>CM059277.1:15222318-15279818 GCA_030347295.1 Setipinna tenuifilis
TCACGTGTTCCCGATCTTCAGTGCCTTCATCTCCATCGCCAGTGTGTCCTCTGGTGCTGTGCTGCTTTTGGTTGGATAGTCAACTACGGGGCTCCCATTTGTATTTTTGTCACAGGGGCTCATAATGGTTATAAATGGAGCCTCGCTGGAACCAACATGTCAGATGTTTTTTTTTGTCTTCGTTGTTGTTGTCGTTGTTGTTTTTTTTTTTAGTGTTTGGTTAGCAGTGTACATGGCACGCACTGAGAGGGTGGAGTGGGAAGAGTACGTGCTGTGAAGATGCAGATTGGTGTGTGTGTGTGTGTGTGTGTGTGTGTGTGTGTGTGTGTGTGTGTGTGTGTGAGAGAGAGAATGTTCTTGTGTAAACCAGAGACATGCCACTCTGATGGGCACTTCAATCAAGTTTCATCCAAAAAGAATTTACATCCCTGAAGATGAGATTTTCTCTCACTCATAGCTCTGTCTCTTCCTGTTTCTGTCTCTTCCTCTCTCCCTCTGTCTCTTCCTCTGTCTCTCCCTCTGTCTCTCTCTCTCCCTCTCTCTCTCTCCCCCTCTCTCTGTCTCTCCCTCTTTCTGCCTCTCTCACTCTGTCTCCCTCTCTCTCTCTCTCTCTCTTTCTCTCTCTCTCTCTCATTCATCCTCTCACCTCTACTCCCTGTCTTTGTTACACTTGTAAATCTTTATCCTTTTAGCTCTTCCTCAACGCGGACATGTCTTTTTCTCTCTTTCTTTCTCCTTTTCTCTTTTTTTTCCTTGCTCTCTCTCCCTCTTTCTCTTTTTTAAACCGCTCTCTCATGCCCACTCTCCCTCCTTCTCATGCCTTGACCGAAACTAATCCAGACTAAACTAGCTTTCCCATTCCTCCCCTCCTCCTCTCCCTCTCTCTTTTTCCCATGTCCTGTCATTCCTGAAGTGGCACTAATCTCATCGTCTCTCTGCTTCTCCTCCGCTGTCCTCTCCATTTCTTCTCCTCTCTCTTCTCCTCTCTCTTCTCCCCCATTTGCTCTCCTCTCCTCTCCTCCTCTCCATTTCCTCTCTTTTCTTCTCTTCTCTTCTCCTGGTTTTATGATCTGTCGTTGCCGGAGCAAAACTAATCTCGGCTCCATCCACTGCAGAGTGTCACCCACTTTCCCCAATCCCTCTCTCTCACACCTCCCTTCTCCTCCATCTTCTTTGTCTATCTTTTTCTCTCTGTTTCTATTGGCCTTTCTCAACTCCTTCCTTTCATTCCATCTGAATTCCTTTGCTTTTCTTCCCAAAAAATGCATTGATTTTCTAATCCAACTTCTTTTTCTTTTTTGTTTGCTTTTCTCCTGTTTCCTTGTTTCCTCTATTCTTTTTCCCCCTTTTCTGCTCTTTTCCTCATCATTAGTCTGCTTCTTCACGCCACTGGACGTCAGCAGAGTGGAGTTACTCTCTATTGCCTTCTCATTTAATTGTCCCATCATCTCTCTCTTTCCCTTTGATTCCCTTACTCTTTTCCTTTCTTGTTTTTCTTTTCCTCTCCTCTCCTCTCTTCTCCTCTCCTCTGCTCTTCTCTTCTCTGCTCTCGGCTTCCACCTGTGTCGGCTCTCCACCGGCCTTCGGCTCTTTTCTCTGTCAAGGCTGTAAAGCCGTCCTGCAATCACGCCAAACTGAGCATGGCCTGAAGGAAAGAGGGAGGATGAGAAAGAGAGAGAGAGAGAGAGAGGGAGGGAGAAGGAACGGCAGGTGATTCCCCCCTACCCCCCCCCCTCTTCCTCGTGCTCCCCTCATGTAACACGGAGAGCCGGCTCTTTGCGCAGCTGCTGTTCGCTCCCTCCGGTAATGCTGAGCCGCTCACTTTTGGTTCCTTCCTGTGGCGCTCGCCTTTCAAGTGTCTGTCAGTGGCGCGCTTCGCTTTGGAACGCTCACTTCTCTCCTCTCCACTCTTCTCCTCTCCTCTTCATTCCTCTCCTCTACTCGTCTCTCCACTCCTCTCCTCTCCTCACCTCTCCTTTCCTCTCCTCGCCTCTTCGCTCCTCTCCTTTCCTCTCCTCTCCTCGCTTCTTTACTCCTCTCCTCTCCACACCTCCCCTCTGCTTTCCTCTCCTCGCCTCTTCACTTCTCTCCTCTCCTTTCCTCTCCTCTCCTCGCTTCTTTACTTCTCTCCTCTCCTCTCCTCTCCTCTCCTCTCGGCTACCGACCTCACGGCTGGACCGCTCGCTGTTGCTGCTCACACACCGGCACCGGTGGAAGCAGCAGCAGCTCATACCACTTACACACACACACACACACACATACACACAAACATAGACACATACAGAGACATCAAACATACACACACACATACATCAAACACACACACACACCACACACAAAAGTTCACTGCTTCATGTGTTTCTTCTCTGAAAGTTTCTCGCTCACGCCATGGTTACGCAACCCAAGGTCTCCACGTGGCTTCATGCTCGCTCTCTCTCTCTCTCTCTCTCTCTCTCTCTCTCTGTCTTCCCCCTCTCCCTCTTTATGGAGCTCACTGGAGATACGTGTGGCACAAGTGATGCTCTGTCAAAAAATCATCACTTGTTCACTATAGAGCATAGTGTACAGTATCCACCAATCAAGACCCAGGACCCCCCAAAGAAGACAAGAATAGCAGGGTTTGTGGGTAACAACATATTAATGTAATAAGAACCAGGGACAACAGAAAGCAGGAAATTAGCAACAGTAGCTAATTCAGTCTTGTTTGCAGCAAGTCATTTGTCTGTTGATGAATGAGCACAGTCCTGATCAACTAAATGAAATTAAATTAAATGAAATAAAAGCAAAACGTAAAAGGGAGCACCCCCAATTATGGAGGGGTAACAGACACTATATAGTGCAGTGTATAGCAGAGTGTGAGATGTTACATTGGCTGAGTCACTACATAGTGCACTAGTGTATAGGGAACGAGTGAGCGTCTCTGTTTCGCCCGTGGGCCTGAGTTGACAAGGACATGGGAGGAGAGCCGGCAGATCAAGAGGAATGGAATAGTCGTGCACGTGGCAGTGCGCTCATTTGCACTCACTGCATGCATGTCTTATGTTTCTGTACACTTCTTTTCTCACATGTACATTCTCTCTCTTTCTCTCTCTCTCTCTTTTTCTCATGCTCTGTCTCTCTCACTCTCTTGAATACATGCATACACACATGCACACTCTCTTAAATAGGTGGCTATTTATATTGGCAAACAGCTGCTACATCGATAGAGCTCTTTCTCTCTTTCTTTCTTTCTTTCTTTCTTTTTCTTTGTCCTACTCCTTCATTTTCTGTGGGTATCTCTTTTATCAGAACTCCAGTTTGCTGCCATTTACTCCCCAGGCTGCCTCAGTAGAGTCTTAATTACTCTGTGGGAGTCGGCCATATTGAGCTAAGTGACGAGGCTGTGAAGAAGTGGTTTATGTAAGGAATAGTGGCCGTCCAGGTGACCGTTATACAACATCGCGGATGAGGTGGAGGAGGCGAAAGGACTGTGCAAACACAAAGTGGAGCAATGTGTGTGTTTTTTTTATAACTTTCTCATCTGATCTACTTTAGAGGTGGTGTCTCTTCGTAAAAAGAGAAAATTGAGACACCTGCCAGCCAGTTAGAAGAGTGTGCTCTTTGTCTCTAGCCTGTTTTAAAAAGTAGACCTTGTGTGGTTTATGTCTGCGCCGAGTTACCCTGAGTGGTGCTGCAAGTAGACCTCTCCCCCAATCCCACTCCTCCCACCTCCACCCCCACCCGCACCCCACCACCCCCCACCCCACGCACCTCACCCCTGTGTCTGACTCTTGCCCCCATTCGATCCACAGTCAGCCCCTTCAGCAGCAGGTTCTACAGCCCCTGAGCTGAACTGAACTTGCCGTGCCGGAATGGAGCTCACTGAAAAGCCTTGACACTCCAATGCCTTCCCGCCCCCTCCCCCTCCCACTCCACACTCTACCTTACCCCCCCAACCTACACTGCTGCCCTGCTTCAACAGAGCTCTGTGCCACTTTGAAAAGGCTCCCCAGATGTGGCTGTCCAGAGTGGTGTTGCACTGAAAAGAGCACCCCCCCCCCCCACACACACACACACACACACACACACACTACCGCCTCTACCACCCCACCAAAAAAAAACACAGAAAGATAGATAAATAAATAAAGAACGAACCCTTAGCTTCTCCAGAGTTGCGTGGAAGAGGTTCCGCTAAAACCCCTCTCCCCGTGTCACAGTGAATAAGCGCCTAAGGCTGTCCTCTCTTTCATCATCTCTGCTCTATCCCTTCTTTTCTCTTTCTTCTCTCCTCCCTCACCGACCCCTTTTTCTCTTTCTCTCCCTCTCTCTCTCTCTCTCTCTCTTTTCTAAGGGCGACTTGTCAAAACATTAATTCTGATGTTGTGTTTTCCCTCCGCTGTCTGCATCGCTCCCTTTTTTTTCTCCCTACCTCCATCTCCCGCTGTGAGAAACCATTACAGTCAGTTCTACTTTCTCCCTAATTGATCCCTCTCTTTTCTTTACCTCTTTCCTCTCTCTCGCCCTCTCCCTCGGTCCTGCTGTGATCACGCCATCATGACAATTTTTGCTTCCAGTTTCTCCGTCTTGCTGCTTTCTTTTCTTTTCAATCCTGCTCTTTCACTGACTTGAGGAGGAGGGGGGGGGGGCGTTAAAAAGAAAACCGCCAAATCCTCCATCTCCACCTCCAACTCCCCTGGATACCTTTGCACCCCCACTTCAACCTCCCACCCTAACTTGCCCTTCAGTTTTTTTTTTCTTGTGCCCTTCTCCCTCGCTGTTGCTTTCGTATTTTTCTCTCAAAAAAGCGAAATGCGAAACTCATTCGCTCTCTCCTATAACAGCAATTACTCGCCGTTTTTGTGAAAGTTCGTTAACCCGAAAGTCACAGTGAATAACTTCTAATTTGATCAATCTGACATGGAGTCCTACCATTCTACAATTTCTCTCGTTCCTCTCGACCTCCGTGAGGGATCTAAAATGGCGGTTGGGGCATGTTGTTGTGCTTCCTTCTTGGTGGCAGCCATGTTGGATGAGTCTGCTCTTTTACCAAAAAGCCGCCATTTTACCTGTCAAGACCAAATGCATTACATTTCTTCACCAAATGCATTACATTTATCCATTACACATAAGGTTTGGCTTCGTGGTGCAGATGGTCAGAATTTTTTTTTTATTTTGTTGTTTCTGGTTAAAAGTGTAGATGAAGGGCAGAATCAACATGCTTATTATTTTTTTATTATTATTATTATTATTATTATTATTGTTGTTATTGTAAATTAATTGCTGTCTATCATAATGCCAGGTCATAATAATGTGTTATTTTTTTAAAGACATTTCAAAGTTGATAAGTTTTTAATTTAATTCATTTTTTTTTGTCCTGCGATTTGTGCGTGCTTGGAGGGTGATTTTGATTCATTTAGATTATGCTGTGTGTTTGGCTTTGATGTTAAATTCATAACAAAGCGAAATTATGAATATGGAAATGACCTGATAAACAAATTTGTGATTGTTTCTTAGCGCCACCTGTGTCACTTGGAAAAAAAGGCTGAGATGAACAAAGGCCACCTCTTACAGTCGCTTTCAGCACCTCAAAGCTTTCTTTGAACTCACAGTAATTGTTCGGAAATAACAGAAGCACAACACTTGCATAACACGAGTGGAGAAATCTAATGTGGATGTATTTTTTTCATGTTGGTACGTACATTCAGCTGTGTAGATATGCAACACGGGACGAAAGTAGTAGGTGTATCGGCAGTGATGTTTTGTTTTGTGAGTATGTTGCCCAGGAGGTCAGTGGGGTGAGTTTGTGCATGACATCACCACCATACCTCACTCGGACAGAAAAAAAAATCTCTTTTTCTTCTTGCCTATGTCTTTCGTAAACCCATAGTGGTTCCAAGCATGTACAGCATCATGGCTATCCAGTCAAACCCTGCTGTCCCAGGCTGTATGCATGCATAGCCTACCTGCCCTCACAAGATGTTTAATACAGTACATGTCCTTCTTAATCTTGTGTTCCTCCTCCTGTTTTGGCAGCTATCCAGGTTGTGCCAAGTCATTTCTGATCATCTCTTAGCATATGCCAAGCTGATATTATACTACACAATGTGCTTTTTCTGTCTCGGACTTATGGTGTGTGTGTGTGTGTCTGTGTGTCTGTGTGTGTGTGTGTTTGAGAGGTCAGGAGGGGGGATTTGGGTAGAGAGGGAACAAGAAGACAAGAGAATGCAAGACAGTGTATGAAACCATGAGTATGTGATTTTGCATCTACGGTGCTAAACAAGACGGTGCAAACAACTTTGCGAATAAAACACTATGCAAACGCACACCCGATAGCACTTCCAACTTCACCTGATTCTTCTCATACATTCAATTTAATTTCAAATCTTCAATTTCAAATTCAATTGTGGCATCCCGGCTTTCTGACATTGTCACACAGTAGTTTGTGTACCTTGTTCATTAAGTTGTTTCCTGCCTTCCTTTATGCATTACAAAGTCTTTCCATCTTCTGCTGTGATGTCCCTTGCCTCTTTAGCCATTTCATTTTGTTGCCTTACTCTTTCTAAGTTTCTGTGTTCCAGATGTGTGTTTTTTTTTTTCACCACCTCTCCCTTTCTCTTTCCTCTCCTGTCTGTCTCTGACTCTGGCTCTTTCTTTCTCCCTCTTCCCTCCATTCTTTCTTTAAGTCTGCCCCCTGCTGTGAGAGTGACATGCAGACGCAAATACCCCCCCCCACACACACACACATACACACACACATTCACTCACACACACACACACACTCTCACACACACACACACACACACAGACACACACGCACACACACACGCATACACACACACACACACAAACACCCCCCCCCCCACACACACACTCTCACACACATTCACTCACACACAACCACACTCTCACACACACACACACACACACACGCATGCACACACACACACACCCATACACACGCTCAGTCTCCTCCCTGCGGCTGTCTGACCTTCTTTTAGTGTCTACATCGCCGCCCGCTTTATTCTCTCTGTTTTTTTTTTCACCCGTCTTCCACGTTTTTTTCTTTTCTTTTCTGTTCTTTTCAGCCCTCCATCCAACCCTCTTTCTCGCTCCATCACTCTATTTTCATTTTTCTTTCATTTTTTTTTGTTGTTGTTCTCCCTCTCTCTCTTCTCCACTTGTAGCACCCGTTTTCTCTCCGTAATATTAACTGTCTCGCTTTAGGCATTCATCCTACTGCTTTTCTTCTTCACTCGTTCGTTCGCTCGCTCTCTCTATCTCTGTCTCTCTCTCTCTTCCCCTTCTCTCTCCTTTTTTTCACTTCTCTCCAACATTATCATTTATATGTTCCCTTTGTTACACCTTTTTTGCCCCTTTGCAGACGACCTTTAGAAGAATTTGCATGGGGGGACGTATTTTAGGGTTGCGCAGCCGTTAGTAATTTTTCATGACATTTTTGCTTGAGTAATGGTAAATACTTCTCCCCAGTCATTTCTCTGCCTTCCTCACAGATGCCTTACAAGGCTGCAGTTATCCTCAGAAACTAATAAAAGAGCTTACTTCATAATTCTTTCTTTCCCCTTCTTTCTTTCCCCTTCCCCCCTCTCTCTCTCTTTCCTTCCTCCCCTCTCTCTGTCTCTCTTTTTTTTTTTTTTCAGCAACAGCTGGGCCAGAGCGAGAACAAGGTACAGTAAGAGTTTGTAAAAGTTAAGCTGTTTGGCAAAGTGACACATGGGAACTTGCTTTCTGCATCAGCACAGACATCTTCCATGAAAAGTGTTGAAACCTCCGGAAAATGTTAATATTTATAAAAGTTCTCTTCTCTCTCTCTCTTTCTTTTTTTTCTTTCTCTTTCTCAGGAACGCCAGCTCCTCGCAGCGGAGTTGATCCTGGGAAGAGCTCCTCATGTCTTTCCCTCCTCACTTTCTCTCTTCTCTTAGTTCTCCTGTCGGTCTGATTTCCTCCAGCCTCTTGCCGAGTCACACTCACTCAAACATGCACAAAGAGGGAGAAAGTGAATGCACAAGTTGTGTGCAAACCAGAGTTTAAAAAAAAAACACAGTGCTTTATCTCTCTGCAGTTCCTGTAGTGGCACTAATCTCTGTCTCCGCTTCCCCCCGTTTTTTCCCTCTTTGTCTGCCGACACTTCTTCTCTTCTATTATTTCCCTCTTCTTCTTCTTCTTCTTCTTCTTCTTCTTCGTATACTTCTTTTTCTCGCCTTTCCTCTCTTGACTTCAGAGTCTTGAGTCTTCTGTAACAGACCGACACTAATCTGGCCCTTCAAAGAACTGAACTCCTGTCTCTGACCAGTTAGTAGTTTAATCGCTCCTCAATCGAGGAAAGCTCTTCTTACAGTCTTTGTACCTTTCTTCCTTTCTTTCTTTCTTGCTTGCTTTCTTTGGTCTGCCTATCTCTGCCTTCCTCTCTTTCAACTTTTTCTTCCTTTGCTTTGCTTTTTTTTTCTTGTCACCCCCCTCTGCCGTACATAATCACCAAACTGAGCCAAAGAGGAAGAAAGTGGACTCCCGAACGCTGACCTCTCCCCCCTGACCTCCTCCAACACTACTGAGGAAACCAGCAGACTGCCAGGCAAAGACCCATGGTGGTTCACTTGTGTTTTGTGTTTTTTTCTTGACTCTGTCTAGGTTTTGGCATTAATTTAGAGGTTTCTATAAAATAGAAATGACCTAGAAACAGAAAATGAGAAAAAAAACAGCTGGTTTACATTTATTCAGGAGCATCCAGTCATACTTGACCCTTATTTAGATACTTAGAAGAAGTCTACAAGAGGACCTGATCTATGGAACCTCTGAAAGCACCAAGGACACAGTGTCCCCAAAGGATCTGTCAACATGGCCCACTCCATAGGATCACGAAATCCCTCAAGGGTCTCAGGGATTCCCGTGCATTTAATTGGATTCCTCTGAGGTAAATTGGATTTCTTCGGAATACCCTTGATTCCTTCGGAATAACCTGGAATTTCTCTGGAATGGAGTGGAATTATCCAGAATAGTCTGAAATAATCTGGGATGTCCTGATGTCAGCTATGCTGGAAGTGATATGACTGGCCCACAGATTGGGCTCTCAGGAAGCATGCTTTTCACTTCCTGCTTGGTTCTGACAGGCACCCTGGAACACACCCCACAGGGACCACATGCCAGTATTGACGAACCTGATTGGTTAAATACTTTTTTCTCATCTGTCCAATTGATGAACTCAAAAATGGTTAGCTATTACTGAGCACTTAACCCAAGTTATCCAGTGAAATAAGTATGATGTTGTCTTTTGTTTTTAAATGTTTTGTTTTGTTGAAGCTATTACTTCTGAGCGTCTCCAGTTCCCATAACAGTGATTGTGTTACCCTCTATATAAAGTGTTTGATGATAAAAAGCTAATGATGATGAAATGCTGGTACTTTCCAAATTTTTATACATTTTGTATAGTAATTCAGTTTTGATAAAATAATTTAAAAAGCATTCAGAGATAGCATTTATTTTTACACAAAAGAGGGGTTTGTAGTCATAATCAGTTGAAACTATTTTCATAGCTCACAGATTAGTATGTGTTTTTCTAGATAGAGCTTTGTGAGTTAGAAGTCTCATCATATTTTGTATTCTCATTGTAATTTAAAACATTGAATTAACACAAAGCTAAGAAGTTTTTGAGACTGTATTAATTTTCCTCACTGAATTGTTGAGTAGGTTTGTACAGTCATTGGAGAGCTGTACTAAGAGCTGTTCTATTCACTGGGATGTTCATGAAAAGAAATGTTCCAAAGCTTGCTGAATTGTGTTACAATCACATCCTTAAAAGCATAAAGTGTCTTGTATAAATTTACTTGGTAAAAAGAAACAAAAACAACAACAAAAAACACCCTTAGGTTTATTTGTTTGAGAAATAATGAGGGCCCCATCAATTTCTAAATTTCATTACACTTGCTTTCCCAGGATTTGTAAATAATGTTCTACTCGTATACATTGGACTTTAGAATTAAAAAAACAAGTTTACCCTCAAAGCACAGCACAATCAGTTCATAGAGGAATCAACTTTTTTATACTGAACAAATGTGTTTTGTTTGTTTTTCACATTTTAGTGAAGAAATTAGCATCTTCTATGAAGAACTGTGGTCTGTGTGTATAAAGCAAAAAAGAGTTAAATAAAAATTATGAATAACATTCATGGAGTTGCAAGTCTCTTTTTTTCAGGTCTTACATCAGCCATTTTTTTTACACTCTGCGTGGCCTTGTTTAAGATTTTTTCTGACGTTTTAGGCTGCAGTTTTTTTTTTTTGTTAAATCAGCAGGAACGAATCCTTATTGATATTCATTGGCGTGTGTAAAAGTGTGTACGTGATGGCATGGCATTTTTTTTATGGGATCATATCCATGCTGATCTTGTCCCGGTGCACAAGAGTCTCGTAGGACTTGAGCCCCTTGCTGTTTATCTCTGAGAGGAATTTAGGGGGGTTGGGATCTGAGGGGAGGAAAAAAAAACAGGGCCAAAAATATATCCAACCTCATGCATAGTAATGTGTAATTCTGTTTGTTTTTTAATCTTTCAGCATTACGTCAATAAATAAGTAAATGAAAGACTTTTTTTGCTCACCATGACAACCAAATATAAGTAAAAGGAGGCTGGGTATACAGTTATAAATATCATAACATAGGCTGACTCCTATCTTATGATAAGAGCAGAACAATTTCGAGCAGTTAGAAACGTGATAATTTTCATTTAAGTGAAATTACTTTTACACTTTCTGTTGAAATTGGGGAACTCCCACTTTCTATTTAATTGTGTTGGCCTGCGCAATGTACACAAGATGAGAAAATGAGTTTTTTTATGAAATAAGTTTCTATATAAAAAACTCCATCCATCTTGTATGTTGCCCCTTCATCCCGGCCCAGTGTGTGCGTGTCTCTGGTGGGGCAGGAAGTGTGGATGGCAGCCGCTCTGTGCAGGGCTAATGACCTGACCCAGGGCTGGATAGGAGAGGGGGTGTCACCCCTCATTTATCAGGTGTGTGTGTGTGTGTGTGCGCGCGTTTGCGTGTGTGTGTGTGTGTGTGTGTGTGTGTGTGTGTGTGTGTGTGTGTGTGTGTGTGTGTGTGAAGTGCGCACGTCTTTAACCTTCAGGATGCCCTCCACTCTAGTGGCCTCTAGAGGGCAGTCTTGGGCAAGAGCTCAGCATTTTTTGAGCTAGGACAGTGTGTGTGTGTGTGTGTATGTGTGTGTGTGTGTGTCGGTGTGTGTTTGGAGGTTTGCTCTTAGAGGGAGACTTATTTTATTTCAGTATAATGGATGGTTGTTTGTAATAATGCTGTGGTTGTGAAATTGGGGAGCTTCATACATGTGTACTAAAGGTAGACTAGATTAAGTAAAGTAACCAATTAATTCTTTAAAAGGTAGCAAGAAGATCCAGTTTTGTAAAAACTGCCCTGTGTTTCTCCAGTGTTCAGTGGAACAACCATGACTTGAGGCTCCCTTCACATAATCTGAATTCTGGTTTTGTCCAGACACCTCCTTGAATTGTGGTACCTCTGCCTCTCCCAATAAAATCCCTGTCTGTGGAATAAATTTTCACAATTTTCAATAAATGGATATCCTTTAGAACTGAATGTTGTAACCACTGGTTCAATTCCCAGGTTCAGTGTGAGGTGGTGGTCCTGTGTCCTCCTGTGTTAGGGCTCCATTTAGAGTAGTGTTGAACTTCTGCACTTCTTCCACCACATCTGCTACCCAATCCATTTACAAGACATCTTTGGTAATCAGCAAACACAGGTAGGCAAACGATCATTCTGCTTCAGCATGACATCAAAATAGGTACTAATTTGTTGCCTAATTTAGGCCTACTTGTCAGGACCGAGACACCGTGTGTAAATGAACACTAAATTACCCAGACAAAACTTTTTCCCCAGTAATATGAATGTGATTAATGAGTCTTTGGCTAAACATTAAACACTGACCTATTATATTAGTTTGAGTGATGAGTTATGCAAACAGTACAATGTCTCTTGGCTGCGGATACATTTATTGTCTGAGTGATGTTTACAATACATTTTGCTTGTGCAATAATTTCCAGATCTGGGTCATTTTATATAAGAGAAAAAGTATAATGAATAAAAAAAAGCATCAGTACACTTCATGTTTTAGAGCAAGTATCTTACAAGACACACTTGACATGTTTTAAGGCACAAAAACATACATTTAAAATGCAGAGTAAGGTCAAGGTAAGGCATCACAATTAATTCCTCACAAACCAGGAAATCTATCTCAACAGTCAATTTGAGATCCAACCATGAAGTGAAGTCAGGTCAAGTCAAGTCATGTAAATCAGGATCTTGTATCTATAGTGTGGGTGAACGTAAACAGGATGTCATATCTTTAGTGTGGATCAACATAAACAAAGGTGGACACTCTGTTGAAACATGAGTTCTTGTCTCAGTGTGGTAGCCTATATGTATAAAATCTGACAGATTTGTGTTGTATGCCCAAGTGTGGAAACATGACTTATCAATGAAAGTTTTTTTAAGCAAGCTAATACCATCATGTGTTGTTTTATGAGGTGACATTCAAATTAGTTTTTTAAGCTCCACCTCCTCAGTTAAGTTGTGGCACTGTAGTGTTCTCCAGCTCTACAACTTTCTTTTCAAGCAAGAGTTTGAGGCCTGATGCATCTTTAAAATCCTGATGCAAAGTTGTTATTGTGGATTCAGAGGTCTCATCTCCATAGACAAGAAGAGTTAATCTTGTTTGGCTGAGGTTCACCTCACAGTTATTAATTTCCCCTTTGATTGTATTGGCTAGAACCCTTAGAGCCAGAGTAAGCAGAACTGGTGTCAGAGGACAGCCTTCCATCAGCTGTTTTTGACGGCTACAATAATCCTGGAGAAGATTTGCAACAACACTTAAATGTCTTCCACAATCTGTTCTCAACATTGTGTTTAGAAATTCAGTGTTTATTTTGCTTTCGGCCGTTTTGAACTGAAAGATAAAACACAGTGTGTGTTCAGGTCTTCTAGTAGAGCTTTTAAAACTGGACAGTAGATCAGCAGATAGAAGCTCTGCAAGTGTTTTGGCGAATATTAAGTGCTCGGTGGGGGGATACTCGCCACAGCTGCTCTGAGTAATGAGACAATGGCACTTTAAATGGTTTGGGGCATTTCCTAATCTGGCCAACGTGGCGTACAGCTGTTTTAACTCCTCTGTCTTTTGTAAATAACTGTTTTTGTACATTGTGTTGTCTTTGTTCATGCTTCCCTGACAATAAACCCTCAAACTTTTTAAGGTCATTAGTAGGTCAACACCACTGATTATCTTCGTCCTGCAAATATCTGCTTTCCTCGTGTCATGCTCTGCCAGTCTTGTTGACACATTTTGTGTCTTTCTTTCCAATGGTTCAGGGCTGGTTCTGTGAAGCAGTAGCTCTAGAAGCAGTGGCTGATGATCTGAGATTTTACTTTTCTGGATCTCACAGCTCTTCACAGACCGGATATATTTTTGTGGCATGAAGAACATGTCTATTCGCGATAAGGCATTCTTGTGTTTATAAGTGAACCCTCTTCCTGTGGGATGTTTTGTGGCCCAAATATCCACGAGGTCCATAGAGGAGAGGAAATCTGACAGATGTTTAACAGGTTTAGACCTACTGGATGGATTGCTTTTGTCAAAGGTGGGTTCCAGCACTCCATTGAAATCCCCACCAATAACTAAAGTACCCATCACAGTCTCTTGGAGGTACTGTGCCAATCTGCGTAAAGTCTTGTCATCCACTCTGTGTTTATAGACATTGCTGAGTGTGTAAACATGGTTATTGACCTGACAAAACAACACAATGTAACCTCCATAATAGTCCTGGTCATGGCATATGTATTTAAACTTTAAATGGTCCTTTATAAGTATTGCAACTCCTTTGCTATTGTTTTTGTACACAGTGAAGTAGGATTGCCATCCAGGAAGCTTTCTCAATATTCTTTCATCATTTGGTCCAATGTGTGTCTCTTGCAGGAAGGCTATAGATGTTCTGAGAGTGCTGAGTATTTTTAAAACATTGTCAAGTTTTGATCTTGGAGATTTTAATCCACAAATGTTCCATGAGACCAAGCGCAATGTCATATTGACTGGCTACAGTTGGGCAACTGCAGAATTAACAGAGAGATGAGTTAATATATGAAACGGTAATTATATTCCTCAAAACACATTTTATCATAACATCTGTACTTTCACACCAAGATATTTGTGGTTGTTCCATTGTGGCTTGGTATGCTTAAATGGATTTCTGTTTGCCTGTGGTAATGCAGGAATGCAGGAATATACATTAAGTAGCCTATTAGAAGCAAGATTGTTTTAAATGTACGAATTCCACAGTGGCAGCAAAATTTGCAAAGGTACAAGTTAACATGTTCATGTGGGGATTTCTCATCATATCTTCATCAGCAACTGTTTTAGCAAGTCATTTGTCACTTACATATAGGCAATATGGAATCTGTGCAAAAATGGCAAAGGAAAACTTTGGTACAGTTTAACTTTTTACAGTTTAACTTTCTGTGATGTGGCTTTGTGTTCTGCCTGTAGCCAATAGATGAAAAGAAAATCATACCACGTTGGTTAAAATGTCATGGTAGAGACCAGACAAATCGCTAGCATTGAAGTAGGCCACTAAACAAGCTTTATATTTCTTTGTAAGTCCCATGCAACATAGGCACAGGAACCTTATGAATATAACACAGGAACCTTATAAAGATAACACAGGAACCTTATCAAGATAATGCAGGAACCTTATGAAGATAATACTGTGCCTATTTCACACAGTGTTGATAAAGAAATTATATGAAACAAATTTAGAAGAACACTGCACCATTCTTCTGTTGACTTTTTCCATTTTTGTGAATGGCCAATATAGTACACTGCCAATTTTCATCGGTGAAAATGGGGAAAGAAACAAGTTTCCCAGTTCAGCATTTTATTGTTTGTCATGCTTGCTTCTTCCTTCCTTCCTTCATGAGTGTTTTGTTTAATTGGACCCACAGCCTCTCACATATCTCTCGTATCTAAACAATGCACCTTTGTCACCTCAGGCACCCAAACTTCCTGTGACAACAGAAAGCTTTATATTGATCGCCAATAACATTGTTAAAGATATTAAAGACAACAACCTCTAACATGTCAAATCAACGCTCTTTATAATGCTAAAATAATGACTTACTGGACCCTGAAAATGTATATGCCATACAATCAGCCTCAGGAAAATTTCTATGCCATACAAACAACCATTGTTTTTTGTATATACAGTATATTGAAGTAGATCATGGTCATAAGAATTTAAATATCCTAATTGGCTGCAGTGGGCATCCTGAAGCTATAAACAACATTTTCACATTTTGGTAATGATATGCCACAAGGAGAACTACTGTAACATTTAAATTAACACCTTAAAACAGATGCCAGGCTACTAAAGACAAATAATTTGTGTATTAGGACCACTTGTTACAATAAAAAATATTTTGCTTACCACCGCAAAGTTCGTTTTCCATTCTCAAAGTTCTCATTGCTCTTTTTTGCTCTAAAGCCGCCTTGTCTCTATTATTCGCTATAATTATCATGTACCAGCATTATAGACAAGGTGCGTTTTACCTGGGGGAGGAGGAGTCTGACCTTGGGTGGAGGCAAGCACTTTTTAACTGATGGGTACAGAGTAAATATATTAGCTTGTGTACATATGCTAACAGTATTGTACATTGTATGTGTACAGTGGACGGCTATATTTATCTCTTCACCACTATGCCTCACACTTTCCTTTATTCTTTATCTTTTTTTATTCTTTTTTTTTGTAATATTTAGATTTTTCCTTTTTTTTATTATCTACTGTTATTTTATTCTATTTTATTTGCTTACTGAGTTCACTTTACTTTTCCTTATTTGATTTGCCCATCATTCTTTTTTTTGTTTGTTTGTTTGTTTTTGTTTGAAAGTGTTTTGAGACCATGCCAAATGGTGATACTGCACTGTAAACAACAAATATTATTATTATTATTATTATTATTATCTAAATGCAGTGAGGACACTAGTCACGCATTGAAGACTGCCACAACAGGGGCCAAGGAAAACTGTAAGAAATGCCAGTTTGAAGGGTCATATATGTTGGCATGCAATTTTTAATCTAACTGATAGGCCTAGCAGTGGGCAAGTGTGTTTTTGTATGTTGTATGTTGTAGCCTTTTGTAGGCATTTGTGGTCAAAAGTGGCCATTAGACATGTCACACATTTTCACAGGAGCTTACTGTGGCCTACTCTACCTCCCCCTTGATGCCATCTCTCTTCCTCGTCCTATATGTGTTTGAAGTATGGCGCCAGGAGTATTATGTACTGTATGTAAAACAGCATTAGCCATCACACTTGAGCAGCTATAGCCTATTTGCAAGGCAAAGTAGTTTAACCTGTTTTTGCACGTTTAGGGTTTCACTTTCTTATTTATTTTAATGTTCGTTTAAGAATTGTCCCGAGATGACCTTTCCTTGTGAAATCACCGATTACATCATGCTGGCACAGTGCGTCAGTTAAAATCCTAATGAAACATTTAAACAGTCTTACTTTACCATATTTTATCATGGTTCTGCCTTTTAATGATCTAATGAATGATGACCAATTAATCCAAAGAGAACATTATAAAAACATCTGTTGTTTATTTGAATACAGCAAACAGGTTTACAGGTAGCATACTGTATATTATGATTACACATACAGTCAATGGGCAAAACGTGTTTAACATGTTCAACACTTTAATGTTCGAATGATGTTATACACATACAGTGTAGTGCACATAGTAAGAGAAAACAATAGTGCCATTGATTTTACAGCATACAGATGACAACTCACACATATCAACATTCACTCTAAACTCTTCTCTGTGGTTGTCCCCAAATGGTGGACTGACCTACCAGTTGCGACAAGAACAGCAACATCCCTCCCTATCTTTAAAAAACTTGTAAAAACCCTTCTCTTCTGAGATTGCTTCCCTTCCTAACAAAACTAACATAACTAACAATCACTAAACCAACTCTCTCTCTCTCTCTGTCCCTATGCAGAAGTACATATGTTTGTTGTGCCCCTACTCTGTGTCCCTTTACACCTCTGTTTGCTTATGTCCTCCTTTTTTGTAAGTCGAAGCGTCTGCGAAATGCAATGTAATGTAATGTAATCAACAGTAGTTCAGGCAATAGTGTCTTTTTGTCCTGATTTAATCTGAATGCAGTGAGGGTTACTGGGAACTCTCAGATGTAACAGATGTAACAGTGACTAAGGACACCTTTATGTCAGTTTGCAGGGCTGAGGTAAATTGCCATGAGCCATATGTTCAATCCATATAGTAATAAATTATTATCCCCTTAAACATACAACTTATTGTAAACAAACTAATAATTCAGAAATATAAAAATAAAAATAAAAATAAAATAAAACAAGAGTGTTTCGAATATCCTAACATTAAAGGAAGCTTATACATTTCAGTATAATCAAAATCTTAAAAAATATATTACAAAATTATAATCTTAACTTTATATATCTAGGTGAAGCTAGGGTAAAAAGGAAACTTATGACCTAAAACTACAGATTTGTAAATCAAAATAACAAAAAGAATGTAAACCTACAAAAAAGAACCCTATTCCCTTAAAAATATCTACTTTAAAAGGAAAGTTATCATTTTAAACTTATATCATAAAGACAGAAAGGTCAGCAGAATTTCAGCCTGACACTGTTATTTAAGGTGACAAGGTCTGGCCATTTCGATTCTCAGTGGCAGTTGTAGGCCTGTTTCTGCTATTTCCTCATGTTAAGTAATGTAAGAAGCCCAATATCATGCAAAATCTGCTATTTGTCAATAAAAGACATGCAGGAATTATTCTTGTCTTAATTCATGTAGGCTATAATATGAATATTTTTGCTACTGTAGTGATGTAATTTGTATAAAGCCAAGTCCTAGCCAAGTGCTGTTTGCTAGAGGATAAAGCCTAATGGTATGGAGCCCTGAAAGAGACATTGGGGGAAAAAACATAAATGTTTCTGGTACGCACATGAAACTTTCTGATAGGCATCAGAAATGTTCTACCAAAAACTCCCTTATGTAAGAGACTCAGCACTGTAATCCATCTCCTCACCTCCGGTGTTTTCCAGCTCTGCAGCGTCTGTAGCTTTCTTGTCAAGCAAGAGTTCAAGGCCTGATTTATCTATAAAATTCTGATGTAGATATGTTATCATAGATTCAGAATTCTCATCTACATAGACACGAAGAGTTAATCTTGTTTGACTAAGGTTCACCTTGCAGTTATTTATTTTCTTCTTGATTTTATTAGCTAGAAACCATAGAGCCACAGTAAGCAGAACGGGTGTCAGAGGACAGCCTTCCAGCAGCTGTTTTCGACGCTTAGAATAATCTCGAAATAGAACACTTAAATCTGTTCCATAATCTGCTTTCCTCAGAATTCTATTTAAAAAATCTGCCTTTATTTTGCTTTCACCTGTTTTAAAATAGAATTTAGCACACAGTGTGTGTTTGTCTCCAGTAGACTTTTTACAACGGGGCAGGTCATCAGCAGACAGGCGCTCTGCGAGTGTTTTGGCAAATACTAAGTGCCCAGTGGAGGAATACTCTTTGGTGCCTTTGAGACACCGGCACTTTAAATAATCTACATATATCTCTCTGATCCAGTTATTGTACAAGTGTTTTAAAATTTCTGTAATTTCTAAACAAGCATTTTTGTACGTTTTAATATCTTCCTCAACTGTTCCATAACGATAACCCTGCAGACTTTTTATGGTATATACTAAGTCAACTCCAGTGATTGTCCTGATGCATAAATCTGGTTCATCCTTTCTGTAGTTTTCTGAAATTGTTAACAGGGCATCTATCTTACTTTGTAAGTTTTCAAAGTTTTCATGTGGAGAGGGGTGAAAAACTAAAGTCACTGGGCTATGATCTGTGATTGTGCTGTTCCAGATCTCACAGCTCTTTACACAGCCCATGTATATGTGTGGCATTAGGAATATATCTATACGTGATGACACTACCTGTTTTTTTGTAACTCTTCTAAATGTGAATGCTTTTTCTTGGGAATGCTTTGTAGCCCAAACATCTATGAGATACAGAGAGGACTTAAGGTTAAACAAATTTGGACAGGATTTTAACCGTCCACTTGTCCTGTCAAAGGTGGGATCCAGCACTCCATTTAAATCCCCCCCAACACACAAAAAAGTACTGGGTTAGAAATAACCCAATTTGGTTTGTCTCCAACCCAGTCACTGGTTCACTATTGGACAGGACACATACTGGGTTATTTTTGCCCAATGGATTGGGTTACCATTTTAACCCAGTGAAATGGGTTACTTCACAAGCCCAATCTATGGTCATTCTGACCCAAGAGCTGGGTTAATGCTAATCATTACTGGGTCAGACCCAGTCCCATATGGGGTTTTATTGACCCCTGTTGTTTAGTTTTATTTAGCCCAATAATTTACTACTTTTACATTATATTCCATTATAATTATATTATATTGTAGTCCATGAAATTACAGCAATCCATACAAAGACATTATAATGCTCATTCTTTGATAATTTCACTGATGTTATTTATTTAGCCTATTTATGCATGAAAAACAAGACATAATGAAAGATAAAAAGTTGTTTATTGAATAAGTAATAATTGTAGGTTTTTTGCAAGCGTTTATCCACTCCATTTCATGACAATTAGCATTTTAAGCATTAAAAACAATTGATACGTTATAAAAAACGCATCCGTCTGCAATGGTAGGCTATACAAAACAAAGAACATGAAACTGAAATTGAAATTGACAGTGGAAGCTATGGTAGTGACATACAATTACATTACAATTATCACATGCTTTTATTCAACCCAACTTAGAGTAGAGGACACAATGCCCATTTATTCTTGACTCCATTAGGCTTCATTCGTTTACGAATGTTCCGCAGTCTTTCCTCCAGGAACCCTGTAGATGGCATGCCCTTCCTGCCCTGGGTAAACCACAAGTTCTTCACAAGGAAAAAAACAAAATTCAATTACACTCTTAATAAATGAACTGTACAGTCCACATACAGCATGAAATACACATACACAACAGAAAATACTAAATAAGTACAGCAGGTAATGCTAAATAATGTAAGAAATAGTAATGTAAGAAAGGGTCTCACTCTGCCAGTGTCAGATGTATCTCTGAGGCATGGGTATGCCTGAATTAAGGAGTTCGCCAGGGCAATTTTAGTGTCAGTTGAAGGCCTGTGCAACAATGGTACAAAAACATTTTAGTCATACCTTTTCTGATTGTCTCAATTCTCACAACACAGGTACAGTTAAGTGTCCAAGTCTGAAGTCACTGATATACTTACGTTTCCCCAAATCTCTGCATCAAGTGAGAGACTAGGACTCTCACTAGGCATCTCCTCTGCTTGAAGTTGATTACCCCCGCAAGACGCTTGCCATTGGGCTTCTCCTATTGATTACCCCCGTCTCGTCCAAGCTCTTTAGGATCGCCCTGCCCTCTGATGTCGCTGTCATTGCTGATCTGATGTCCTTGAAAATGTGGAAATCACAACAATCCATTACAGTTGCACCATTAGTATGGGAAATAATAGTCTATGACTATTTACAGTTGAGGATGAAATTATTAGAGTACAGTATATTTTCATCTACACAGAGTTTAAAGAAAACCACAAGAAGTGGCACAATATGCAGTCAATTATTACATTTCTAACATGCCTACATTCCCTGAACGTACAGGAGCATGCGCGTACAGGAGCATGTGCGCGCGTGCGCACACAAACACACACACACACACACCCCCCCACACACACACACACACAACGAACCATGATATTTGTGTACCATTACACCCTCTACATCGACTGCATGCTAATGTTGTGATCCTGGGTGTAGTGCAGTGCAAAATGTTAAAAACAGGAGCTGAAGTAGCAGCTAAAAAATGATTAAAAAAAAGAGTCGATATCACCCTGCTGTTTTGACTTTACTCCCTGTTATGTTAAGTATTGTGGCATAAATGTCACAATAATAAACACAAGAAGGTTGTTCTACTGATGATAACAATGTGTCTTTCCACCTGCAGCCCAATGTGCTACCCAACTAGTGGGCCAAGCCAGATTCCCATACTGGAAAGGTTATGCTGTGCAGTTATAGTGAAGTGATAGTATGTGAATTGTAAATTGTGAATTGCGAATTGTACATTCAGAATGCAAGGTTTATTGGCTTGAGGAGGCTAGAGGCCTCTCCCAATGATGAAACAGATTGTTTTAAGATTGTTAAGCTTCATGAATAGCTTTCACTGTACGCACAATTTCCTAACCAGGTAGAACATGAAGCAGCCTTTAAGAGGACGAATATCGGTTGACCAAGTCTGAATTTTTTTCTTTTGGTGAAGCAGCGATAAAAGATAGTGATGCCAGTTTGAGTTGTTCTGGGAGTTGTTTTACCTACCCGATCACGTCGGCTGTTCTTTTTTTTTTTTTAATGCCTTCCATCCTCCCCTCGAGGTCTGCCTTATGCTGTGCTTTCAGATTCTCATAGAATCTATTGCAAGCTTCTGCAAGACATTAAGAAATAGTTAACATACTTTTGACTGGATAAGTGAATGAGCGAGTAAACTTTATTAATTCCCAAAGGGGAAGTTGCCACCTGGCCACCCAATATATAGAAAAGACAACACAATAAATAACACAATAAATAAGAGCCATCGTAGTCAATCATAAAAACACAAAAAAAATCACAATTGTTTATTGAGACTGGGACTGCAAACTCAAATTGATGGGATAGATAAAGTTATCTGAATCCTGAACAATATTAAAATAATACTTAGTAGCTATTGTTAACACTTGACACTTACTTCTAATTACGTTTTCAGGGCCCAAGTTTTCGCCTTCGTCTTCAATGGCTTGAATGATGGTATTTGTAACATCCTCATTATGAGGTGACCTAAAGCTGAAGACAAAACACAGTATTGGACTCAAGATTTTGATTACTTTTCAATTCATTAAAGAAGTTATCTGGTGCTGGAAGCATATTGGGTTGTTTTTTGCATCTCTGGGAGTAAACATGCTCACCGAGAGCATAATGTAGTCAATTCAGTGTGTTTTGAGAAAGTTTGATTATACCGCAGTAGCCATGATGGCCACTTTAGCCATGCCATATAAAAGGCGAGGGCATAATTTACACCACATTTCAAAACTCCTACAAGTTGCCTTCCGCACACACAGGACTTCTGAGGTATTGAGTTTACAAAACTCATTATGTGTACTTTTTCCGAAGACATGATGAGCTCTAGACACTTTTGTTTGTGTTTATAGACCCTCCGCGTAGTACCAGGTCCAGAGCTCCTCATGTTTTCGGAAAAAGTGCACAGAGGCTATCGTGACACTCGATTGACGGGCTTATGCTCTCAGTAACGATATTTACTCCCAGAGATGCAAAAACAAACAACAACCCATTAGCTACGTCATTAGTTAAACTCCCCTCATGAACCTCACTTTGCTATCTGACAGGCACTATACAGTCAGACATAAAAGAAAACCCACGTCAAAGTTTTTGAGGCAGAATAGCCTACTTGAAAAAGGTATGGTATGACACCCCACCAACGGACAGTGAGCTCTAGGTGACCCCTGTACATGTCTAAAAAAACGCCAAACATGAGTCTAGTTTAAACTTGCATCACAAACGTTTTAATGGAATTAACTTGTGAAACCGCATATATTCAACTGATCTGCAGCAAAGCCCTACGAGCTATCACTGCGAGTGAAATTGGGCTAGGTCACTTCCCAAGAGTAAAATTAGTAACTACCACAACGAGCTAGCGCCCGTGTGATAATTTTCACCAATCGACAATCAATATTTTTTAAACATGACCACATATTTTAGTTCAAGTAGGCTATACGAACATAACACTACGCTAACATTAGCGTCATGCTAGCTTACGTGCGCCTAACGCCACATACTCTAACAAGCAAAACCATCGAGAAGCAAAACAATGACATATTGGTTGAGTTGATGGGTTATAGTTTTATGAGAATGTAGTCACGTTAATAAAACACATTTACACTTACCGTGTTCGCTTGACCCCCATGCAGCTGACCTTAACAGAAGCGGAGCTCGACTGAGGTGAAGGTCTCCCAGATCATTTTTAACCGTTATTTTCAAGGCGCCCTCTCGTGAGCCAACCAGGTACGGTGGCCTTAGTGGCCCAAACATAACATAGGCTAATGTACTAGGTTTATGTACCATAACATTAACTTAAACCTTAAACTTATATTATGATCGGCAAAGGGCTAGGCTGAAGTTTTTTTTCTTTCCCCACAACCCAGCATGTGGCGTTTTTGAATATGTTAAATAAATGTTTAAGTGCGCTTGAATAAAATTGTCTTATTGTTTTATTCAGTCACTGAATTCATGTATTTCCTTAATACCCTTTTTGAGGTTTTGTCACATTTCTGATAGTGTGGTGCACATTTCAATGACAAGCTCTGAGGAAGGTCGCTTTGCAAATGGTCGGGGTTAGGTTGGCAATCCATCGGAAGGAGAACTTAATATTATGATCGGTTAAGCATCGCTTTGTCGATGAGACCCCGACGATCGGGGTTTGGTTGGCACACCATCGGAAGAGTGACCTGCTCAACAGTCGTTTAAGCCGCTTCTTTGCCGATCCAAAACCGACGTAATTGGTATGACTCGTACAAGGCAAAAAAGCATCCGATGCTTTGCCGATGGTGCCGATCAATAACCAACGTCGGCAAGATGCAGCGTGCTGTCTGGGTTCCTACCCTGAACTCTACTATCAAGCTTAGCAAGTCAACAAAACCCAGACCAATTGCAGACATTGGGGAGTTTTACAGCTTTATGACAAATAACCCCAGCCTGGGTTGAAATAACCCAGCAAACTAAACCCAATAACTGGGTACAGATTAACCCAGTGTGTGTTAAGACAAACAACCCAGCCTGGGTTGATATAACCCAAAACATAGTCAAACTGCCACAACCCAGTATTTGGGTAAAAATCTAACCCAGTATTTTTTAGTGTGAATAAGTAAAAAACCCAACCTAGTGTCTTGGACATACTGTGCCAATCTGCGCAACCTCTCGTTATCGTCCGGCGGTTTATATATGTTAACAAGTGTATAAGGATAATTATTGATCAGACAGAATAACACAATGTAAGTTCCGTAACAGTCCTCGTCATGACATATGTATTTAAAGTTTAAATCGTTCTTAATGAGTATTGCAACTCCTCTGCTTCTAGGTTGATACACAGTGAAGTAGGATTTCCATCCAGCGATATCATCTAACATTCCCTGATCTTTTTCCCCAATATGTGTCTCCTGCAGAAAGACTACAGATGCTTTCAGATTGGTGAGCTCCTGCAGTACGTGATAAAGTTTTTTTGATTTGAACCCATTAGTGTTCCATGTCACCAGTGTGATTTCTGTTGTCATGTTGCCGATTACAGGTGGAACGATGCAGAATTGCTGAGAAAAGAAAAACGGTAAATAATCTGTTAACCTTGGAAGCCTGAGGAAGGGCTTGAAACGTTGCTTAGACAATAATAAAATCATTGGGCGCTATATAAATCAGTGTGTGGACAACATTCTTTCTTGTAAGCATTATAAACTGCCATACATTTATGCACCTTCACATGACACATTTTAGCTGTTCCATCTTTGGATGTTGTCCTTAACTGTATCTGTGTTTGTCTCATAATGCAGAACTGTCATTCACAGGCAAATATCTGAGGCAAGTTCCTTCATGTTAAAATGCAGTAACACATTTCTGTATCTTCAAAGAGAGGTCTTTTGTTTGTGTAACTATATACATGTATTGAAATCTTTAAATAGTGTTGTAAACAGTGGCAGTGTTGCAAATTTTTAGAAGTTTTTGTTAAATTGTAACTTTTTTTAAATTCAAATAAAACTTACCTAATAATCTCACCTGTAAGGTAAACACCAATTTAATTTAGGCTGTGATCCTCTCAGAATAGATTGGTTTTTAGTGCCTGTTAACACATGAATAGATCAGTAAACACACTAATATACTAGCCTGGGCCTGCACACACTGCCTGTGATGCTACATTAAAATTCAGGTTAAAGTCAGTCTGGCCAACTTCCCCTATTTTCGGCTGTTCCTTTACCATGTGCTTTGCACACATGTTTTTAAAAAATTGATTTTGTTTTACATTGTGACTGGGGATTTTGACCATGCATATTATATGCAAAACAGTAAAAAGCACACTGAACTTGAATTGATAGCAATGGAGTCCATTAAATGGTGTGGCATCATGAGTTGTATTTGTTGTGGTCCGATTAGTTTGGTAATTGTCTCGTTCATTTATTCTACCTGTTTTAACGGCCTATTGATGGTATGTATCGACATCGTGTCATTGCGTTGTACAGGGCCCCCCTTGATGATCTTGCTTATGCCACTGTGTGTAACTATATACATGTACTGCAATCCTTAAATAGTGTTGTAAACAATGGCAATGTTGCAATGAGTATAGCTGATAAATTAGGACAACTTTTTTTGAATTCAAATAAAACTTTGAATAAACTCACCTGTTAGATAAACACCAATTTATTTTACGCTGTGATTCTCTCAGCATATATTGATTGTCAGTGCCTGTTAACACATGTATAGATGAAGAAGTAGATCGGTAAATACACCAATATACTAGCCTGGGTCCGCCCATACTGTCTGTGATGCTACATTCAATTTTGCATTCAAGTCAGTCTGGCCAACCTGCCTATTCTCAATTGTTCCTTAGCCCGAGAAATCAGGCACCAATGAAAAATGAACGCTAAGCATATGTCATCGGAATCAGTGGTCTGATTGGTTGTAGCTCTGTCTGGTAGTACACAGAGGCATTTGAAAAACGCCTGTTGATCCCGTCTCTGAGGACTTCCTGTCTATGGGAGGTTTGTCAGACCAAGCTCCGTCTATGAGCATGGTACAACAGCCAGGCTACCAGCATATTTGTTAAATTACAGATCTGTCACCTTTGGAACTTCACCACTTAGATGTTGTTCTTCAATGTATGTCTGTTTGCTTGGTAATGCAGAACTGCCATTCACAGGAAGTATCTGAGGCAAGTTCCTTCATGTTAAAATGCAATAACACATTTTACATTTTCTGTATCTTCAATGAGAGGTATTGCAATTGTTATATACCATACTGTATCCATGCATTGGAATCTTTAAATAGTGTTGTCAACAACATGGTAAAATATTGCGGGTTCTATTTGCCTATATCACATGGCAACTCGGTATAATGTGGTAAGTTAAACTCAATTAAAAATGCAGAGTACCATTGGTATGTTTTGCATTTTATTGGTATTGGTGTACATATGGCAATGCTGATGTTTTCAAATGTGCTATATAAATAGGCTATATTGATGCAACTTCAGACTCTTCAGATAAAATAATGCAATTATTCTTGTATTAATTCATGTAGGTCTATAATATAAAACTTTTGCCACAAGAACTACAATGATGTAGCTTATATAAATCAAAGCCCTTGGTTCAGAGAATAAAGCCTATAGAGGTATGGTCCCAAAAAAGGGCATACAAAAGACATGAATGTGCATGTGATGAAGACATGGCGCACAAGTAACTTTCTGGGAACACATGACACTTTATGATAAGCACCAAAAAACTCCCCCCTCACTTACGTAAGAGACACACCTATCTGCATTAATACTCATGGTAAGTGTCATACTTGAAGAATGAGGTCATTTAAAACTCACACCAATTCCAGTCATCCAGCCAAACCTATTGCAATTGTACAGTAGGTTATCCAAAACTCAGGTGATAAAAGCAGTGCCATATTTTGTTTGATAGACCTTTACATAATAGGTAATTTGACAAAAGATGGAATATAATAATGTATAATTCTTAGTAGCACTTCATAATAACTACTCCCTATGAAGCATTTACTTGGCATTTGTTAACTCTCATTAAATGCGTTGATCATCATTTGTTAACCATCACTCTTACATTATTGATCATTAGGAAATCATTTATAAACATAACTACAGTGTTAAAGCAGAGAGAGAAGATGAAAGGACAGACAAACAGAAACACAGCACTGAGAGATGAATTCCAGACAGCCAATAGACAAACAGACAGATGAACGTAGATATGTTTGTCAATGATTTACTCATTTAATCATGTATAATGGTTAAATATGGTTAACAAATGATTAGTTGTTGTATATATAACACTGGTCAACAACAAATTTATTGTCTATGATGTTTTAGCTGATTTATAACAATTTTGATGTGCTGAATCCAAATATCACATTGGTTTTTCTCAATCAGGTCAACTTTTTTAACTATGGCCACATGTTTTTTTTTTTTTTTTTTTTACGTTTTTCTTCATATGTTATTGCATATGTTATTGCATATGTTATAGCATTCTAGAGGTTCACATAAACGGAAATTCATGCCCTGAATTTCGAACAATAATGACGTATTATTCAATTTACATGTAATTACTTTTTAATTGTATACTGTTCAATTTACAGTAAGAGAAGTTTGTAACGAAATTTTGTGACGAGTAAAATGTGTTTTTTGCTTTAAAACTGAGTGTTAGAAAAGGATTTGTTGCTTTGTTGCTTCTTATCTCGAATAAGAAATATTAATAAAACTCAGCTGATAAGGTAGCAAATATTTTAGTTTTTTTGCTTTTTAGTTTTTTTAAATTCAGTTTAATTTACCATCTTGTGCTGCGTTGCCATTCTATATAAACCCCACAATATTCCATCTTGAAACTCACATTTTTGACATAAATAAACCTACAGTAGGTGCGCAAGCAAAGATATAACAAACCAGCTATGGTAGGGGTCAGCAGGGGTAATGGAATTTAGGTCTGGTCCAGGTAAATAGACTCAGTGTGAAAGCAGCCTTAGACAAGATAAAACAAGGCTTCCTGCTCAGTTTATTAAATCCAAGCTACTCTTAACCGAGTACTAACAACATACTTACAAAATGACTACATTGCTTACCTCGGCAAACTGAAGATGTGTTCTAAAGGTTTTCCACAGTGCTCAAAGTGTATCAGTGTATTGTCTGATTGTCACGACATGGAGGGCATCACCAAGAAAACAACCAGGCGAAACTGGTTTAACATTTTAATATAGCTACGTGATGAGCACCTGTGGTGACGTATGCTGTGGCATGTCATTGTCCAACAATGCACTATCGTGATGCACACCTACAGTATGAATTCCAGATGCCTAGGTGACCCTGTGTGTGTGTGTGTGTGTGTGTGTGTGTGTGTGTGTGTGTGTGAGACAGAGAGAGTGAGAGAAAAAGAAAGAGAAAGAGAGCCAGACAGAAGAAGACAGATTGAAAAACATTTGTCAGTGTCTTAAACTTGGTGTGCGTTTCTGACTCGAGCCACTTCTTAACACATTGTATATCCAGTTTATCCAGTATATCCAGGCTTTGAACTTTGAGCTGAAATGAAACCAAAACGTTTCAAAAGTTTAAGAAAGTTAATATATGTTTATGTTCTGTGTTAGCAGACCTTGGTATATCCTCATTTATAAATATAACCGTAATATTATGGCCTAGGTCAATTTATACCCCTCAAGCCAGATTGTCCCAACCCCAGCTCCCAAAGAATTATTTCATTTTTCAGCTTTGTCAGGTAAGTTATGTAAGCTAACTGACTTAAAGTATGGAATAAGACCTTTAATAAGACTTTTATTACAGTACATCAAGCAGGAAAACCACAATCATTAAAATTATAGACTCCACAAAGATCAAACATTACCATTGCACTTATCAGTAGTATTTACACATTAAAATGAAAGTACATACACAATACATTATAATACAATTGTAACTTTCCAATTCTTTATTTGTTTGGTTGTTTGTTTGGGCAAACTAAACAGACAGGGAGATTAGCAGGTCTTCAGTGCATGGAAGTTGTTCAATAAACATGTGTCTAAGAAAGTACAGTAAACAGTATCGGTTTCTAAATATTAATGGGTAAATGTACTGTGTAAATACAATTATAACCTCTTTACACAAGAAGGTATATTCTGGACTATCAGGGAGTAGTCCATCTTAGCCAGGCTATTTTATTTTGTGTATATTATTATTATTATTATAGTAGTAGTATAGAGTTTATACCTGAACAGAATCATTCATTTAAAATAATGGTAATAAGTTAGTATATTTTCTTTTTCGTTTTCAGAAAAGGTTTCTGTTTACAATAACACAATGACGTTCAGTTCCTGTCACTCACTTGGATGGAGAGCAAAGAGTCTTATGATATTGTGTTGCCTAATCAACATGTAACAGGCAAGATGGGGTGCCATAAGTTGGTCATTTTTTATTTGTTTACACTGATGCAGTATTTCATTCATTGTCTTGCTATATGTTATAATACATTTAGGGACAACACATGTGCCTATGCCATTTATTCTGCTATTTATACAAAAATGCATGTGCGTAGAGTTACTTTTAGAGGATGTTAAATCTAGACTGACTACTAAGAAACATATCCAAGTTTAATTTCTGTAGTATAGTACATTATCCATCTAATACTTTTCACAGAAATGTGAAGGGTGTAGACACACACACACACACACACACACACACACACACACACACACACACACACACACACACACACACACACACACACACACACACACACACACACACACACACGTGTTTGTGTATGTGTGTGTATGTGTTCACACGTTAATATGAGTGTATATGTATGCATAAATGCTTTCAGTAAATGTAGTGTATGTCATGGTGGTTATGAATTTGTGTGTGTACTATGTGTATTGTACTTGAATTATGTGAGTGTGTGTGTGTGTGCGTGTGTCTGCACTTGTCTGAGTGTGTGCGCACACCTGTATGTGTGTGTGTGTAGCCACAGGCAAGATAGAGACTGTCACACAAGTCTGTTTGTGTGTGTGTGTGTGTGTGTGTGTGTGTGTGTGTGTGTGTGTGGTAGCAAGGTGGCTATAGAGAGGCAAAGAGCACTGGCCTCTCCCTCCCTCATATAGACCATCTAGACTCTATTCCATCCATCTTCACCCTTCACGCTCTCCCTCACTCATTTCCCTCCTCATCCCTCTATTTCGCCTTTTTTCTTCCTCCTCACACACACACACACACACACATACACACAGATACACACTACCACACTACACACAAACACACACAAACACACACACTACCACACACATACACATACACATACACATACACATACACATACACATACACATACACATACACAAACACACACAAACACGCACCTACACATAAACAAACACACACACACACACACACGTACATACATACACACACACACACACACACAAACATGTATACCAGTGCACCAAAAACTCAATGAACAAAAAAAATATGAGGAAAATACTCAAGGGGAACAACTTTTTCTTTTTTTTTTTTTTGCTCTTTGACCACAGCATGAGATCGAGTTCAAAAATTCCCTACCTGGCGTTCTGCATGGCAAGAGAGGCTGTGTTGATTTGTCAGTGATTTGCATTGACACCCAGACACCTTTCACACTGCTTTGAGAGCAGTCTGCAGGGAGGGCTGAGGTAAATCAATGGTTTGAAGGCTGATGTCACACTTTAGATGCCTCTCTGCCTTCTTACACACACACACACACACACACACACACACACACACACACACACACACACACACACACACAGTGCTTCCTCAGAGATCACACAGCCTCGTCGCTTAGACTCACTTCTTGTAGCCTAATGTGGAACGCTTCAGTGTAAACATGGTCATAAATATGCTAATGGAAACGAAATACGGAATTGGACAGAAAGAAAAAGAGAGGGGGGGGGGGGATACACATTGGGGAAAGAGAGATTGAGGGAGACATCTTTGATGATAAACATTCGCTTTCATAAGGTGACATGTTCACATCCTTTGCTGCACTTTGATATTTCAGCTCCTTTGCTGTTATTGAAGAATATTACTTGACCCCTCTGTCGTTGTATATCCTTAGCTGTTGCTTTACATGGCTTGTGATATAGACTTCTGAGCCAGTGCTACAGAGTCTAAGCTGCTTCTTGTGAGGCTTTAGGAGTTCTGTCAACATCATCACTATGTCTTTGCATGCTATTTTGCCATATTGGAATACAGCACAGTATTACTTCAGACTGTATTTAGGGTGCCATGGCACTGAAGGACACTTCTGCTTCTAGTAATCTGTGCTGCAAGGCAGAAGGAATGGAACAGATTTGGCCCTTAGCAACAAACGATGTGTACAGCTACACATCGATCTAATGGCTTGTGTGCTGATCCAGCCCAGAGGTATTTGCTGTCTGGGTGACCACCTCCTTCACTAAGACCCCTTGTTTTACCCTCTGTTCCTCCTTAAGTGTCAATAATCGCATGCAAGATGTCCTGGAACTTGGAGTATACTAGGAGCTAACAACAAAGAGACACAAAAGTATAGATTAAGAAGCTGAATTTGATATTCCATTGATCAGAGTTTGCCTTTATGTAGAACAAAACAATAGCTGGGAACGCTTGTTGTTCCTCAAATTCTTATTGGAGAATTTGTTATTGCATTCCATCCCCTTTATTAGCTCTACGATGATGATGTTGGTATGACAGTGGGTGTGAATACTAGTAATGGCATCTCCAAAAATGCCTAAATTGCCATCCATGCCCATCTATGGATAGTGTGTCCTCTGCCTTGTCAAATATGAATCATCTCTGCCATTTATGTCTTGGTGGATTGAATTTTGACAATGCTCATGGATTGTCTACTGATGTTTAATCACTGGTCTATTGTTTTCTTTCTGTGTTGTTACACTACCATTCAGTAGCTGAAAGGTTTTTTCTTGTTTGATTTCAGTTCACAACCTTAAATTATATTAAATATAGGCATTGTTAAATTGTTTACAACTGGAAATAGCTCATTTTAAATTCAGAAACCTAACTGTGAAGTATTCATTTTCCGTCTCTATATCTATGTCACACTATGTTAGCTAATGCTTTTTTCACATTTAAAATGCTTATTCAAGATTGAACTATTTTGTGATAATGTTTGTGCAGCTGTCAAAACGTGTGCTTTTTAAGAACAAGGAATTTAAAAATAGTGGGTAATAAAACTAGTTCTCTTTTACCCAGTTGTGTACCTGGAGCATTAGGATTTGCTAAATTTGTTGTCCTAAAAATAGGCAGAGGGAAAAGGAAACTTCGTTCTATTATTTGTCTCAGACTTAAAGGTTAGTCCATGCAGGACACTGAAGATATTCTCCAAAGGTGTGTGCAGTCGCCACATCCTTCACAGAGGAGTACAAGCGGTGCATAGGATATGAAGAGAAAAGGAGACATGGTGCACAACTGTGCAGGTCGATAAGAGCATAACAAATATCTAGTTTGAGAGACGAATTGCTTATATGTCTTCTTCTGGCAGTTCTATTAAATAGTATCCATGAAACACCAGCCTTAGTCCTTTTGTCAGCAGTGAGAAAGCCCTGGGACGTTGACCTTGTGCAGAATTTCAAAAACATAACAACATAATGTGAGCAGGGTGTGATTTGTCAAAAAAAAAAACCCAGAAGGGGTTGATGTTTATTTTTTTTCATGGAAATCAACATTGTATTTAACTATCATGTTGCTTATAGGCTATTGTTTTTCCAGCAACGTTTTATTCTTAGCTTTTGTAATCTATGAATACAATATTTTTCATATTTCGCCTTGTTTATTGTGATGCTGTATGGCAATGTGGATCAGAAGAGTAAGCAGGTCTACATCAGAGTTTTTTTTTATACATCATAGAGTTTTATCCCTCCACACCAACAAGGAAACAGACTAAAACAGACAGAGCAGAGTTGATGCTACTTGAAAGTTAAGTAAAGCTGCTGTAATAATAAACATTACATTACATGACACTTAGTTGACGCCCTTGTCCAGAGCGACTTACAGGTATTTACAGGGTTTCAGTTACAGTCCCTGGAGCAGTGTGGGGTTAGATGCCTTGCTCAAGGGCACTTCACATGGGTAGGGTGGGATTATGAACCTGCAACCCTCCAATCCCAAGACTAACTCCCTAACCACTAGGCCACAGCAGGCTTGTCCTTCTTGGGCAGCCACCTACAAATTACAGTTTTTCTCAGTCGCTTTGGTGCTTTTCTCAGATCAGAATGTAAATTCTCATAACTATTAGTTCAACCTCCAAAACATTTAGTCATTTGTGCACCTCATAGTAGCAATTTCTCCTTCCTCTGAACAAATTGCAAATGCTTTTGGACATGTGTCAGTTGCTTTTATACAATACAATGTTGTTTTTTTAACATTATCATTTGCTCATGTCAGTCAAAATGAACTATACTTATGGATGCTGAATAGTCATTTCCAATAAAACTAATAGTCTTAGTTTTATTGCTTGAGTCATTACATACAAAATTGTTTAACTAGTTTTCAGATTCTGTCAAGAAAATTCTATACCTTTCTTTATCATTTTTTGATGAAAGTGTCTCCTATATTTGAATTGCTCTCATGTGCCTGATTGCTCTCAGGTGAACTTCAGGTTTCACTCACGAGGAGGTTTGTTAAGAATTAGTTGTAACCAATGACAAGCCACTTGTTCACAGTCACTCAGGGATGTATCCCATTACTGTAACCCTCATTTGGCAAGCATATATGAACCAAGCAGGTCATAGTGTGTACCTTTTCTACAATTGTATAACGCAGAAATGGAAGGTCAGCATCATGGAAGAGGGGTGAGGATGCGGGGAGGAAGGGGAAGGGGATGGGGAAGGGGCCAAAACAGGGAGAAGAGGGAGAAGAGGCTGAGCACATAGGCAGATTCCCAATGAAATTAGGGCTACACCTGTGGACCATGTCATCAATCACGGCCTCACAATGGCTGAGGCTGGTAGAAGGGTGCAACCTAATGTTGGAAGAACCACAGTGAATTCCATCATTCAAACATTTCGTAGGGAGAACAGGTATGTATAGTATTGGACAGTAATCCAACATCTCATAATATCTTATGTTTACTGTGCATTACTATAATTTTACTCTGCACCACATAGGATTGAAAGACAACCTCACAGAGGTGGAAGAGGGCCCCTTTTTACCCCGCAGCAAGAGGAAGCCATTTGTACAATGGTCATTGCAAACAATGCAATACGGCTGAAAGACATTCAAAGCGCTGTAATAGATGATGACAGCGTATTTGCCAATATTGACTCAGTGTCAATTGTAACGATTGACGGAGTGCTGAAAAAAAATGAAATGCACATGAAACAATTAGACCATTTCAACGGAACAATGAAGGGCTAAGGAGATCCGTCACCAGTATGTACAGGTAAAACATGTCTTCTATGTATACTCTAATGTTCATCACTGTAAACTGTTTTTACTTTGTGTAGTTTCATGAATTACACTAGCAATTCTGTATATGTATTCACAGAACATACTGTACAATATGTTTTCCAAAATGCATTACACAGGAAAAGTTTTTACATTTCTCTCTCTCTCCCCCTCTCTCTCTCTCTCTTTCTCTCTCTCTATAAAGTGTGAACTGGAGCTGGAAGCCAGGGAACCACTGCACACATTCATATACATTGATGATGCAAGTTTCAATCTGGCCAAAGGTAGAAGGCGTGGAAGAAATCTCATTGCATGGAGAGCAACCACTGATGTCTCAGGCCAACGCAGAGGGAATGTCACAATGTGTACAGCCATCTCAGACAATGGTGTTCTCACCCATATCCCCCGTCTTGGTCCTTACAATACGCAACATCTTCTGACTTTTTTAGACACTCTTTACAGGGACATAGTCCCTGAGAATGAGAGAGGTGGAGACCAACTCAACAAGTATGTTGTTGTGTGGGATAATGTCAGTTGTCACCATTTACATCTGGTTAGAGAGTGGTTTGCAGCACATGAAAGGATGCTGGTTGAGTATCTCCCTCCCTACTCTCCATTCCTTAATCCGACAGAGGAGGTTTTCTCTGTCTGGAGGTGGAAGGTTTATGACCGGCTTCCACATGTGCAAATTGCCCTGCTAGCAGCCATGGATGCAGCATGTGATGACATCACAGCAGAGTCATGCAGAGGGAGAATACGCCACTCCAGAAGATACTTTCCTGGCTGCATCGCAAGGGATGATATCCATTGCAGTGTAGACGAAAAATATGTGGCGAGACAGACAGGAACGTCTGGATGTGCCAGAATGATTTACCTTCTGTATGTTCAGTTACAATATGTGATATTGTATGTGTTATGTATTATATTTTTCACACTTTTACACAGCCGTACCAAAAGACTGTTTCTTATGTTTGTTGTAAATAAGTGACTGAGTTTTTTTTTTTTGCACAATGCCATAGAATTGCAAAGAGCGTATACAATAAAAATGTGAAATGTACATATTCAGTGTACGTTTGTGATTTTTTTTTTTTTTTTGCACAATGCCATAGAATTGCAAAGAGCGTATACAATAAAAATGTGAAAAGTACATATTCAGTGTCTTGTACTTAGTCACTTACTTCCAAAACTATTGTAGTTTTAACTGTAAATGGCGGTACAAGTAGTGTATAGTGCTGTCTTGAGAATTTTCAGGTAGTGTCACCAAGTTCTGACCTTTTTTTTGCATTGGAAAACACTGAGGGAATAAATTGTCATAATGAAAACATGACAAAGCCATTTGACTGTCTGGTTCATAAAGATGGTGCCAAGACTTCTCATTTTGATGACACTGGCAGTTTCATTGACATGAATACTTGCTTTTGAGGAATGGACTATCCATTTTGAGCAAGTGACGTGCTTTTGTGGGTTATCCACTCGGTTTTGCAGTTTGCACTAACTGTTTTGAGAAATGCACTAACTGCTGCGCAAATGTTAAAAGTGTTGTGAGAAAAGTACCAAAGCGACTGAGAAAAACTGTAACATTCACAACTTCAGGTAGTACAGGATATGGAAAATAATGCAGGGAAAGAAAGACATCAGGGCATTACATAAACTATATTTGCAAGACCATGCACACAGACATACAGCATAACCTAATGTCAGTTTGTATGTCCTTGCCAAATTTAGTTACTGTATAACTAAACAAGGAAATGCAAGAACTTTTAAAATGGACCATGTTACACAAATTCTAGTGTTAATGGGTCTACATCAGGCCAGCATTGCATTCATCATAAACAAGAGGAGAACAGTTTTACTGCACAGCAACATGTCATACAAAGACAAATCTATACCGAGGTGTTTGGCTTACAGAGACGATAATGTGAGGCAAAGGACAGAGAGAAAAAAAATAGGTTAACACTATTTATCCTGCATGAATAAAATGTGATGGTCTGGTCTGGTCTGGTCTGAGCATGCCTCAGTGCTATGTCATTTGCACAGGGTAAAGGGATTTTTTTTAAAAATAAGGAACTCTACAACTCTTCCACACTCTACTCCAGAATGCCATACGCCATGCAGCAATTGACTAGATACAATGTTATCCTGAGATCTAGATACAATTTTATCCTGAGATCTTTTTTTTTTTTTGGTGAAGAGTCAGTCAGGTTGTAATGCTAAAAAGTTCAATAAGCCTCAAGGAATAGAAAGATTTGCCATTGTCATTTCAAGCAGAAACCAGTGTCAAAGCACTTGTCACAACTATATTTTCCAATATTTTCCAGCCTTTTTCATTAGGCCTATATTTCATAAGGAAAAATATTTTTAGGGTGATTCCAAACTTTTACACAATTGGTTTCTTTCTCTTTTTTCAAGTTTGCTTTAATTATTATTATCTGTTTTTTTCTGTCTTACAGTATTGACGTTGTACTCGTATCCTATAGCTTGATGTGGTAGGTTTACTACGGCCTACTTTCCTAATCAAAGAACATGACAGTGGTGGGCGGAAATGTAAAACTCTGGGGTATGCCTATTTTGCAAAGCATGAACATATTTCTTAAAGAAGCTATAATTAATTGTTTTCAGTAGTCTTTCATCTGCAGAATATATCAATTTGAGTTTTTGTCTATTTAAATATGCAGGTATTTTGCCTGAACTTGCCTTAACGTTAAATGTTATGCAGACTATGTAACGTTGACCGTCTGTTGAGTGGTAGGCATTATTTTGCCATAATTGCTGTATTAGGGTTATGTTTTAAGTTTTAACTGGGCAGAACCAAAACGGGAGGGTGTGAGTGGCTGTAATTGGTGGTGTTACAACCTAGGCGTCCCGGGGTTGCAAGTCCGTAAGCGACTCGCTTTATTAGATTGCACTTCATCGATCCTTGTTCCAGACCGTTGACTAATTTCCAGGCGGGGAGGGGAGATCGATACGCCTGGATTCAATCTTGCTTGGAAAAGGTAATTTATTGTAATCGTGACGGGAAATATAAAACGAGATTACACCGCTACCTAGAGGTGGTATGCCAACACTACAAATCTTTCACAGTCGGGATACATGACGACGTGAAATAAATTCATGCTTTGAACCTGTAGCCTATTCTGGTCTTAATCTTAAAATCACAATCTTAACCCAAGCTCTATAACACGTAGCCTATAGCCTGAAGAAGGCTTAAGCTTAACTTTAAAACTTTATCTGCAATCTGAAAATCTACTCTACTCTCTCTATATATAGGCTACAGTTAGCAATCTTTGTTTGTCACCTAACCTAGGAATAAAAAATTTAAAAAAACTAGATAAGGTGTCAAATACAACCTACTCTAAGAATTTTAACTGAAAACAATAAACATAATTTGATAATCCCAGACTAGTAATATCTTCCTCATAACTGTACATAAGCAGTTTCCTTTTGACAGCACGTTTACCTCATCAATTTATTACAGTTGCTTACTTATCACAAAACACACTGAATAACAGCCTACATAAATCTTTTACTTGGTTCTCAGATTAATTAGTATATTTTGGGGGAAAACAAATGTTAGGCCATTGTTTCGTTCCATGTCATGCAAAGATGTAGCTTATCATCGAGGCATGTGGTCCATGCCGAGTGTTCATTCCTCTTCTCATTTCCGTAGGTAGGTAGGCCTAAGAGACAGACCCAGTTCCACATCACCTCCACAGATCAAATACAATCACACATAAGCATCAGTTTCAATTAGTCACACTGCACTCTCTTGGTGTGTCATGTGATGAAGAAAGTGCTCTGTACCACACACACACCACACACACACACACACACACACACCATTTAGAATTTCCACAGACACCCTGCAATAAATTACGGCATTTGTGGCCCAGGTGCCATTACGCTGTCACAGTGTTTTTTTCCATCTCCATGATCATGTGAATCCTCATGCACTGGCAGTAAATGAATGACTCACACTTCAAGCTGGAGCAAATTCAAGTCTTTTATTACAAACCATGATATTCATTAAAATCATTGTGACAACCCTTCATTACGCCACAGATATACAGGCAGATAAACACACACATACACACATAGATGCCCACAGGCAGATACACATACACACTCACACTCGTGCTCACACACACAGGCTCACTCGCGCACACACACAGGCACACACACACACACACACACACACACACACACACACACACACACACACACACACACACACACACACACACACACACAAAACAATTTTTCAGTTGCAATGCTCTGGTTGGCCTTCTTTGTGTGCATATGTGCTCTGTCCATCACATTCACCTGACCTGTGCTGGCTGATTGGTAAGCTGGCTGGACTGAAGTAGGGACGTTGAAGCTGAGAATCAGAGGGGGGTCCAGTGTGTACCACTTCGAGAGTGATGACCTCGCTGAGGGGGATCTTCTGTGTACCTCTTCTAGAGTGTTGACCACGCTGAGGGGCATCTTCTGTGTACCTCTTCTAGAGTGCTGACCTCGCTGAGGGGGATCTTCTGTGTGTGTGTGTGTGTGCGACACACGTAAAAAGAGTGGTGACCTCAAACTCTGGAGTTGCGCTCGTCTTCCTCGTTCTCCAAGTGGAAGGCAGGCTTGTAGCGGGTGATGCCCCGTTCGTCCACCGTCTGAAGCGCAGTGTTTCTGCACGTGTTGTCCATGCTACCCAACGAGGTGTACCTGTAGGAGTAACAACACACACACACACAGACAGACAGACAGATGGTTGGACCAACCTTGACAAAGGCTATGGGGCCGAAATGTTGGAATCACAACAAATTAAAAAGAAGCAACACGGACTACATTTTTATGAAGTTTGCAATCTATCCTAGTCTGTACCTCATTGGTATGTGTATTCCCACCCCCCACCCCATCCTTCAGAACAATCACTGACCAGGTCAGAATCCAGGGGGCAGATTTTATCTTTGACTTTTTTTTTTAGGGTCACAGTGGCCCAATAGGTGGAGGAGTCAACCAACAACTGGAAGGTTGCTAGTTTCAGTCCAGCTCCTCTTAACCTGGTTGAAGTGAAAGTGTCCTTAAGCAAAAGATGGAACCCCTATACTGTGCCGGGTATAGTGGGTGGCACCATGCATAGTTCCTTTTATTCTTAGGCATCAATGGGTGAATGTGAGGCGGAAACATTTTAAGTGCTATGACTGCTTTGTTGCATAGAAAATAACTAAATCAGTACAGATCATTCATTCATCTATCCACCCATCCATACAGCCATCCACCCATCCATCCATCCATCTTGGGTAAAATAAGAGTTGCAGCTGCAAAATCACACTCACCCTTTATCATAGAGAATACAGTATGGCACATAAAGGGTTCTTAAGAATGACCAGATGTCGTGGTATGTCCAGTCCTGAGAAATACAAGGCAGCAAAATAGAGGGAGAGAGATTTGTTGAGAAGAAAATAACAGTTTTAGATTCGATGCAAACACAACACACAGCAGTTTGGGAATGGTCCAACCCAAAGCTACTAACCCAGGCACAGCAATGTATGTTCCCAAGATGACTCACAAAGTCTACATCATGTAATTGGTCCCTGGGCTACATCATGCATCAAGTATGGTAGTAGTATTACACCACTTCAATTTCCATATGGAATGGTATGCAGACACGTGTGTGTATGTGTGCATGTGTGTGTGGGCGGGCGTGTGTGTGCATAGGCATGTATTTGCACAGAGTTATGTGCGCTAGGTGTTTGTGTGCTCGGTGCGTGTGTGTGTGTGTGTGTGTGTGTGTGTGTGTATGTGTTTGCGCACGCTTATGTGTGTGTAGGTATGTGTTTGCGCACGCTTGTGTCTGTGTGTGTTTTGTGTGCAGGAATATGTTTGCACACATGTGTGTGTGTGTGTGTGCTAGGCATGTGTGTGTGTGTGTGTGTGTGTGTGTGTGTGTGTGTGTGTGTGTGTGTGTGTGTGTGTTTGCGCGTGTTTGCACAGTAGTGCATCATCTCACCAGTAGCGGGTTGACCCTCATGTAGTCTGGCCACCCGGGGTCGGTGGGGCAGAGGGGCGTGAGTGTGTGCGAGTAGGGGTCACTGCGGCGGGTGCCCATCAGCACTGCCCTCAGCTCCGGCCGCTTCTCCTGCACCTCGCTCAGGGCCTGCCGGATGCTGCCCTCCACCGAGATCAGGTCCAGGTTGTACCTACCACACGGGACAGGGCAGACACAGAGCGCCAGTGCTGAATACTGAGCCACAAGGACATATTGCATGTGTGTGTATATCTGTACACACACACTCACAGACACAGAGACAGAGACACTGTGTGTGTGTGTGTGTGTGTGTGTGTGTGTGTGTGTGTGTGTGCGTGTGCGTGTGCGTGTGCGTGTGCGTGTGCGTGTGCGTGTGCGTGTGCGTGTGCGTGTGTGTGGCTAGGAGCAACAGCTGGTGATGGTAGAAATACAAAGACAGGAGACAAACATGATTTAGAATAACGAAAACAAGGGTACCATACCAGATTGGATCTGCTGCCTCGTTCATAGCTTAGCAGACAGGATCTCACAGCCTTAAGGTAATGATGCATGAGGCAACATAAGAGCAATGTTGCTAGGCAACAACATAATAGGCTCCTAATATTCTGATTTTTTTTAAAAAATCACAACAATTTCATGCTGACAACTTAAGTTGGCCTGATTAAAAGGTGTTGCCCTGTATCAGTAGGAAATGGCCTTAAATGGCATCTGTTAGTGATGTTGCCTGGCAACTCTGCTTAAAAGGTTGCTCTGTGTATCATTACCTGTCGACGTAGGTCAAAAAGCATCTTCTAATCATTAGATTAGCTAAATACTAGAATGGAGGATTTCGGTCACACTGCTCTCTGGTATGTGTGATGGTTACGGTCTACATCTCTTTTCTCATGAGTGTATGCTGTGTGTTGTACTGTAGTTTGTGGTTTATGTTATCGTAGTCAACTGTAAGTGTTTTCTAACAAAAAATGTTAATCACTAAAAAGGAAGTTCACCTTCAGTAAAGGCAGAACGATATGACTGTCCATAGTAAAGAATGTTATTTAAATGACACGATTCTCATCACGACCGTAAACAATAAAAAGAATGTGCCTTCCATAAATTTGAATAAATTCTGATTGGTTGATCGTGTTTTTATTGTTCATTAAATCTTAAGCCTGACAGTGATCCCAATGCTATCGTACAGCTGGTCATTGTCATTATAGTTGATATGTAAACAGGGGCAGTCACTAAAGTGAGAACGATTTGTAGTTATATTTTTTGCCTGTGTGGTTTCAGACAGATTTTTTACACATGCCATCTGAGTAAACTTTCATTTGAATCCGAATGCCAGCTAAGGTCTCCTTTACCTTTTTATCGTGTCTTGAAGAAATCTCTCCATCTCAGGAAACGGAGAAACGATGCGGATGTACAGCGCCTTCAGTTTGTCCTTACCTTCAGGGAAAAGTCTAGGATCATGCAGGAGAGAATGAGGCAGAGAGACAGGGAGAGATAAGAACAAAAACAATGTCAAATGCAAATCCACAGGCAAAAGTTCCAAGAGGAAGTACATGGAGAGTAGAAATAGATGTATTACAGTTGTCTTGCATCATCTTCTACTTTCAGTGCACACAGACAGAGCAAAAAAAAAAGTTCTCCACTTTTCTATCGATCGTTCACATGATTTCCCCTCAGTCTCCACAGTCACCACATACCTGCAATCTTTTCTGCATCTTCCTTGGTTCTTCGTATCTGTCCTTACATACACTACTCTCTTTTTTGACAACTCACACTCACTCACTGACTCATCTAGCCCTCTCTTTCTCTCTCTGTATTTATTTGTTTTTCCACTCGATCTCCCCCGGTCTACACCATCCATCACCATCCCCGCAATCTTTCCTTCATCCCTCGTTCTTCACATCTGTATATGCACTTATTTTTGACTCTTTTTTTGACAGCTCATACATCCAACCCTCTCTGTCTCTCTCTGTCCGTCTTTCTGTCTCTCTCTGTCAGTCTTTCTCTCTCTGTCCGTCTGTCTGTCTGTCTGTCTGTCTGTCTGTCTGTCTGTCTGTCTGTCTGTCTGTCTGTCTGTCTGTCTGTCTGTCTGTTTTTCCTTCTTACCGTATGACAGCCGCGTGGTAGAGGTGAAGGAGGGCAGTGCAGTCTTTGCCCCCGTTGAAGCCCACACACACCTCGCCAACCGTGTACTGCTCCAGCGCCGTCTCGATGGTCTTCAGGGCCGACGCCACCTTCTCCCCCAGAGGGGTGCCTGTGGAGAGAGAGAGAGGGAGACAGATAGATAGATAGACAGACAGATAGATAGACGAGAGAGACAGACAGATATACAGACATACAGACAGAGATGGAGGGAGAGGGAGAAAGACAGAGAGAGAGAGAGAAAGACACACAGTGAGAGAAAGAGAGATTATACTCTATTGATCGCAAAGGGAATTTAGGCATCCAGTAGCAAATGAGACCCACACACACACTTTAAAAAATAAAAACATCATGATGAATTGTTATCCACAGATCCGTGTGGTGCATCAGATGTAGTAGCAAAGAGTCTGTGTAAAAACTGGCTAGTCCATGAAGTGTGTATCAATGGAGGAAAGTTTACAACTGTGTAGGTGCAACGTGAGGTGTACAGAGTGACGTGACTGTGAGAGACGTAGCACGATATGAAGACTCAGAGATACTTGTGCATAATCACACTAAAAAACGTCTGTCATACTACTGCCACTAGGAATTAGCATATGCCCTTAATTGTGTGTACTGTACACACATGTATACTCACACCAGGTGTCAATCCCAGCTACAAGAAAGTAATTGCCCTGCCATGTGTTGCTTTATTCCTGTGCACTCAACACAGGTGGGCTTGCTAATTAACCAATCAACCTGCCGGATAATTATTGTGCTCATTAGGATCAGCTGGTTTAGAAAATGGTTGAATCAAATATATGGCAGGATTTTTACTTCCTGAAGGAAGGATGATTCCTTCAAAATATACACACGCACAAGCACACACACACACACACACACACACACACACACACACACACACACACGCACACACGCACACACGCACACACGCACACACAAGCACACACAAGCACACACAAGCACACACAAGCACACACACACAAGCACACACAAGCACACACACCCGTGCACAAATAACAATATAAAATATACCACATACTTTGAGTGGCCACAGGAAATCAGGAAATAGCCACAATTCTATCCCCCCTGAGAGTTAGTGCCCAACCTGTCCCATAATTTCGCCCACATCAACTCTAAATTTGGCTCCAGAATTGAGGGTGGCTCAGGCAAGTTGCACAGCCCTTGCACACAAATCAAGTGTTGTCTGTGGCGCAACATGACATGTACCACCCACCTGCCACCTCTCCCTCATTTAACAAACCTCAAGTGCGGAAATGCATCTCTGCAACAGTGCAGGGGTAAGGCAACTGTATTGTGCAGACGTTTGTCTAAAGAAATCTCCTAAAGTAATTTAAAGAACAAGAAAGAAAGTGCTAAGAGTAACACAGTAAAGTGCCACTTAAAACCTCTGTGGAATCTTAATTTCTACACAAGGACTTAATAAGGGGAAGGAAACATTATGAGTATGCAAGTTAAACTTTCTCAAGGTCACATTTGTGGTGGTGCATAATGGTCTGTGATAATTTAGCTATTCCTGCAGAACCATTTCCATGGGTACTGCACTACCTGCTGTGGTTGAAAAATCTTACTTCCTATTCTTCACCGCCCTAGACACTTTCTCCTAAACCCTACAAGCACTTTCATCATCTCCTATTGTACTCATACAGATGATGAAATGTTTGAGACAAACCATCATCAGCTGTTACAAAAATACTTTCGAAATGCTTGTGCTGTAATGGCTGACAGGTCTCTGGGAAAGGTAGGTCACGCAGTGTAAGAACCATCTTTTTGTTTTGTTTTACTTGAAATGATTGAGCCTTGAAAATAAAGTTTTAAAAATGTCTGTAGGCCATCCAAGTTCTGTGAATGTAATACAAGCAGAACATAGGCAGCTGTTATGGATTTGAAAAGCACTGGACAGCAAAGCTATTATCCAACAATACTGTTGTGCATACTTTTAGCTTAGTACACCAAAACAACTTAGTCTCATGTTAGCCAAACAAAAAGGTTCTTATTTACCAGACTGGGAGTGCTGCAATGCAAGTTTTTTTCTTCAGCTTTTTTTGTCGTCATTATGTGCTGTGGTGATGCAACCAGCTGAGAACCATAGCTAGTCTGGAGCTGTGCAACATGGCATCTGATTGACAGAGTGATCTGTGTTTACCTCCCTGTGTTTGTCTCCGACAGCTTTATATTACTGCATGCTCCTTTGTGTCACTATAAATCCTTCTCCAGTGTCTCGCCATCTTTTGTTTCCTCCTCTTTGCCAAACTTGTCTAGATCAATATCCCTTCCTTGACCCAACACAAATCATATTTCAAAACACTGAACAATCTTTCTGTTTTTTCGTTCTTTTTTTTTTTTCTTACTCTCATGCTGTACTAACACTCCTTACTTTGTAAACACAGGTGTGATGGTTCTGGCCACGGACTGACAGGAGCTCTAGTATTTCCACTCGTCACTGCACTCTCTTGCTCTGAGCATTGGCTGGATACTCACATCCTATTAGTCTATTCACTCACCTTCCCCTTATGCTGCATAGGAGAAAGGCTGATCCATACGTGTGTGAATTGCACACAGGCCTGAAAAGACCAGCTTCAACTTATCCAAGATACAGCAGCAAGGGTTGTTACAAAAACAAAAAAAGCTGACCACCTTACTCCAATTTTAAGGTTCCTACACTGGCTCCCAGTAAGTTATACAGTTGACTTTAAGGCATTGCTTCTGGTGTTTGAAACATTGAATTGGACAGGACCCAATTACCTATTGGATACGTTTCAGCTATGTGCACCAACTAAGTCTCTGAGATCACAGCAGAAAAATCTGTTTGTAAAACCTGCTGTCAGAACAAAATGTGGTGAAGCAGTTTTCAGCTGCTATGCAGTTCAGCTTTGGAACCACCTTCCAGAAAACATCAAACATGCTCCTACTGCTGACCAAACTGTTTTCAGGTGCTTTCTGCTAATGATTTACCTTTAATTACTATGTGTTTTTCTTTTCTTTTTTAATAAATGTCTTTTTTACTTTATACTTATTTTACATTTATCCTCCTGATCATTTACACTAATCTTTTCATGCTTTTGCATATTGTTCTTTGCTTTTACTTTTGTATAAGCACACTGAACTGCCTATGTGTATGAAATGCGCTATACAAATAAACTTGCCTTGCCTTTATTTTGTGCATATTACCTATATATTTTTTTGTATCAATGGTGTAAATGGTTAACCCTTAAGGCCAGTTTATAGTGCAGACAACAAGTCTTGCTCAACAAAAAAAAAATGAATGTGTCAATAGATGCCACAGCGCTACAGGCTCCCATAGTTCTGCTTTGATGACAAAAAAAGAATTGAAGACCAAGCTGCATGTTCTGAGTGACTGTGAAGGCCAGACTCTTGAACTCATAAATTTGAGTTGCTATCCATTCACACTACGTGACAAGGTCTGTGCGGTTTCAAAGTGTTTGATATATTTATAAATTATTACATAAAAGGAAGAAACTTTCTGTCTGCTAAGTTTTACAGACATTGTTGCATAACAAGGTCTGTGACAGCAGACAAAAAGCTTCTTCCGTTTATGTAATAATTTATCAAGCAATGTTTGTTGCCTCGACCACATATTGCCCTTTAGCTAGCCTGAAAATTACTTAATTACTTCACCCTGTTACCCCTCCATTTTTACTCTGCTTCTCTGTCCATCACTTCTTATTTTCCCTTCTAATATCTTCTCATTCCCATTCCACCCTTCCGTATTTCCTCACCACTGTTGGCGAGCAGGTAGACCTCCACAGGGGCGATGGAGACAGGGTCCTTGACCAGCGGCACCACGCTTCCCGGGGGCAGGTCCTCGACCAGCTGGGCCCTGGCCTTCTCCACCTCCTCCAGGCTGTCCGAGTCCAGCACCAGCCGCACACGGTGGTAGTTGCTGTGCCAGTCCGGGTAGGAGCCCAGGGCCGTGCGCTTGCCCCAGCCCTTCTGGAGCCTGGTGAGCACGGGCGCGATCTCCGCCTCCTCCGCGTCCACGAACACCTCCCGTGTGTGGAAGGTGGTGCCCGAGCCGGCAAAGAGGTGCGACAGGCCCGTGAAGGCACGCTCCAGCAGCGACGGGATGCCGGGGAAGATGTAGACGTTGCGCACGCTCACCAGCGGGTAGCGCATGCGCTGGCCCGTCTGCGGGTCGGTGCCGTAGTTGAGCGTGGCCGACTCGGGCACCGTGGCCAGCTTCATGGTGGCCGAGTTGGGGTCGGACGAGCCGAAGAACTCCTCCACCAGCCGCACCAGCTCCGGGTGGGGGGACAGGCGATCGCTGAACGCCAGGGCCACGCTCTCGAAGGTGACGTCGTCGTGGGTGGGGCCGATGCCGCCGGAGGTGAGGAGGTGCGTGACGGTGGGCGCCTGGGCGGCCACCTCCTTGGCGATGACCTCCTGCTGGTCTGGCACCACGGTGATGCGCTGCACGGTTACGCCAAGCTTGCGCAGACTACGGCACAGGAAGGCACTGTTGGTGTCCACGGTGTGACCCTGGGGGAAAAAATAAAGACACACGAGTTGGTGTAGCTTCATAAAAAAACATGCTCTTATTAAACAAATACTGTCAAACCACCAGCATGAACGCAAGGTTCAGGAGAAAGAATATCAGAGTCCATTAAAGAGAATGTAGAATTTTACCCATAGGCTACACAGACTGTGGAATTGAACACTATAACCAATTGGAAGAGGCTACAGCAGATGCGAAAGCACTGCGTATGTTCGAAAAATTGACCAGTGTTCTAAACAAAAAAAATTCTGCTCTGCAACCACTTCTGCTTTGGTTCCATGCCCAGTATAGCCTATGGGTAAGACTTTACTGACTCCCTTGATGGCTTATGAGATGAGAACTCACTGAACACAGATAACAATATTCATCTATTCTTAAAACAGAATTGATCTTTTTTTTCAAACAGAGCTTCCCTTTAGGAGTTATGTAAATTTAACAGTACTCTGTGTTACTACACACGTCTTACTGTACATACACAGCAGCAGCTACTAAAGGGATAAAGCTCAGTAGCTCATGTAGCTCAAATCAACCATGACACGAAACACTAGAATGTTCAATCATACCTTTCAATGTAACTGATGTCAGTAAACCTACATGATTTTTAATTGGTTACTGCTGTACGTCATCATAGCTCATTACCAGAAAGTTAACTAGATTTTAACTTTGTTTTACTCTGGTCACCCAAGACACTTCACTAACGCCCTTGCCACAGAATCTGCTGTCTCTCCATAGAAAAAAGAACGACTCTAGTCACTGAAGGTCTGAATGTACAGTTAAGGAGTTACAGCCACATCGCTGTTCCAAGACACTAGATGAATACATTTTGTACTTCCTTAGTATACAATTTCAGTCTATCTGATGTATCTCTCTAAATTATACATGCATAATCTATAAATCAGTGGCTGATTTAGGCCAGTTATGGGCTAGTGGTTAAGGAGTTGGACTTGCAGCCAAAGGGTCATGGGTTCAAATTCCCACATCGACAGGTGATCATAATTCACCTCCATCCTTCCCTTTGACTGAGGTGCCCTGAGTATGTCACCATGCCAACACACTGTCCCCCCCGGTGCCATTGCCATAGCTGCCCCCTTCTCACAAGTGTGGCAGGTTAAATGCCAAGGTAAAACTTTGTTGTGTGCACTGTGTGCTGCGATTGTGCTGTGTGATCACAATGACAAATGGGAATCACTTTTCACTGCAGAACAGCAGTTCCCACCTTCAGGATCTCATCCCCAATGATGAGTATGGCTGCTGTGACAGGCCCACCCTTGTCCTGGGAGGAGGCACTGCTGCTCTGGTGGTTGAGGGCCATAGCAGTGACCTGGGTCCCGATTCTCCTCACTCTCACCGCTGCTCTACTCAACCTGGGCAGCACCTGCAGCATCCAGGCCCCCGGGGAGCAGGCAAGGAGGGAGAACGCTGACACAGAGGCTCTGTGGGGTAAAAGGAATGACAAAGGTCTCAAGATAATGGAAGAAATACAAGTATATTATATATTATAATAAAATGTGTTATTTAAGTATTTTTAAAAAACTATTGTGGTAACGTAAATGGGACAAAATCCCATGAATTGAAATCCCAAAGAAAATCCTACACACGTTTAACAATCCTATAGTATTTGTATCATTTCATAATCCTATATGGATTTTTGACAAAGGAATACTGAACAGACGGGGCATTAAACATCACTGAAGCAGTAAAGCTTCCTAAAACAAACACTGGCGGGTTCTTATTACATGACAGTCAGGAACTTTATACTCAGACGAGGAAACTTCAAATGACAGGTTCACCATGCCATACCAATCCGTGGTGTTGCTAACTTGCTAACGTGGTGTTGAGGAGGTTCAGTGACGCAGGATACTAAATCAAGGAGTTTAAACAAACACCCTTAGCCTACCTTAAAATCTAGAGACAGTAACCGCGGTCGTCAAGCCTTATAGGATCTTGATCCAATCTCACTGCACTCTGCAGTCAATCAATAACTGTAGCGTATCGTCGAGAAGCCAAGTGAGGACAGTGGACATTCTTGGCAAGGGACACTGCCACGGTCATCTGGCAAGAAAGTAGTCACAACCGCCCATTCCCGCTGTCGTAGATCACACTTTGAATCCACGGTAAAACTGTACCTCTAAGACATGAAATCCCATGTCATTCCTGTTTAAAATACATTTGTATTTAACACAGCACTATCTTACTGGCAAGACTACACTTACCATAACAGTGCAGTGTCCCAGTTATGTATTTGCAGCGTCATTGCCCTCATCGATTGACCACATGATTGCAGCAAACCAATCAGGATAACTGAAAATCCGGTCTTGGGTGCCAGTCAACCAATAGACAGAAGGGGGAGGCACATAAGTAACTCATGCCGTGTCTGGAGGCGGAAGTGGTTAAATATTGCCTGTCCTTGGGAAAAGTTAAGTCTGCAGTATCGCTGGTCATTTGAAAGGCATTAGAACGAGAAAAAGCATTTACAACTCTCAACATAAATGTTGGCGTAACGATAGTGTATTTTATCGAGGTAGCTTACTTCTAATTTCATTATGGTTCTTCGTGTACTTTTCAGGACAGCAGGGGTCGTCATCACCCAAGAACAATAATTGGCCCTACTTCTGCCCTGGCATGCATTTGCAAGATAATCTACACACAAACATAATTCAGCCATGATAGTTAAACTTTTTATGACAGTTTCTAGAAATCTAGAAAAGCTTATACAAAGCACATATCAAGTGATGTCAAGTGAAGTCAGCTTTATTGTCAATTCTTTACATGTGCTAGACATAGAAGGAATTGAAATTACTGTTTCTTACTGCCCCACACGTAGACAAGGCAGGACAAACATTAAAGAAAAACATTAAACATTAAAGTGAAAAGACATTAAACATTACACAATAAAGTGGAAGACAAGACAATATGGAGTACTGTAGGATAATTTGTGTTCTTACCTATCCTGAGTGTAACATGTAACACTTATCATAATAAGTACCATTCTGCCTGACCACTATAACTTCAAATCATTAAATTAGCTAATAATAAATAAGAGCTAATAACCAATGAAATAGGGAGAGAGGTAAGTAAGAGGGAACACACAATGGGAAGATGGGCCTTGAGAGACATGTTATCTGAATATGTAGATTTTTATTTAATTATGCCCATTGAATCATGTTTGATAGGCTTTTTTAAAGTGACCTATGTCTTTGGGCTAAGGGCCCGAGAGAAAGAGAGAGAGAGAGAGAGAAAGAGAGAGAGAGAAAGAGAGCAATTGCTCAAATGTGTGTGTGTGCATACAGTATATCACAGCGAGCTAATACAAGATAAAATAAAATCTAACATATGAATGCCTTGTCTAAAAACATAAAAGAAGATACAGATATGACAATGATTATCAGGGTACTCTAATTCCAGTCCCAATATCCACCCTAGCCCTCCAATCCGCCATCAATCAATGCTATCCATCAGCTTGCAACAGATGCAGTCTTCAGTTCAGGCTATATGTGTATAAAGTGAAATACAGTTCAGGCTATATGTGCATAAAGGACCTCTTATGTTCATTCTAGTGGGCTTCAATGCAAATATTTGTGTATCCACAGACAGCAAAGAAACTAAAAGATTTACATTCGTCTTACATTGTAGTCACTAGATGAGGAAACTAAACATTGCCAATATTAACGATGTGGCACCACTAAAACTACTAATGTCACAGACCTGCAAAGTGATGCTATTTAGCAAAAGTGTTATTCTTTCACTTCAACTTCACAACAGCATTAAACTGAGAACAGACAGAATGTTTGTAATAAATGTTTTTCTAAGCTACGCTAAGAAGGACCCGTTCTTCTATTTATCTCAGTGGAGATTGGAGATTCTGTTGTTTATCGTTCCAACATGTCCCTATCAATTCTATGAATCATGCTAAAAACAGTGATCATCATTTGCTATCTCCTTGGGCTATCTCTGCTGCAAGCCATGGCAGGTTTATACATGTGGGCCTACTGCCTGGGTGGTGTGATTGGTCTGGTTTATTGGTTTCAATTTTGAGCATTGGCTGGGTTTATTGTAGGCTATACAAGATAGGTTGTGTCAAGGTGACGTTGGGTGTAAGTCAGTCAATGACATCTTGCTGAGAAACAACAGAACAGCCTTGCATACAGAGACATGGTTTTGTAAGTAATGATGGTCTATGTATATATTTCCACAGGGGAAGACCCGTAACCCATACATATACAAATATATGACCTTTTGCCTGACATATATTTTTTTTCTTTTCCTATCCTTGCTGCACAAAGGTCACATCTTATTAAATGAGTTTTATAATCTGTGACATGCTAGTCTCACTCTCATTTCCCACTGTTGGTCTCTAATGAAGTTTCTATAGTAATTACCGTTTCACAGGAAGCCATGCTGTACCATGTGAAAAGCCATGGAGGCATAGCTTTGTAAGCTGCAGTGCTTCAAATGGGAAGACTAGCGAAAAACCCTTGGGGATGAAAAATCAAGTTTGGCTTAAACCATTTTAATCACACTTTATTTTCTGAAAGCAAACTGATGAAACAACGTAGTTGTAGTACAGGAATAACAAAATATGCAAAAAAATGTAATTCTTAGTGGAGGAATGCAAAGCACTCAGTTGGTCAGATAACTTTCAAAATAGCATGTAATGACTTTTCTAAACATGTGTAGGTGTACATCAATAACAAAACTGTCTTACAAAGACCTAGGCTGTGGTTGTGGCTACTTTGTAAATTAATTGATTGGACAGTGGTCAAGATGACAGGAGAGTTGGGTCTAGTCAGAGAAGGGGAACATTTCAGGACTAACTAACTAACTAAATAAATAAACAAACAAACAAATACAAATGTTGAGATAACCAGAAACATTTGCAATCTGCAACTTAAAACTATAAGCTATGTTTTTTAAAACAGTGTTTCCAATTATTTGTAAACATGCCATTAAAGTAGGTGGCTTTATTAGGATGTCTTGTGTGGCTAATTCATTTCCATATCTACATTAAAAGTGACTTGTCAAAGGTCCATGGTCTGTCTACATGTTTCAATGTACCCTCCAATATGGAACCACGCATAGCCTAAAGTAGCAACAGCCTGTTGCTTCAATGAAAATGAGTTAGACCCGGAGTCGTAGTCAACATGTGTCCATTTCGTAAGAAAATCCCCTCATGCGAAAAACAAGTCAAGGCCGCACGAAGGGCCAGGTGCGGGCGCCTGTTCGAACGCCAAACCACATGACGCAGCCAGTTGATCGCGGAAGTGGCTTTTTTAGTCCGTGGAAAGGAGGGGGCGACAAGGGGGAAAACGGAAGGGAGAGAGGCGAAGAAAAGTTTCAAACTCTTTCTTTTAAGAACAACAAATGAATTGGGAACAACATATTACTTCCACCGTTTTAATAATCCGGGGATTTAGATGTGATTTTGTGTAAAATTCAGAGGAGTGCGACGTGACCGGGGAAGAAAGGCACGACAGAGACGCAAGGAAAAGACTGGGTAAGTTTCAGCAGAAGTTGACCACAATTTGGACAGCACGATTCAGTAGGAATTTTCAAGGCGGCGTGTTGGAACGTGGTCGATGCTTTACATTGAATGTATTTCCTCAATTGTGTCAAAATGTACAGTGTTGTATGTAACGAATCTAAAGATTTTCTCAGTAGAAGTCTGTGCAACAGCCTTATAGCCTGAAATTAGCCGAGTTGCTCTGATAACAGTTTAAAAGTCGGCCCCAGAAAGATTGTGATTGACAGGGACCAAACAGATCTTCCTGTTAAGATCTTTGTTTTCTAATATAGCGCATGGTTCTTGTAGCAGAGGTATTTTCTCGGTATGTGAATAATTATGTAGATTTTACATGGTAATTATTGGACCAAGCGATGAGTGAACTGTAGCTAGACTGCAGTAGGCCATATAACGCAAGCTATTCTGTCTGCCTTAACTCTGCGTCGTTCATGCCCCTTATCTCAACTAAATCTTGTGTTATAGTAATTTGATGATATCAAGACCTCACCTGTCAACTTGCACAAGTTTGTTACTAACCATGTCGTCATCAAACGACTGGTGAGGCGTTGAAGTACAGTGACCCGTATATGAACCCCCTTTTTCTTCATAGGAACATTTCTGTACATTCTGTAAGCTCGAATAGGCCAAGTCTTTGTGTTAATACAACAGTAACAAACCTAAATAGTAAAGTGTAATTACGCCAGTTTACCGACATGCTTGAGCACAGATATTAAAATGAAAACGGTTCAACGATTTAAGTGCCAGGGGGCTATACTGAAGTCTTTCATTAGTAGAAATGTCTTTCTCCAGTGAATATTGCAGATATCATGTACATATCAGCTGTCTGTATTTCAGCTGCTGTTCAGCACACAGCTGAAGTGTGGGTAGACCAAAAGCTCATGCGCAGACAGTGGACCGTTTTTAAAAAGTCAAGTAACCCAGGAAATGTGCAACACTGACCAAGTGCTAATTTGTGAATTTGCCCTGTAAAGCTTCATGTGGCAGCATCTTGTTCCATTAGTCTTTGATTTGATCTATACAGTTTTGCCATCCCTAGCCAGATACACCGAGAAGTACGCGTCTGCAGCCTGTATAGGCTGGTTGCAGTCTGTCCAGACCTGCAGAGTTTTGCGTGTTTTGTCAGTCAGGCAAAGCTGTCTTTAGGTTGCCTCCATCATACAGAACGTGACAGAACCAACCAGCAAGTGAGTGACAGGGTAATATAATGAGCATCCACCGAGACAAAGCGCATGAAACTTGTCACGATTTCGCTCTCTGGCTCCAGCTCTTGGTCACTCAGCCATCGTCATCTGTTTCATGCTGTTATCAGTCACTCTGCAGACCCCTGTTCGGCGGTGGTGGAGCACTCAACGTATTGCACCTGATCACCGTGCAGTAGCAAGTACAAGGCACAAGAGATTTATTTTCTCGAATTAATGGACACCCGCAGTTTGTCATATCGGAATCAGACACACACTTGCATAACTACATATTCAGATTCTTCTGCTATCACAGTGGCACACCTTGTGCCTGTGTAAGTGTGTGTGTGTGTGTGTGTGTGTGTGTGTGTGTGTGTGTGTGTGTGTGTGTGTGTGTGTGTGTGTGTAGATTGTCAAAACTTTTTTGAAGGCTGCCAGGTTTTCGAATGATGTGCTGTGCCGTGCATGGCAATGAGAGATTGTATGTCATCTCCATCTCCATCCATTGGCACTTGCAGCAGGGTTCACTGCGGCTGTGATTAGCTGTTAAGACCGGCTCTCACTCTGTCTGTCTGTCTGTCTGTCTTTCTGTCTGTCTTTCTGTCTGTCTTTCTGTCTGTCTGTCCGTCCGTCCGTCCATCTTACTCTTTCTCTTTCTCTCTGTCTCTCTCTCTCTCTCTTTCTTTCTCTCTCTCTCTCTTTTTCTCATGTTCTTTCCTCTGTCCTTTTTTGCCTCCTGCTCTGTGAGGTATTGGTGGTGGTGGTGGTGGGGGGGGGGGTGGTCGGTTGACTTCCTGCTCGCTCTTCCCACGTCATTCTCCACATACGTTTACACGCTCACACAATTGGACTGTCAGAGGAGGCAATACAAAGGCCTGCTCAGCTAACCAGCACATGAACTCTGCACCCACCCAGGCCCTCTTTTCTTTCTTTTTTCTTTCATTCTTCCCTTCTTTCTTGCTTTCCTTCCTTCCCATTTCTTGCTCTCTTGTCTGATGTTTATTTGTTTGTTTCTTTCTGCATGTCTGTGCCACTGTCTGTCTCTGTCTCTGTCTGACACAGTCTGTCAAACACAGCCTTAACACATTGGTAACATTTTTTGGTCAGAAAGCATTTTGTGCGAGACACCGTGTCTAAAAGGCATGACTTGCTTTTCAGTTGTTGTGGCAAGCATAGCTCAAAATCTCTTGTATGGAAGACCCATGAAGGTCACACCACACGTAACCACACGCAGAGAGTTCAAGCCTTGCTCGCACTCAGAATCTCACTCGACCCTCCTCCCTTCACACACACACACACACACACACACACACACACACACACACACATACACATTCACCCACCCACCCCGTCACATTCTGACTTCCCACGTACGATCAAACAGTCACTCACATGGTAACTCACTTACTCACTTATTCACTCACTAGAATTATATGAAGCTTGTGCCAAACAGGGAATGTCCAGTATAACTACAGATGCTTCTTCTTTTTTAACCTTTTTTTTTTCGTTTAAAATATCACTTCTGCCTGTGTCATCACCATCACCATCACCACAGAGCTGAAGGCTAGAGCTGTATTTGGAAGCATGACCCACCAGAGGCCTTTAAAAAAACTGACCAGAAAACTCCTTGCCTTATTTTAGAGTGTTTGTCACATGGAACAAATCATCATCATTTTTTGAAGTATTCTTGTACTATGGTAGTATTATAACAGGCCTCACTGTGAAGGCTTTATATACCCCGTGATCTGGACGCAGCCTTGTCCCCACCCTGTGTTGCTCTGTTCCCCATCAAATAGTAGTGTATAACAATCATTCAGTCACTGAGTAGGCTAATCTTTATTCAACCCCCCCCCAAAAGCTGCATAAAAATAAAACAATCCTTAAGGCCTATCATATCTGGGACCTTAGGGTGAGGCACTTTTTATGGAAGGCTTTGGCAGAAGACAAACAGCCTGTTAATGCTTGTTAATATTTACCTTTTGAGAGGCTGCAGCAGGTCTCAGAGAGTGAAGTGTAGGGGGGTCGAGGCAGGAGAGATGTTGCGAGCTGAGAGTGGTGGTGGAGTGGCCCCCCTGACATGAGTCAATAATTGCCGATGGAGGGGGGGGGGCTGAGCAACCGAGACACATCACTGAGATGGCAGCAGGGCGACTTGGGTGTTACTTTCACATGCCGCAGAGAGAGAATGAATGTCTAGCATGGCCCACCTTGGCTCCGTTCCTTAAAGCTACAGTCCACAAGTCTTTTTTTCTGTTTTTTTATTTTGCTCTTATTTTTGGACCCAGTTTGTTTAAGATGTACCCAAAATGTTTACTACATGTGGACAACCCCCCCACCAAAAAAAAAGCCATTCATAAGTCAGGGCCATTAAAGAGCTGTAGACTAAGTGGTATTACGAAGATTACAAGTTCATTGTCAGAGGGAATCTCCCCCCTCAACCAATCAAATACTGTTAGGATCGAGTAGTAACTTGTGCAGGTGTCGTGCCTGTTGTTGCTTCAGCGGCAGCCGGAGTATATTTGAGAAGAGACGGCAACTTAAAATAGAAAACTCACATGTCAGCTGCCTCGCACTCTAAATGAATGTTAATCTAATGTCCCATTCAGGGCCAGATTGACAATGTCCCACAAGTCACTACCATTGTGGGAGTCATATTCATATTGATCTTATCTGGCCTGATGAGACATACGGTATTGATGATGATTGATGATGATTGCATTCTAATTGTAGGTCTTTCTTTTGTTCCCTTTTTGTTTGCATTGTTTTGCGCATGTGCTCCTTTTAATGGATTGACTTCTGTGTTATATAAGGTGGTATTTTTGTACTTCTGGTGACCTAGGAGTTAGCAGGACGTTAGGGATAGGTCAGCCAAATGGCTTTGGTGGTTTGTTCGCTTCCCGCTCAGGATGAATCACGGTCATGCATGAGCTTTCCTGCCAGTCTCAAAACCCTGAGGCCGAACCCAAGGTGCCTTATTGGAGTAATGAGGCTGGTGGCCACGCTTTGTGTCCTTACTTTGAGGCTTAAGTGAGTAGACCCTGTGGTTCTGGACCTGTGGTTCACTGTGGGTCTGTCACACAGTTTTCCTGAAGAAGAAAATAAAGGAAGCTCCTTGTGCTTCACCAGTATGTTAACATGATGTTAAGGTGCTTAGGAATAAGGGCGGGAGTGTTTAAATGTATCAGCGTAATATCAGGCAGTCACCTTTTTATATGTGAATGAAAACGTGTCCTAAATGTGGGAAATCTCTGGTGTGGTTTATTTAAGTGTATTGTTAAACTGTAATAATATATGTGTAACTATGCCTTGGTGTGAAAAGTCCACGTAGGGTGCACATAAGGACACACTAAGTAGTTGTGTAGACTTATACAGCAATAGTGACATAAATTGGATAGAAAAAATAATCCTTAAATGTCGATGTCCTACCTGTGAAACTTTTAATACCCTACTGTACTGATGTGGGCCTCCTGTAAACATCTTCACTAACATCTTCACTTTTGTTATGTTATGATTTAGAGTTGGTTTAGGGTGGTTTAGGATGGTTTAGGGTTAGCACTTACTGAGCGCTTACTGCTAGATCCAAAGATTACCGGTACATTATACTTGGCAAACACTTTCATCCAAAGCAACTTACAGTAAAGGACACAATTACAATAGAGAACACAAAACATAACTGTATCTCCTCACTTGTAAGCCTCTTTGAATAGCAACGCCTCCTAAATGTGATGTAATTGCGGTTATTTG
>CM059277.1:15282318-15292318 GCA_030347295.1 Setipinna tenuifilis
CATCAGCAGTCATAAGGATGCAGCGTAGTAGTAGTAGTAGTAGCAACAGCAGCAGCAGCAGCAGCAGTAGTAGTAGTATTACGACGTAGTAGTAGTAGTATGAAGTCATACTTGTTTTGTAGTAGTAGTAGTAAAAGTTGTTGTGGTAGCAGTAGTATCAAGACTGAGTAGAAGGGAAGTAGTAGGAGTAGTAATATAGTAGGAAGTAATGTTTGTTTTGCAGGATTTGCACAAGTTATAACAGGAGCAACTTAGTATTCACAGCAGTAATAGTAGTAAGACAGAGTAGTAGTAATTACAAGCCATTTTTGTTTTGTCGGATCAGCAGCAGTTATAATCGTAACAGCTGAATAAGGGGCAGTTGTAAACAGAAGCACCATTGCAAGCTAGTGTAATGTAGATGGTTTAGTTGGCCAAGCCATAGTAGTAATAATAGTAATAGGGCTCAGATGAAGAGTGATACTGTAGAGAGGGAGATTTAATAGATGGCTGGAATCCTTGTTTGTCACCGTAAGATTGCATATGCATTCCGTTAATGTTATATTGTGAGAACACTAAACCCCGTTACCCTTGTGGCAAGGATAAGCACAATGATGGAGCCAGATACCAGTGAGATACATTAGTCACGGTTAAGCAGTGGGGTCACACACATTATAAAACACACACACACACACACACACACGCAGGCACGCACATACATTATAAAACACACTCACACACACACACACAATGGACTATCTGGGGGATATGTAGGTCATCGGTCTGCACTCATACGTGCGAGTCAGCTGGGAGAGTGTGAGTCAGATACTTCCTGTTGGAAACACAATCACGTCCTCTGCTGTCAGAGTGTGTATGAGCGAGTGAGCCTGAGACGCTCGGTCCACCGCCTGCAGGAGCAGCCTCTATGTGCACACCACAACATCCACCCCCCCTCCCCGCCTCCACACACACACACAATAGTGATGGGTAAGGTGAAGGGCTTTCAGTGTGGTTTCATGATGTGTGTGTGTGTGTGTGTGTGTGTGTGTGTGTAATGGACTGCGGTGTGCCGGGGTGTTAATCAGTCCAGCCTCCGTCCGTCTCTCACCATCCTGTCATTTTGATTGGCCGAGCACTGTTCTGGAATCAGACTTTCGCCGTGGTCGTGTGTGTCTCTTGGTGGTGGTGGTCTGGGTGGCCCTCTATCTCGGCTTTCTGTTTCCTGTGACCAGCATCTCTGCTGCCGCCTTTTCTTTTCATGACTTTCCTTTCTGGGTGGACGGGTTCTTTTTCGCTGCCTCTCTGATTTAGTAGAACTGCCATCGGCTGTAGTGCAGAAGTGACCTTGGCAAATGCTATAAGTTAAGGTTAAGGTGTACTTAAATTGTCCCGAGAGGGAAATTTGCCCTGGATCACATACTGTACAGCATACTGCAGAGTCACTTACAGTGGAACATGCTGTACACACACACAAAATACGTGGCTCGAAGCCACTAGACTCAGTCATCTTCATACATTTATATATAAAGTTAAGGTATACCTAATTGTCTGCAGAGGGGAAATTTGTGCAGCCACTGAGCTACTGCACGCAGAGTCACCTACACTGTACTCAACATACTGTACCATGTGCATTCTGCATACATACACACTACACTTTAAAGATGGGAACAGACCCACCGTTTTTTTTTTTTTTTTTTCAGTCGTTCATAATTAGAATGCGACTAAGCACAGCAAACCTACGGACAGCATTGGATGCGCTTTTGAGTCAGTTGTAGGTGCAGACAATAAAGACTGAGTCAAGATACAGTGGACCTCCATGTCACAGTGATAATAACTATGACAACATAGAACAGACTGATACCGACCAAATCAAGCAGCTGTGATTTCATCAAAATTGCATCAACAATGAAAATTATTGTTTCAGATTAAGTCACTTAATCTGACTGATGTTGTGACTGAGCACCCCGACTGCTTTCAACGTAACTCGGACTACCTGTGACTGGCCCCCACGTTCCATCCTGTCAGAATCGGGGTTAAAAATCGGGAGGCCTGTCCACAGCTTAGGCCAGGACACTGACTGACAATGATACTTCATAATCCATACAGTACACATCCCGCCAGAAGATGGTTAATATGTGCTAAAAACATCACATGGCCTAGCGAGACCTGGGTCAGTACACATCACCCAATACATTCAGGAACTGAGCTAAAAAAAAACCATGCTCTTCTAAACGTGTGGGTCAGCAACAGACAGGAAATAAGCAATATTAATGCACAATAAAAGTTCTCTCCAGGCCTTAGACACAGTTTCATCAACAAGTATGCGTGACAGGGTTTTTTTTTTTTTTTCTTTCTTTCTTTTTTGGACCAGACCTCTGGGTCTCCACCAACGTGCTGGCACAGCTAAAATCTAAATGTAAATTGGCAGCACATCCACAAGGGCTACGTCTGAAGCAGCCTTGCCTGAAAGACACTGCGGTTAAGTAATGCTGATCACCGATAGCGGGTGACACATTTATTTATTTATTTATTTTGGTGTGCATTTTGTCTGGTGAGTTTGAATCATCAGTGACCAATATGTGACTGTCACCCAATCAGAGTCATAGGATGTGGTCATGTGATTGATTGCCTGGCAACACTGCTTTAAAAAAAAAAAAAAAAAAAAAAAAAAGTTGCCCCATGTATCAACACTGTACATCTTATATCTGGTGGCCAGCCGGAGTGTAAGACATGAGGAGATTATCAGACTAAACTTATCAAAACCAGAAGGGCTAAGAAGACCGTAGAAATGTTATGAGTCACAACAAACAGCCTTGCAGCATCATGGAAGGATGTTTGTGTGGTATGTTGTGTTGGCGTTCTAAGTGTGTTTTTGCCTGTGTGTAATTGTGTGTGTCCATTTATAAGCAAACAAGTGTGTGTTTGTGGTCATCAGCCTTTGTGAAGGGGGTCTACTTGTTTACGTCCTTTGTCTGTTTCCTTTTGCAAACCCACCCCCCCCCCTTCCTCTGTATATATTTTTCTCCCTCTCTCTTTTCTCTCACTCTGACTTTCCTTTTTTGTATTCCTTTCTTTCTCTGTGTGTATGTCTGTCTGTTTAGCCACTATCTCTCCTCCTCCCCCTCCCCCTCCCCCTCTCCTTCTCTCACTCTGTCTCTGTCTCTTTCTCGCCTCTCTCTCTCTCTCTCTCTCTCTCTCTCTCTCGGCTCACTCGCTCTTTGTACTCTGTGGCCGGCCAGCCAGCACTGCATGCCCTGAGGTGACTGCAGCTGTGCTGTGCTGTGCTGTGCTATGCTGCCTTCTTATTGGCTGGTAATGTTCTGTCCACTCCATTTAAACCCCCAGCCAGGCAGCAGCAGCAGCCATGCAAACTGACACCATATCCCAAGGTTCTGTGTCACCCTGTGACTTGCAGGTCACTGGATTTGCACAGAGAGACAGCCAAGTGATGCGTCATGGGGGCTGTAGTGTTAATCAGCAGAGGGGAAAATGCAACAAAAAAAAAGAAAAACCAGTCCACAATTGCTCAGACACTGACTGGTATTCAGCTCGTGTAGTAGAGATACTTTATTAATCCCGAAGGGAATTAAGGCAATTGCGTCTGCATGGCTCACTACTTCCACTCCGTGACCAAGCAATAGAAGAGACTGATGACTGCATAAATCTTGTTTTCAGTCAGGTGTACGTGTCTGTGTGTGTGCGCTTGTGTGTGTATGTATGTATGTGTGTACATGCACATGTGTATACACACATATATATATATATATCTATGTGTGTCCTCACTCTGTGTACCTGCTGACCCAAGTGCTTTGCCGCACCTTGTGTGGTGTGTGCCTGTGTGCCTGTGTCTGCATGTGTGTGTGAGAGTGACCTTAAAGAGCCCGGCGCTGGTGCACCAGACAGCTGCATCTCTCCACTCGGCAGCCGGGGGGAAAGAGGGCCGCCTACTGTACGCGCCAGGCAGAGCAAGCCTGTCCTCAATTCACTTAAACAGAGAGGGGGAGAGCTTGGGGAGGGGGGGTGGGGGGTGGAGAAAGAGAGATAGAGAAAGAGAGATGGAGAAAGAGAGTTGGAGACAAAGAGGGAGTTAAAGATGGAGGGGGGGGGGTCTATAGGCAAGTGTGGAAATTTTTTCCCCTCCACCCTTTTTTTCCCTCTCCCTCTGTTTCTCATCCTTCTCTCTCTCTCTCTCTCTCTCTCTCTCTCTCTCTCTCTCGTGTGTGTGTGTGTGTCTCTCTCTCTCGCTTTGTCGCCTTTTCTGCCTACACGTCTATCAGGTTACAAGGCTGTTTGCAAGAGGACGTTTTTTCAAGGTCTTGCTCATTCTCCATACATCTTCCTGGTGGTGTGTGTGTTTTTGTGTGTGTGTGTGTGTGTGTGTGCGTCTGTGTGTGTGTGTGTGTGTGTGTCTGTCTGTCTGTCTGTGTCTATGTGTGTGTGTGTGTGTGTGTGTGTGTGTGTGTGTGTGTGTGTGTGTGTTCCAGAGAAGGAGCATTTTTATGTATGCAAACAGACTCATAAATAACCAACATGGCATGGAGAAAACTAAAGAGACATGTGAGATGGTGTTAGACAGAGAGAGGGAGAGAGGAAAAGAGGAAGGAAGGAAGGAAGGAAGGAAGGAAGGAGGAGGAGGATGAGTGGGGGAGTCAGGGAGGTGGAAAAGGAAATCAACGGCAGCATGAGAGGGAGAGAGAGAGAGAGAGGGAGAGAGTGTGCGCGCGCCAAGGGATGGATGGGGAGGAGGTGAGGGGGTGGTAAAGGGGGCTGGAGGAGGCAGTGCAAAAGGCAGACAGGAAGGAGAGAGAGTGAGAGAGAAGGGGAGAGGGAGGGAGAGAGAGAGAGAAAGAGAGGGGGAGGGAGGAGGAGGGGAAAAAAAGGGACAGACGGCTTTATCTGCCGCTCTCACACGCGTGCACACACACACAGAACCCGGCGGTGAGGTGGAGGAGAGGAGAGCGAGAGCAAGCGAGTGAGAGGCTGAGAGAAAAGGAGAGGATGAGCGACAGCAGCAGCAGCAGCGGGAGAAGGAAGAGAGGAAAACAAAGAGGCTTCGCCGCGTGCCGCTGACGCCACGGAGGAGAAGGTGGAAGCGAAGGACGAGGAGCGAGAGAGGAAAAGGGAGAACAATAAAAAGGGGTCTGGTCTGGCCATGACTTTGTGACAGAGAGAGCGAGCGACTGAGCGACACAAGGCAAAGAGTCAAAGGAAGACAACATTTTCTTTTGCAGGGAGGGGGCAGGAAAGGGATACATGAGAGGACTGTCTGGCTTTTGTTATCTCATGTATTGCTTTGAATACAAAGGGTATTTACATGCAGAAAGTCTTTCTCTGATAGCATGGTAGAAAACTGATGGGTTTGTTTTTTTTCTATGTCTCTTTTTGAAATGATCCTTTTTTGTATGTCCTGTCTTGTCTCTCAGTAACAAAGAGAACAACACTAAATCATTGAAAGAACTTGTCTGAGTCCGATACCGGCACAGCCAGTGAAAAAAAAAAAAAAAAAAAAAGAGGAAGGGGTCTTTTTTTGGCCACACAGCACAAATCTGTTTGCCCATGTGCTCTCGGTCTGGTCGCTTGCGGCAGGAATTTAGCGGAGCATTCGAGGGAAACTCGACTCGGACTCTCGATTACCGGTCAAATCATCTCGCATGAGCTTTACACAGCAACTGTTATATGCAGAGAAACACACAGACACGGACACAGACATACACGCTCAGTCAGGTTTTTTTTAATATATACAGTCTGTGTACTTTGTGGTGCAGTGAACCAGACGCATTCTCAAACTGCTGCTCTATAACAATAAGAATTACTTTGATGTAATTGTGTGTCACACACCGCACTAGATTTGTAACACGTTTTTATGTGTGCCTGAGGACTTTCAGTCATTAGTTTAATCAAATGTGTTTGTTTGTCTGAGACATCAAAAGTGTTTGCCGGTTGCGTTACTGAGAGCAGCATTTAAGCTCTAGTCTCAACCGGCACCTTGGCGAAAGCCGGCTGTGCGTTAGCCTTTGTTTGGTGCCGTCTATGTTAGTATGTCGACATTGATTCACTGTTCTGCCGACGACGTTTGCAAATCTCAGAGTTCATTGCCGGCCATCGACCAGTGTCAGTTCCCGAGCGACAGCGTCTAGGTCCCGGTGTTGCCGGCGAACTGACAGAGCAGACAGAGCTTCTCCTTAGGTGCTTTTTTTGCCGACCTCCTCATCATCGCGCCAGCCTTGTCATCTGTTGTTTGGGCTCGCGACAGAAATTTGGTCTAGCAGCAGCAATAGCGGCGGCGGTGCCGGCAACGGCGGCGGCAGAAGCAGCAGCATTCCCATTCTAAAGTCATCTCGTCGCCATAGCAACACACCGGCGCGACGACAACTTCTAATTCTGTCTCTTTGTGTCGGGACGTTCCGGCGCTCCCGCGTGCTCTCACTGGGCAGCCGGTGCAGCGTTACCCAGGGTTACCGGCTTTAGTCGAGAATGCCGCTTGATTAGACTAAAGAGTGCCGCTGTGTGACTGCTGAGAACTCTCAACAGTGCGCTCCAAGGCCGGTGTTCTTTTTTTTTTTTTTTTTTTTTTTCCTTTTGTTGGCTATTCTGTCACCCATAATTTGGTAGCCAGGTGCTAAACCAGTGTTGCAGTTACATTTTTTTCTCCCCCCACCCCCACTCCTTTGACATACACTTACTAGTTGAGTGCAGGAAAAGCAGCATAGGCCTACTCAGTCTTTTTGTATACCGTGTGACGTAGTAGATGTTGTTCTCAGATTCACAAGTGTGTGTTAGCTTTTATGTGTAGCCTGTGTGTGTGTGTGTATGTGTTTTTATGTGTTTGTTGTTTAAAAAAAAAACGTGTAGGACACTCAGGCCCAAGGGTTTCCTCTAAAGGGGGGACCCTAACCTTCACTGTGTAGCTCCAACCTGCACTAAACTCAAACAGTGAACACCAAATCCCATTAGCAGGTCACTCGTTAATCTTAACGACCTACACTTGGTGCTCATCTTTTTCGCGTCCTTTCTGTGGAGTTTTTGCTTGCTGGACTGTACACACACACACGCACAAACACACACACACATGCACACACACACACAGAGGTGCTCTTTAACTGGTGCTCACTAACAAAGCTGATTTGTTGAACTGGAGCTTATTGCAGAGCTCAGATCTATGTCTAGATTGGACTGCACTGACAGGGTGTTTAGGCGGTGGCTTGTTCCGATGAGCAGATAATAGTTTACTTTTACTTGCATCAGGACACTTATTCTCAGTCGTTACCTCTGACGTGGTTTTTTTTTTGTTTCTTTCTAGCTGTTTTTCACTTACAAAAAAATAATTCTGGCATTTAACCACCTTGCATTTACTAACTGACACCGTTGTAAGGGTAATTGTAGTTGAGGAACTTTGACAAGCGTATTCAGCCTTTTTCTTGTCTGGAAAAACTGGACAACAGTACCAGTTTCTGTACAGGTTTTACAAGGGACCCACGGCACTGCTTCCACAGCAGTTTATCCCTTTGTTGTCGTCGTTGTTGTTGTCCCTTTTTGTTGTTTGGTGGTAATTGTAAAGTTGTCAGCTGTTATTTTTTTTATTAATTTATTTTTGTGCTTTGCTCTCGTTGTGTGTGTACCTCTCGGAGACAGTGTCGTCCCCAGTGCCATGCTGTGTTAGCGTTAATAGAGTGGACTGTTCCTAGCTCGTTGCACTGAACTCCTGTCTGATGCACTTAACTTTTCAATTCCATCTTTAAGGTCGGAATGTGATGCAATTTGTTTCATGCATCCACATTCCAGACATGCAGCAATAGACACAAAGAATTGCTGTTTTGAACTCTTAAGTTCAAAAGACTATAGTGTCTGAATCCAGCTTCAGGCACACCTAGCCCTGCAGAATTATAAATCTTAACTGTGCATATCAATGTCATCTTTTTATGACAGGACTCCTATAATCAAGACACATAGGTGATTATTCACCATTGGATTGTAATCGGTTCCTTTGTCTTACTTCAGTGTTTTGTTTCCTGTGAAACTGACCTCATTGTCGCATTGAGTCAGCCGCAGACGTCTCGGTCACCCAGTGTGGTCAGAGATCCTGATTGTCTGGAGTGACAGTTAGTACCTAGGACACAGCGCTGGTGTGTCTGTCTGTGTGTGTGTGTGTGTGTGAGTGTGTGTGTGTGTGTATGTGTGTGTCTGAGTTTTTTGTGGGGACAAGATCCCTTCAGGAGAACAGGGAAGCTAAATCGCTTTGCTGGTCTATCTACCTACCCCTCAGCTCACTAATACTCTCTACAGATTGATCTTTTATAGAAAGATAGAGACAAGACAAGAGTCTCTCCAAACCCCCACTCACTGACTGTTGTTTCGTGTTAGTCATTATCGCAAAGTAACGTTTTTCAACTGAACTCCCTTCACAGCAGGGACAATAATAGCTGAGGAGTCTTAAGAATATTCTAGAGAAAAAAAAATTACCAGTGGTTATTTGCTCTGTCAGTCCTCGGTGATCGTTTTGTTGTTTTCAGCAACACTCGGGGTCAGATGCGCATCAAATGTGCTAAGACTGTTGTGAGGGTACTTCATACACAACAGTCAACCACTGATATTGTACATTTAAATGCCTGTTGATAGTTTTGTCAACAGGTCTTGGAAGGCATCTAACAAGACACACTAGACTCGTTAGTGTGAAATTAATGAGATTTCAAGTCAGTCAGTGGCTGGGTTCATTCTCAGGTTCCTGTAGGAGGCTAGAAATATCGTCTGTGTCTGTGCACACGTGTGCACATGCATGCCAATGTGTTTGTGTGTGTTCAGGGTGTGTGTGAAAGACCAGTGGAGTGTTAACATAATGAGGGTGTGATTGATCTTATGGTCACGCCTAACGAGTCAAAGCTTCAGGGAATCCTGGGAAGGGACTACAAATTGGACCAATCAGGTTTCATTAGTGCTCCAAGAACCACCCTGCTAAGCATCATCATCATTGCTCTGGACAGCCGGTGATTCTTCTGTCTCTTATCTTTCCATCATCTCTCTTTCTTCCGACTCTCTCTGTCTCTCTCTCCCACTCTGTCACTCACTCTCTCTCTCTCTCTCTCTCTCTCTCTCTCTCCCACTCAGTCCCTCACTCCCTCTGAAACATACACAAGCAGCATTGGTCTTACTCAAATTAGATCATATTCTCAAGTTTCCGCACTTAAACCCCAGCAAGCTAGGTCTGTTTGGATGGGAACGCGTTGTTGTGTTGGGGGAGTGGAAACCAGTTTTGTGGTGCTCTAGTTTCTTTCTGTGATCTTACTGTTTACTGGTGTAGTAGTGGTTGTAGGTTGGGGGGGTAGGGGGAGGGGGTGTCGATGCTGCAGCCATCTCTAGCCTGGCTTACCCAGCCGTTGCTCCTCACAGCCATATAGCCTGCGTGGACGTCTAACAAGACGAGGGGAAGGGGTGTGAACTTCCTCAAGTTCCGCTCTTCTCTCCACCAGCCCTCTGTTTTTTTTGTCTTCAAGGTGTGATCTGTTTATCAGTTTCCTCTATACCTTTAGGTGTGTTTTTCTTATTTCTTTAGCTTTTTTTTAACTTGCACAGCTGAGGCTGTTTATTACTTCTGAAAAATTGGCATAAAGCTACCATGAGGGAGTAAACAAAGAGGAAAAAGTCTGTTTTTTTTATACAAAACAGAAAAAAAGTACATTAAAAACACTTAAAAATAGGCAAGAGCAGCAGGGCAGCCTGGAGAACGGCAAGGTAGAAGAAGTGGGAGGGGGCGAGGGGGAGAGGGAGTGGGAGAGGGAGCAGGAGAGGGAGAGGGAGAGGGAGTGCGAGATCGTCTGGAGGAAGCGGGAGGAGGTGCTGGAGCGGGAGAGGGAGCGGGAGAGGCAGCGGGTCAGGGAGGAGGAGGCTCGCCGTCGCCTGGAGCAGGTCATAGTCTGGCAGCTCCGCGACGGCTTCCACGAGCCGCGCTACAACGGGGAGGACCACCAGCAGCAGCAGCAGAGAGGCCGCAGGGACGGGCGAGGCAGCGCGGAGCAGAACGGAGTTG
>CM059277.1:15299818-15314818 GCA_030347295.1 Setipinna tenuifilis
AAACATAGCAAAGATGATCTTTGGTTGACAAAGTATGTGTGTGTAAGTGTGTGCGTGTGTGTGTGTGTGTGTGTCGCGGGCCTGTTTACTGTGTTTGTAGTCACCATTTCATGCATCTGTGTATTTTGGTGCAGTGTCATTACCAACAGCTCTCCCGCCATATTTAGCCATCTTCATTTGCTCTGTGTATTTTTTTCATTGTGTAAATTTGCACATGCCATTTTTGATTGAGTGAGTTTATCCGAGGCCATGTTTTAAAGTGTGCTGCTATTTACCGTTCATCCCCAAGTGTAGATGTGCTGTGCCATGCCTTTTGGAAGAGCTTACTTAAGTTCAAAAATCTACACTGTGTGACAATTTCAACAGCAGGTCTCATTCCGTTTTTGTTTACCATTTTTGTCTCTCTCTTCCTCTTTCTCTCCCTGTCTCACACCTTTTCTCTCTCCCTCTCTCTGTATGTCTCTCTCTCTCTTTCTCTCTCTCTCTTTCCCTCTCTCTCCCTTTTTGTCTCCCTCTGTCTTGTTGTCTGCCATCTTTATTCGTCCATCTGTTTTCACTCGCTCTCATGTCACTTCATTTCCCAACATCCTTTGCTGTCCCAACTCTCTCTCTCTCTCTCTTTCTCTGTCTTTGTCTCTCACTCTCTGTCTTTCTCCTACCAATCCTTTCTACCTTTTGCACATCTAAATCTACACCTCCACCTCTCCCACTCTATCCCCCCATCCCTCTACAGATTATTGCCAACCATCACATGCAGTCCATCTCTTTTGCCTCTGGAGGAGACCCAGTGAGTTTTTTTGTTTGTTTCTACATCTCTGTACACCACTGTCTTTTCTCCTTCCTTGTCTGTCCTTTTCCTGTCTTGACTGCTTTCTGTGAAAGATATTTTTGGACTTAACTCAAACTTTGTAGTTTTCTTCTTTCCTTTCTGTCATTTTACTTCACTGTCATTTCTGTTCTGTTATGACTCAACCTCCACTTGCATCATCTTTACCGTTTCTTATCTTTCTTGTTACCAGAACCTTCTGGCCTGCCCTGTCCTCTGCCTTTCCTTGATAAAAGCACCTTATAACTACAATTAAAACACTTCTAGTTGCTCTCCCTTTTTTACTTTCTTAACTTCCCCCCTATTTCCTCTGGTCTTCTTTTGCTCTTTCTTTTTTCCTATCTTCCTCTTCATGTTGTTCTGCCTTTGTTTACCCATCCCCGTCCCTCTCTTTTCCTTTGCCTCTGCAGGACACGGCTGAATATGTAGCCTATGTAGCTAAAGACCCGGTCAACCAACGAGGTATGTGTTTTAGCCCCACTCATCAAAACAAGTGACATACACTCATTAATTAATGTGACTTCATGTAAATGATGAGGATCAAGTTCAGTGCTACAACAGTAGCATCTTTGCCACACAAGACATAGAACAATGTGAGTTGCAGTAGTCTTTGTACTATTCTTAGCATTCCCGGTTTTCATTCTTGAAAACAATTACTTGCTTACCAGCAGGAGACTACTGTCTGAAGTTCTTCAAAACTTGTTTGATTTTTTTTTTCTTTTTACTTAGAAAATGCTGTTGATTTGAGGATCTCAAATCTGCTGTGTCAGTTTCAGTGTAAACTTCAGCTGAAGTACTTATTGCACCCAACGCTAAGCTGAAACGGATATTTGCATTTGATTTTGTGCCACCCGTTTCCTCTTTCCTGTGTGCTAGCATGTCACATCCTGGAGTGCTCAGAGGGTCTGGCTCAAGAGGTCATCAGCACCATTGGTCAGGCCTTCGAGCTGCGCTTCAAGCAGTACCTGAAGAACCCGCCTAAACTTGTTACGCCACACGACAGGTGGGTGGAGTCATGCTGTGATTTCTTCGGTGACTTCTGGGTTAGGGTTAGGGGTGGTGTTTTAGTAGCCATCCGTTGTATGTGTGTGTTCATGAGTGGCATTGCATGCCTGTGCATCTATACTGTTTTTAAAATGGAAATAATAGTGTCTGTGTGTGTGCGTGCGTGTATGTGTGTGTGCATGTATGTTGTGTGTGTGTGCGTGTGTGTTTGTGTGGGCGTGTGTGTGTGTAGGATGGCTCCATTTGATGGCTCAGCGTGGGAGGAAGAGGATGAGGAGGTGGCCGCGCCCCCTGATGTTCCGTACTATAATAACTTCCCCGGAAAGCAGCCGCCCCCTGGAGGACTGGTGGACATGCGCACCCGACCCGGACACAGCACCGGGGCCACGCTGGTGAGAAACACACACATGCACACACACACACATGCGCACCCGACATGCGCACCCGACATGCGCACCCGACCCAGACACAGCACCGGGGCCACGCTGGTGAGAAACACTTACACACACACACACACACACACACACACACACAAGAGGACTGGTGGACATGCGCACCCGACCCGGACACAGCACCGGGGCCGCGCTGGTGAGAAACACACACACACACACACACACACACCACAATCCTACCTGTGCATCGTCTGGACTCACCTTGCTACCTTCCTGGTACTCCTCCTTCCAGCCCTTGAGCTGGCTGTGTACCTGGGCGGTGTACTAAGGGTGTTAACTGATAAAACCTGAGGTGTTTGTTTAACCTGTTAGCAGAAGAACGCAAGGCCTCCTCTAGTAGATTGAAATAATATTTACAAGAATCAACACATAATCCAAAACAGCCCATGCAAATTTCACCAATGAAATCACTTGTAGTAGGCACACAGGTAGAGTATGAGTTTGGAGTATATACATGGAGTATGTACTGATTATAACAAACCAAAACAAATCAATTTTAGTACCATGCTACTCTACTAAGGGTTACTGCTGTTATGTATACCTAATTGTTTTACAGGAGACAATAACTTCCTGAAGTAGTGACTCTCTAGATTTTGTAGTGTGCACTAAACGCCTTCAATTTGTCAGGATGTAAGTTGGTAAAAGCAGTCGGTGGCCTTTTAAAGGTTCATTATGTGACACTGAGAGGAGTTGAATACGGCAGCTGAGGTGACACACGCAACAGCTTAATGACAATAATTGCAGGCCCTGAGGTAATTGTTAGATCGCTAGTGCTTTATAGCGTTCTCCCGTGAGGGGTTTTACCGTGCCCTTTAAATGCCACCGTTGAAAGTGCCTAACACGACCTTCATATGAGAGGGCCTCTTATTTCTGCGATTGCTGCCTTGAGTGGCGTGTGTGTTTGTGATCATGCGTGACGGTAAATGTGTGTGTTTTCTTTGTCCTCTGTGTTTGCAGCCGTATGTTCAGAACGACATACACAAGCAGCCCCTGCCTCCACTACCAGGTAGGAACCACTGGGGGTGCCGTCTGCAGCGCCACTCTCTCACCCTCAGGCCCTCTCCGCTCTGCCCTTCTCCTCCTCTCCTCTCGCCTCCTCCCCCCATTTCTCCTCCCCTCTCCTCTCCTGTCCTTCACCCTCCGCTACACCCTCTGGTCCTCAGGCCCTCTCCGCTCTGCTCCTCTCCTCTCTTCTTTCCTCTTATCCTCTCTTCTCGTCTCCTTCCCTCATCTCCCTTTTCCTCTCCTCCACTCTCCTCTCCACTCCTTTACTCTCTGCTACACCCTCTGGTACTCAGGCCCTCTCCGCTCTGCTACTCTCCTCCTCTCCTCTTCTCATCTCCTCCCCTCATCTCCCCTTTCCTCTCCTCCCCTCACCTCTCCAGTCCTCCACCATCTGCTACACCCCCTGGCCCACAGGCCCTCTCCGCTCTGCTCCTCTCCTCTCTTCTCTTCTCTCCTTTTCTCCTCTATTCTAGTCTCCTCCCCTCATCTCCCCTTTCCTCTCCTCACCTCTCCTGTCCTTCACCCTCTGCTACACTCTCTTAGCCTCAGGCCCTCTCCGCTCTGCTCCTCTTCTCTCCTCTCCTGCCCTCTTCTCTCCTCTTTGTCTCCTCTCTTCTCATCTTCCCTCCTCTTCTCCCCTCTTTTTGTCTCCTCTCCTTTATTCTCCTCTTCTCCTCTCCTGCCCTCTTCTCTTCTCTCCTCACTTAAATATCCTGTTGTCCCCTCCTTTTCGCTCCTCCCCTCCCCTATTCTTCTCTACTCTTCTCTCCTCTCAACTCTTTTCCTCTCTACTCCACTCCTCCCCTCTCCTCTTCTCCTCTCCACCTCACTTCACTCCTGTCCCCTCCTCTACTGTTCTCACCTTTCCTCTCCTTTCCTCTTCTTATCTCTCTCCTCTCCTCTCTTTTCTCTCCTCTCCTCCTCTCTTCTTTTATCAGCTTCCCTCCTCTTCTCTCCTCTCAACTCCATTCTTCTCTCTTCTCTCCACTTCACCCCACTCCACTTTACCGTTCCCCACTACTCTCCTCTCCTCTCCTTTTCTCCTCTCCTCCCCTCCACTACATTAATCACTCCATTCTCCACCATTCTCCCTTTTTCTTCCTTTCACCACCCCCCCCCCCCCCCACACACACACACACACACACACACACACCGCCTCCTTGTTATCTCTCTCAGTGTCTTGCTTCTGATTACATGGCCCCCCACCCATTCTCCCTTTTATCGCAGTTTCTCTTTCTCTTTTATTCAGGCTCTGTCCTTGCCCTTCCGAATTAGTCAGCAAACCCCCACCACCACCACCACCACACACACACACACACACACACACGCACGCACGCACAAACGTAAGCACGCACTCACACACACCCCGGTCAGGGCTTATCACTGCGCTTTGAATTTCTGCCAGACTCCAGCTATTGCAGGAAACAGCCCTAACTGATTCTGTGTCTAACATTTCCTCTTTCTTCCTGTCATCCTGTTACACACACACACACACACACACACACACTTACACACGTGACTTGCTCTCTCTTATTTTTTTCCCCGTCACTCACTCTTTCTCTCTCTCCCACTGCCAGTTGGAGTAAAAGAAGGAGGACGTGAAATGTTCGATGACCCCTCCTACGTAAATGTGGACAAGACCCGCCCCCCAACATCATCAGCCAATGGCAACGCACACAGAGATGCGTTTGATATGAGTGAGTGCATTTTGTCAAGTTTGTGTGCTTGTCTTGTGGTATTGGATGTGTTGCAGTGACCCCATGTGTAAACAATCATACTGATGTTTATTTTATTTTTAAAAGCTAAATTTTTTTTAGCCAGTATATTTAATCCCATCTAAATGAACTCAACTTCAACTTAATTTTAACCCTTCTCTTCCCAGCTTTAATAAATTAATACTTAGGTAGAATGACATAATATTTGTATCATGGTGTTTTGACAATGACAAAATATTTGAAGCATGGTGTTTTACCCCCCCAGAGCCGTTTGATGATGCACTGGGCATCGGTGGGTCGGTGGCGTCGGGGGCGCTGCCCCTGGCCGAGCAGCTCCAGAACGAGTCCTGGTTCCACGGGCCGCTGAGCCGGCGCCAGGCCGAGAGGCTGCTGACCCGCGACGGAGACTTCCTGGTGCGCGAGTCCGGCACCACGCCGGGCCAGTACGTGCTGACGGGCCAGCAGGGCGGACAGCCCAAACACCTGCTGCTCGTCGACCCGGAGGGAGTGGTGCGTATCCGTGGCAATTGCACACAGCCAACAATGGAACTGATTATTGGATGTTTAGGGCAGTGAAGAAATAGAGAGCTGGGAAAAAAAGGATGAAGGGGTTGGGTAGTTAGATGGCTGGAATCTGAAGAGAGAGGATGGAATAAAATAGGCACAGACAGGACAAATAGATGCAGAAATGAAAGGATAAGTATGTAAAAAGTCAATTAAGTCTATAATATTTTATAACAACAGGTCACAATGAATGTGCATAAGCAGCCATTACCCAATAGCTTGTTGAAGAACGTTAATAAGTTACAATGCTTCCTTTAGGCTTTGCTAACTGTTAGGAAACAGTTTGTAATAACAGGCCACAATAGCTAGCAAAGAAGCCATTACTTAGCAGTTAGTGCGACCCATGCCATTTTTACATGTGACCCCATTTTTAAACCAGGGCTCAAACCCACAACCAGCAGGTGATTGGATTGGGAAGGGGATGTAATAGGCCTGAGGTGAAGTGAGATAAAAGTTGTGCTGCTAACAAAACATCTCCTAGAGGTGTCAGTAGGGAGGTTGACTAGGTGTCTATCCAGCAAACTACTAGGTACTTGCAATTTATTGTGGTCTGTTAATATGAAGTGCCACCCGTCACAAAGTGTACAAATGTAAGGACCGTACAGTATTTGCTAATGACCCTGTAGAGGGAATGAATGGATGGATGGGTGGCTAAAAGGCAATAGAACATTTAGATGGAGAGATGGAGGAGCATTGCAACCACATCAGTTATCCACTGTTAGAGTTACTGGATGGATTAATGTGGAAATGGGACCGATTGATGGATGGATGGACAGGCATGGAGATAGTGGGGTTGGTCAAATGAGATGGATGAATGTCTAAATCTAGGTCCCAAGTAGATGGACTAATGTCTGGAAACTATGGTATGCTGGAATTAACTGTGGGGAGTGGTGTGTGTGTGTGTGTGTGCGCGTGCGCGCGTGTGTGTGTGCGCGTGTGTGTGTGTGTGCGTGTGTGTGTGTGTGTGTGTGTGTGTGTGTGTGTGTGTGTGTGTGTGTGTGTGTGTGCGTGTGTGTGTGTGTGCGTGTGTGCATGTTAGGCAGTGGCTATGAATTCTTCTCAGAAGCCCCATGAGCTGCATTGATTTTCATATAATTGGATAGATGGATTAATGGATGAGTTGATGGATGGAGTAAAAAAAATGGAAAGAGAGCAGATCTGAAGGCGGTGTTAATTTTAGCATTAGTAAGACAGAGAACATGGTTAAGCCAGCTCACCAAGATATGTTTCATTAATGAAACAACCATAAAAATATTCAATCCCAACAACATTATTACACCAGTAGGGTCATTGTATGAGTATGTTTTTGTATGTCTGTGATTTAATTGGACAGAATCTCTTCTATGCTTAAAAAAGGAAACAAAGTAAACTCAGTTTTAATCTCATCTCCACTGCTGGTGGGTGAGAAGCTGATGTAGAAGGATATAGAGCAGAAGAGGATTAAGCAGGGATGCAGCGATACAAATGCAAATGTTTGCATTTTTATGTTTAAGATATACTCGTTTCTCTGCCTTTCCTAACATGCCATGAAGTTTCAGCTTCACACACGTATATTTAAGGCCGAAGTAGCAGTCGGGCCAATCGGTCCAGGCCCAGGGGACCAGAACAGGCCACAGCAGGGGCCCTAAAAGTAAAATCATACAAGCAACACTGACTGTTCCAGGGTTCACCCTTGATGCACCCTAAAAGAATAAAGGAATAGCATACACAACATAATGCTAGTTGGTTCCTGTGATATAAACGTAGGACTTCCTGAAATTGTGTGAAAAATAGCTTGTAGCAGAAAAAAATGTTTTAAAAACTGTGGGGAAAAGCACAAATTTTCTGGAGAGAGGGCGGCACAAGACATATTTTTGGCCAGGGGGCCATAATCCACATTATGCTCCATAACTTTGCTTTCAGAACGTCTCCTGACAAGAGGTCTGGGCTATTCTGCTAAAACTTCATGATTAATGTTTCATCGTGTTTTATGTAGCTGCTAAAAACCATATTCCTAACCTTTTACATTTTTTTGCATTGACTCAGCTTCATTTTTTTATCACTGGGTGCACATTTAGCTGTTTTATTTCCCCCACTCAGTCCATTTCAAAGCAGCCAGTGGACCAGTGGACCAGCTTTTCAGATCTATCCATCTCCTATTTGATGTGGCTTGTCTTGCGCTGGGCCAGCGATTTTTAAAACTTTTTTTCTAAAACATTTTACCTCACAGTTTGCCTACACTTGCGTTGGCTATTCTGGTCTATACAGAAAGGCAACTAGTCCAGCTAGCTGCGCTCCCTGGAGTTGTGTGGGTTATAGAACTTGGGAAGGCTTGTCGAAGTAAAATAGAGTTAGATAGCAAGAGGTATAAAACCACTGTAGCATTGGCATTATTGTACAGAGTATTACCCAGTTTACATTCACCAAATTAGGACTTCTTACAGGATAATATTGACTAATTGGATACTGAATACACGCTAAGGATTGATCATCTTAAGCGGGGCCGCTTCAGAGGAGGGTGTATAGTGACAAAAAGCGTGAAAAACTCCTTGATCCTGAGGTGCACTACTGATTGACTGTCCTGGAAATTTTCACAGACCAACTGACTTGGTAAACAAAACCAAAAAATAGGATGATAATGAAAATAATAATAATCCTAAAGTGGTAGTGTTCTCCCAAAGAGTAGTATGTTAGAATAAGGTTTGTAGTCAGGAAGTGAGAAATCTCTTCTCTCAAATGAACCCCCTTTAGGTGCACAAGTATCTATTGTGTTTTCTTAAAAGTATACAACTCTCAGTCTTCACATGCGTGGTTAAAGCAGAGTCCATGTGTAATTTTTTCATACCACACACATTTTCCACAGTGCATGAATGACCCCACAGTCCAGCAACATGACTAAATTTACATCATGCTTTCAATATGGTGAGCCCTTTGTGTAAGCCTTTTCCACAGATATAAAGCGAGGCCTGAGGAGGGGAGAAAGAGAGAGGAAGGGGAATGACAAATTGAAAGAACACAACAGAATGTAACCTGTCATGGCAGTGAGAGGTAGACTGGAGAGAGAAAAAAAAAGAAAGAGCGAGCTGTTTTGCTTCCAAACCACAAGCCCATAAAAGAGGAACTGTGCAACCACTGATGCGGATGCTGTCTCTGTCAGCTGTGAAGTTCCCCTCTCCGCTTGTGCACTTTCACCACACTCGCTCCTCTATGCAAACACCACCCTTCATTTCAATGAAATGCACAACTCTAAACTCTCCCCTTTTCCTCCCTCCTTCTCTTTTTTCCTTCTCCATTTGCTCTCCATCTCACTGTCTCTCTCCTCCTGTCTCTTTCGCTCTCAGGTGCGAACTAAGGACCACCGCTTCGAGAGCGTCAGTCACCTGATCAGCTACCACATGGACAACCGGCTGCCCATCGTGTCGGCAGGAAGCGAGGTGTGCCTGCAGCAGCCAGTAGAACGCCGGGTCTGAGCGCCAAGGGTCCCGCCCCCACCACTCGCTGCCCAATGAGGACGGACAACTCCCTCTCGCCAACCAGCAGTTGGTGCTGCACCACCTATGCCCTGTCAACCCCACTTCTCCTCCTCCTCCTCATCCTCCTCCTCCTCCTCCTCCTCCTCCGACTCCAACTCCTTCTCCTTCACACCTTACACTCCTTTAACTTGGACTGTTGGTGGAAACACTCCATATTTTTTAAAGAAGGAGGTTGAACTGTGCAAAAAAAAAGGTGGAAGTCATTTTAAAAGCGATGCAGTCATATTTACTTAAGAAACACCACAGGGAAGTTCATCACCATGGAGTCACACAAGCATCTCCAAAAAAATAAATACAAACGGAACGGCCAAATACACGATGTGACTATGTCAAATGGCATAGGTCGGTGGAAAACTTTACATACATACACCATAAGGACCTGCAGTCTAACTCCAAAGAGGACATTTCTGTGAAAAGAAAAAAACATGTTAACAAATACCATTTTATAGCCAATCCACAACTCCAAAGACTTGTCAGATATGACATTCTCAGCTGTTTTTCAAAGTTTTTTTATATATATATACAGATTTTCAAAGACAAACAAAAGAAAGAGTGTTAACCCTAGTCAATGGAACGGAGCAAGCCATCCGCCACTGTTGATGTCAGCCCCCTCTTAAGGAATATGCATATGTTTTTATACAGCGTAGAATTAGAGACATTCGCCACATACCCATGTTCCTTCAAGCCTATCCAGGTCTGTGAGATCTGCAACTGGCCAAAAAACACCAATTGCAGCGAGACTGTTAAGACATTTTTCCTGTAGGAAAAGACAATCCCATAGGAACAGTCACCTTATCCCCCTAATTGAAATCTGCTGTCTCCTACACCGGATTATGCCATTATATCGAGCGATGCCAAGCATAGCTCCCCATATGCAAACTGAGGGGACTCGCGCGTGTGTGTTTTTGTGTGTGTTTCTTTTTATTTCCGAATGTTTTTTTTTAAAACTAGGCGTTAATGCCATGACACCTTTGGTAAAATGTATGAAAAAAAAGGGATTTGTGAGAGGAACTGTGGTATGGTATGTGCTCCTACATGGGTTGGACTGTTTTGGAGGAACCAAAAGACTTACAGGAAGGAGAAATTTCCCTCACCCACCAGCCTCCGCCACACCTCCCTCCTCCTTCTCATCCGCCTCCGGCTCCTCCTCCTCCTCCCTCCTTTTGCCCTCTCACCCTCCCAGGGATGCCTGATCCTGCCCCCCCACCCCACCCCCCACCCCCCACGGCCATTCCCACATAGGACCTGCTTTTAGGCAACCGCTGAGATGCCAGGTCTAAATAACAGTTTGTCCCATTACTCTACCCTACCCTACCCTTCCCTTCCCAGAGAACCCCCACCCTCCCCCTCCCCGGGGTTACTGCTCTGCCAACACGAGGGCTGGCACAGGTGCCGGGGGTGGGGGTCTGCTGCCGTGGTGCAAGCCAACCGAGGCTGCTCGAAAAAAAATGACACACTGGCCAGGGCGATTGCGAGCCATCAAAGGGAGCGACTGCTGGGAGGAGGTGGGCCGGGAGCCAGCCAGAGTGAGACTTAAATACTGTGCAATCACAACTCTGCATGGGCCTGTGTATGATGTCACCTCAAAGGGAAAACAAAAAAAAAAAAAAAAAAAGAAAATCAACATCTGTACAGTGATGTCATGTGAAAGCGCCTCAAAGCGTCTGAATAGATTTAAGAAAACAAAACAACAAAAAAAGCATTTGGGGACTTGTCAGATAAGCCACATCGCCTTTTTTTTAATTTGGTGACAGTAATTCCATTGTTATGTTTTGTTTTGTTTTTTTCCGTTGTTGTTGTTTTCCAGCACCGACAATCTGTGTACATATAAGCATGTAAGTGTCTTTTAGGGAAAACATGAAGAGACTCCACTTAAATGCATACACTCCGACACGTGTAGCTTCCGCCATATTTGCTTTCAGTATAGCACCTGAGTATATAAAATGCACATGTTTTAATGAAATGTAATGTTGCACCCTGCATCGCACCACTGCTTATCTGGAAAGAAGAGAAATCGAAACTTCAGGTGGAATTTAGTGGACTGAGGTGTGTGTGTGTGTGTGTGTGTGTGTGTGTGTGTGTGTGTGTGTGTGGTATCTGTGGAGAAGACGCCACAGTGACGGTTGTGTGCTCTCTTTTCCTCCCAGCTCTGCTTGTTCGTTTTTTTTTCTCTCTCAGATTGTGCCTTTATTTTTAGAGGAAACTGTGGGCTGTGGCGACGGTGTGCAGTAAATCAGACAGACAGAAAACGAGTTAAGGAAAAGGAAAGGAAACGAAAGGAAAATAAAATAAAAAGAAAAGAAAAAAACAATTGTTGCATACCCAGGTTAGCTTCAGGTGTTGGTAATGCTTGCCCTTAATCCCAAACTCCTCCTCAGACCCTTCAGTCATCTTTGCTTTTTTCCTTACAGTGCTGATGTGTTATTCTTAAAAAAAAAAACATTAAAACAGGAATGCTGCTTTTGTTCATCTTTGAATTATGTTTTCAATGGGGGAGATGTGGCTTTAGTGATCCTTGTTGGTGTCGGTAGCAATCTTGTGGTCTGCTATAAAAAGCCTTTTCACATGCAGATGGACTCATTGACGGTCAAGTGAGCGCGTCACTTAAGGCCGCGCTGCTATCTTGTCACACAGCAACACAAGCTGCTTTTAAAGAGACAATTGGCAGTCCGTTTCATTTGGCCAATAACACCTCTCCTAAAACTCAAACAGTGTTAAGCTGTGAATGAGCTTGGACCCCCCCAAGCTTTAAAGCTTTAAAAACGTGTTTAATTAAATTTGGCCTGTTCAATTACGTACAATTGAGGCTCCCAGTTTGACAGAAAATTGTGTAAAGCACACACAGAAATAATGACATTGCATTAGTTTGTAACTCTTTAAAAAATGCTTGGTGATGTGGTGTCGGGACTTCTCTCCCTCTTGCGTCATTGGTCAAATCTTCTTGACTGTAACCATGACAATCATGATGTCACATTTGGCATGCAGCCAGCAGCAGTAGTGTGTCATAATGTAGAGTAGCTGCCCTAGATGTATTACTGTACAGATAGCCATCATTGTAGTGTCTGTACCTGACGCGACAGACTCTTGCCTCTTGCACAGGAAAACAGTTTGCTGTTTTTGTTTCTTTCTTTTTTTCTTTCTTTCATTTGGTATGCCAATCTTTTGATTTTTTTTTTGTCTTCTTTCATCAAAAAAATATGATCACTCTTTGCTCCGGTTTGGTCACAGATGAATTTTATGAATATGGGTCGTTAAAAAGGGGCCTGGAAAGGAGCGAGCCAGTGCCTTGCAGAAATGAACTGGTCACGAGTAGAAACGGAAAGAGTCGATCAATCCTGACGGACTAGTGTGATGGATTGAGCAGGGATGATGATGATGATGATGAGGGGAGTGCTATCATCCTGTCACAGAGGCCTTCATTGCATGGAAATGATTTCAGTGTTGTCGTGGTGATGATGATAATGTTTGGTGACGTTTGTTGTAATTTTTTTTGTTGTTGTTGGTTTGTTTGTTTCTAATTTTCAAGCCAAAGGTTAGTTTTTAAGTTAGTCAGCACAGATCTTTCTTTTTTTATTCTGTTTTACTACCCTTTTTACATTCTTGTGTTTGGGGAAAAGTTCATGTTTACACTTGTATCTGGAAATATAAAATCACATATATCAACCACCCTTCATGGTGCACTTGGTTTTGAATATAGTTTCTTGTATTACATCGTGTGCTGTGGTCCTGGTCTTTTGTTCCCTTGCCTAAAAGTGTATGTTGCCAGTCGTCGTTTCTCATCTAAAAGTGCACCGATATGCACGCATGGCCTGCATTGCCATTTTGTCAGCAGGGAATTGTCTATATTTTACATTAAATAGACTTAGCTTCAAACTTAGCTTCAGCCTTGGCTTCAGACTAAGTCTGTAAGAAGATTAAATCCAGAATTGTTTCAGGCTTTTTTCAGAGGTACTATATTTGTGTGAGAAAAATCTCTGAAAAAGTTATTCTCTACTTTTTGGAAGGTCTTCTTGCCACAGCCGTAACCAAAACCAAGGGTGCTAGCAGAATCACAAGTAAACAGACCAAAGCATTGGGGTTATTTCCTGCCTTTCTAAAAGTGCACACATAAGTCACAAGTTATGGAGGTGGGTTTGCCAGCCCCAGACTGTTGTTCCAAAAAAACAAAGTAACGACTGGCGCATTTAATCAGCCATCATCGACCAATCATTGCCATTGCTTCCCTTTAGAGATGGATAATGGTAGGTCTAATAGTTACCTTTACAATCACAGTAAGGTACTGAGTAATCGATTTATCAGGTACGGAAAAGGAGTAGCATGAAGCAGAACTTTTTTTTAGGATAAATGCCTACACAACTAATTTTAGCACCAAGATTGCAAGTAATTAAGTCTTGCCATGTCTTTTTTTTTGGGGGGGGGCAGTGTTCTTTTGTTTTGAAGCCTCTCTAAATCAGGCATGAAGTGGACAACTACAAGTGACTGAGCGCCAACTCGGAGACAACACACAAACACCTCTCTCTGGTTTAAAGAGTAGTGATTGCAAAGCAGCAGTGACCCAATTTTATTTGGCTTGATGTTCAGCAGGGCCGTATGCTAAGCTAAGCTTGTGCCAGCACAGGAAAACAGGACCAAGAGTGGTTTTTTTTTGTTTTTGATAGGGCCAATGTAGAGGAGAAGTGTTGTATGCTGAGCATATGTGCCAACATAGAAAAAAAAAACAGGGCCAAAGTATTTTTTTGTCATACGGCCAGTGCATGGGAGAAATGCTGAGTGTGCAGATATACTGGAAAAAGTAACTGGAGAGAATATGATGTAAAGAGATCAGGGTTCAGCCAGGGCATGTGTGGAGAGACACAACAATTTAGGCTTAAATGTCACTGCCATGGATATAGTAGGCTACACATGACTTCGGAAGAGCTCTGTGGACCATGTCATAGAACAATAACAACAAAAGCAGCTTACGTATTGATTTCCAGAAGCCAAACGGTGACAGCAGCAGGACAAAGCAACAGCCATGGAAAGAGGAAGGGGTTGTGGAGGGATGGCGGTGGGTGGGGTAGGGAGGGGGGTAGCTCTCCCACATACACCACCGGTCAGAATGATCTAGGTAGAACAAAGAGAGGGGAAAGGGAGGCAGTTGGGGGTGCTGAAGTTCACAGCGTCAACAGCGGCGCTTGTGACATTCGATTAGAGCCAGACAATGGAGGCCTTTTCTCTGTCAAGTGGAGCTGTTTCGTGAGTATATTCCAGAACCATATAAATGGTGACATCAGAGGCCCAAGTAGAGTCAACAGCAGGAGGCGAGTGTGGACCATACCGTTCCCCCCCAGGTGTTCCAGAGAGCCTAGCCAGAGGAAACGGCAGAAGAGGACCTTGTTGAGACCCTCTGCAGGTATATATATATATATATATATACATATTAAGCAAGGCCCAAGGCTTGGCATCCACCACTGTCCATCTCTATGCCAGGAGCTTCACTTCCTTCCTCCTGTTTGTTCTGCTTTGTGCCAGGGGCCCCCTGTTTCATCGCCATCGTGGATCGTTTTTTTAACATGCACCCTCAGCGCCCTCTGCCCCAGGCCATGCCCGTGCCCCCCTCACTGGGGCAGACCCTGAGAGACGCCGCCCTGGGCTTCGGGCGTGGCAAGAACCTGCTGGGTGGAAACATCGCCTACGGTTTCATCCAGTCGCTCAAGGAGTGCCTCTACTTCCTGCTCTGCTGCTGGTGCATCAAGGAGATCCTGGACTGAGGGAAGACAGGATGAGGTGTCAGAATGAGAGGAGGAGTGGAGGAGACTTTTCTCTTTTCCCCTCTCTTTTTCTCACTCTGCTTTGGTTTTGTATGCTATTTTATCTCATTTAGGGTTGACCAGTGAGATAGGTGTGGTGCTTCTTAACTCTAGAAGACTGTATGGTCCACT
>CM059277.1:15319818-15394818 GCA_030347295.1 Setipinna tenuifilis
TTCTCCGATTCGTACACGCACATAAGCCCCGCCCCCGATGCCATACACACTGTAGAGGAAGAGGAGGAGCTTCAGCAGGAAGAAGAAGAGGAGGGGCTGGATCAGGGAAGATCGGGCACTGAGGAAGTAACAACTCTGTCAGGTACGCCATTCCCTGGCTGCATTGTCCAACTTTTTATTTGTTCCACTTTTTATTTTTTCTTTCCTCATATATTTTTTTTTGTGTAGTTTGAGCTACTGATTCATGACAAATTTATTTCACTCCAGTCTCTAATGCCCTGCATAATTTGTTGACTTGGTGTGTAGTCTAGTGATCCATATGGGGATGCCAGCTGTCCCCCAGCGGGACTGCAGATAAACACAAAGTAGGTGTGGCCTGATGGGAGAGGGGGGGAGGAGCCGCATGATGTCATGTGCACTTAGCGACTTTGCATCTTTGCTGCATACTTGAACAAGCCCCATTTGCTTCCTGACAGCTTCAGTTTGTCAGAATTTTTAAGTACCCTGCTTTGAAGAAATCTCACCATCTGTGAAGCTCTGCAGCGCGACTCATAACAGGCATACAAAAAAGAGATTCACAATTTTTTTTTCTTTCTTAAAGTCTTAAATTAGGCCTTTGAAATGCTAGATACCCAAGAACAGTTAATCATTTATTGTGTATTTATTTATTTAAAAATGCTTCTTGAAACAACAACAGTTCAGCAATATTTAAAATAAAGTAATAATACTTCTAGGCAGTATATGTAAAGGTTTCAGACGGGGGTGTGTGTGTGTCTGTGTGTGTGTGTGTGTCTGTCTGTGTGTGTGTGTGTGTGTGTGTGTGTGTGTCTGTGTGTTTCAAATGGAACAGTGTGTGTCAGAGAGTTTCAGACAGCAGTGTGCCTGTGTGTGTGAGGGTTTCAGACCGTGTCGGGGAGAGAGATGTGGGGTAGGTGGCTTAGGGGAGCTGGGCTTAGGTGGGAGTTATAAAGGGAGAGCTGCAGCTCCTGGCTGAGGGGATATGAAAGGGGCACTGCTGCTTACAGGCAGCACCGGCGCAGACACCTCATCCATAATGAAGCACGTTGGGCTGAGCATTTGAGCTCTTTTGATAGCTACCTTGGACTACGCCTGTAGGGTGTGTGTGTCTGTGTGTGTCTGTGTGTGCCTGTGTGTGCCTGTGTGTGTGTCTGTGTAGCACTTGCCGGTGTGTATGTGTGTGTCTTTTTGTCTGCCTGTCAAGAACAGACCATGCCTGAGCCTTGTCAAATGCCAAGGCCAGTGTAACTTGCTAATTTTAAACACAGACAGACCCTGACACACACACACACACACACACACACACATCCCTTCAATCTAAGGAGTGTTCGTTGTAACATTTCTTGAGGATGGGTGAAGGGTGACTGCATTGCTCTGAAAACAGATTCAGCAGAACGCTTTTGATCCAAATGGCTTAACACATACTGTACCTGATCTCAAAGCCAGCATGTGAGCGGCATACATATGCACGCGTCCTCTTCGAGATGCCGGTGTGTTTTTGCTCCCTAATTGGCTATGGTGTGCTGCAATTGAATCCTGCAGTGCTGCTTTGAAATGAAGCCTGTAATGAACAAATGCAGAGGGACTGAGATACGAAGTTCAAAGACGTTCATACTGTCTGTCTGTCATCTTTTTTTTTCTTTCTTTCTTTCTTTCTTTGTGTGAGCAGACAGTCAGAAGCACTCTGGGGTGGAGGAAGACGGCGAAGGAGACGGGCTGAGGAGAAGAAAGGTCTCACAGCTGGGATCCTTGGACCAACATGGCAAAGGCAGGGAGGAAGAGGAGGAGGAAGAGGATGTGGATACGGAGGAGTACCGACCGCCACCAGCCAGGGAGGAGGAGATAGGCCTGTCCCTGAACAAGTGCATTCTGGGAGCTGTCCTTCTGCTGGGTCTGGGGACCATATTCTTTTCTGGTGAGTTCCTGGAGGAGAACTTAAAAGGTTCCATGAGAACCATGCTGTGGTGCTCTGATGTTCTCATGGTGTTCTTACAACATTTTTGTCAATTCGCTGTCCGGTCATCCATGAGCTGTTGTGGCTGCACTGTGGAATGTGCATGTTCTCTCATATGTGTAAAATATGGTGCTTTCCTTTTTTTAAATCTGGAACGGGAAATGAGAGGCCCCGCATACATAAGTACTTACTGGTATACAGTATATTTTTGTAATTGCAGGAAGGGCATTTATGCAGCATACACATTGTCATTTCTGTGGCTATATGAAATAGTATACTAAAGAACATTCTTAGTTAGCTCTTCCTAATTACAAGTATTTTATGTTGACAAAAGACATAGCTCATTCTCTTCATTTTACATCTGCTATTAGGGAAAACAGCTGTCATACAAATATTTAACATTCACAGTGGTTTTATCTGTGAGGAAAGCAAAGTATATTTTACACATAACTGACAAAATGATGTTTTGCACTAGGCTATAATTTTAAGAGCCTCCTGAATGTGGTGCTTTGACAGATCTGTTTTCCAAAGCCCCAAAATAACAGGCTAAAAAGCCAGTGGCTCTGACTTGCTGTGATGTTGGATGCATATATAACTAGAGCTGAGACTGAGGTGTATTGCTCTACAGGTGTGTTCATGGACCTGGATGATGGTAGGTAGACTGAGAGAGAGAATGAGCGAAAGAGCACACCCACAGCTTTGGAGAGAGAGATGTGCACTATCTGTGCGTGTGTATGCCTGTCTGTGTCTTGTGTGTGTGTGTGTGCACGGGTGTGTGTAATCTTGTGTACATGTGGGTGAATAATTACTGTCTGTGATTATGTGCTTTTGTGAGTATGACAGAGTGCGGCTTTGCTAGGGTAGCTGTCACTTGCTCAGGCAGGAGCTCCCTCTCTCTCTTCCTTTCCCAGAATGCCATGCACACCTATGCTCTTGCTCACACTGCCCTTCTGGTATATCACTGATGCTGTGCACGTGTTTGCATATACATATGCATGTTTGTGTGTGCCTGTGAGCACAACTCCCACATTCATTATCCTCACCATGTTACCCAGATGTTTCACTCTCAAAACACACAAAGGCACAACCCTTTTCTTATCTGAATAAGACTCAGAGGTTTGGTTCAAACAGTTGGGGTCCAGTGATGCACAGAGGTCTGTATACAGTTACAGCTAGTAGATTTGATCATTACTTTCAGAAAATTAATCTTCTGTTCTTGTGCTTGCTTTGGCTGCTAAGAAAATGCTGTGGCTCATAGCCATTTCTGTTTCTACATGCTACCATACCAGTGTTACACTGAACATGCTATGCTCATATAACATTATTGCACAATTAGTATATCCATATGCAAGAACAGGAAAACACACAGCTAATGTTAGTACTGAGTTAGGCAGTGTGTGGTGTAGGCATTATGACTGCCATGCCATTTTTATTTTATTTTGTCGTTTTTGTTTTCCTTTCTTTTTTGCCTTGCCAGAAGGGGAAGACGTGAAGGACTTGAAAGATCGAGATCTTGCTCAGGTGAGAATAGTCTTAGTCTGCTATTGTTCAAGTTTGGCATTCTTCCCTTGTACATTCTCTTTCTCCACACTTCTTTCCTTATCGCTGAATAACCAATACAAATATATATACATACAGCATGTAAAACTCATGTTTTGCCACAGGAATGGTTGAAGAGGAGTGGTGGTTGTGGTGGTGTGAAGTCCCCTGGAATGCCAGTCAAAGAAAATGAACAGATAGCAGTACTACAGGCCCAATTACAGGTGTGTGTGTGTGTGTGTGTGTGTGTGTGTGTGTGTGTGTGTGTGTGTGTGTGTGTGTGTGTGTGTGTGTGTGTGTGTGTGTGTGTGTGTGTGTGTGTGTGTGTGTGTGTGTGTGTGTGTGTGTGTGTGTGTGTGTGTGTGTGTGTGTGTGTGTGTGTGTGTGCGTGTGTGTGTGTGTGTGTGTGTGTGTGTGTGCGCGTGTTTGTGTGTGTGTGCATGTGCGTGCGAGTGAGTGACTGAATGATTGAGAGTGTTTGAGGCAGTGTTTGTGTGTTTAAGTGAGTGTGTTTGTGTGCTTGATTGAGTGTGTTTGTGTGTTTGTTTGAGGGAGTGTGCTTGTGTGGTGAGGGATGCTTTGTATATGTGCCATGACCATGCCAACTGACCAGTGACTGCTGCCCGTTGCATAATCCGTCACTTTCTGATAAAACAACCATCAAACAACTGAGCTTTGTGGGCAGTCTGGTTCCAACCTTTGAGTGAATAGCCCAGAAAAAAGTACAGCTATTTAACGTTCCTATAAAGCAGAGCTTCTTCCTAAATCCACCAGCTCACTGGAGATTCAGACCCTGTTTTATCAAGTACATTTCAGAATAGGTCTGATTCCCCACAGATCACTTTTCAGCACCTTGCCTTCCTCCCCCCCCTTCCTCTCCTCCTCCTCGGAAGCTTTTAACTGGGTCTCAGTCTGGCTGGGTACATCTCCCAAGGCTCCCTCTGGTCTGCTGCTTCTTTAATCCCTTCTCTTCTCTTTCTTTCTCTCTTTCTTTCTCTCTTCTTCTCTCGGCTCAGGCCCAGAAAGAGGCGCTGGATTCGGCCCAGCAGCTGGCCAAGCAGGGGGCAACGGAGAGGGCAAAGCGGGAGGAGCTGGAGAAGGAGTACCAGAGGATGAAAGGGGAGCTGGAGTCGCGACCAGGACCCACCACCCCTCGGCACAAGGAGCTGGAGCGGGACAACGAGAAGATGAAGAAGGAGCACGAGAAGTCGAAGCGTGACCTGGAGAACATGTCGGCCATTCAGAAGGAGCTGGGCGCTCTCAAGGCCAAAATGGGTAAAAGAGCCAGTTTAGTAGTGGTTCAGAGGAGAGCTGTGGGAATTGACCATTTCAGCTTTCTTTTGTTCTCTCTCTCTATGCCAATATCAATTCAGATACACTTAAATGGCATGACAAATCATATATTTCATTGCCAAAGTATTTACAGAAGTAACAAAAACAGGCAGACACACACATTCTCTCTCTCTCTCTCTCTCTCTGTCTCTCTCTCTCTCTCTTTCTCTTTCTCTCTCTCTCTCTCTCTCTCTGTCTATCTCCTGTATCCTGATAATACTTTCATTGTCTGATCAATTATGAATTGTTGTATTAAAGACATAGCCCATGACTAATCCCATAGACTTTTTGATAAATTTGGCACATGGCTCCTCTGGGGCTTTTGGCTGTCCATTTAGCATCTGCACTCACAAACAGTCTGTTGGTACACAGCCATGGCTCTGCAGACGGGGAACAGGCAGCCTTGGCCAATCAACATAGTGCTTCAGGAGACAGGAATGTAATTCAATCAGCATTTTAATGCTTTTGAAAACTCTATCATAAAAAAAACTATATCAACTGGGCAAATGAATATGACCTATCAACTAGGTCATATTCAACCAGAAAAGTAATTTAACTCTTAATTCTCATGATTTTCAAATGACGGTCCTATAGATAGATAGTTATTTTTATAGTCGTGGTTATAGTTTGTAGTTTTTTTAAAATGTGGTTTTAAGTACAATGCATAATATGCATGTATGTTTTTTTTGTATGTGACTACACAGGTTGTACTGGTGATTTTAAAGTGTCATTTCCTCATAGGCCCATTTATTTTACTGTCTTTACACAGGAGCAGCGCCCTCTTCTGGCATACCAGCAGAACAGCTCAAGGGTGAGAGGAAAGATGCAAAGGACAAGAAGAAACATCAAGAGAAGGAGAAAGTAGAAAAAGAGCAAAAGAAAGACTGGAAGGGAGAAAAGGAATGGAAGAAGGAATGGAAAGAGGAGAAAGAGTGGAAGAAAGACAAAGATGCCAGAAAAGGAGGAGAGAGGAAAGAGGGGACAGAAAAGAAATATAAAACAAAAGAGAAAAGGGATATGGAGGAAGGCAAGGACAGAGTGGGGAAGAAAGAGTGGAAGGAGGAGAAAAAATGGAAGAAGGACAAGAAGGTTTGGGAGGAGAAGGAGGAGGTGGAGAAGTCTGGAAAGAAGGAGTGGAAAGAGCAAGGCGAGAGAAAGGAGTGGAAAGAGGGTAAAAAGTGGAAGAGGGACAAAAGTATGGATGGACACAGGGAAGGAGAGAGGAAAGAGTGGAGAGAGTGGGAAGACAAAAATCGGAAAAAAGGAGGTGAAGAAAGAGAGTGGAGGCACAGAGATGAAGAAAGGTCTTGGAAGGAGGAAAAGAAGAGGAAAGGTGATGGGATGGTCGATGGGAAAGACTGGAAAAGGAAGAAAGAGTGGCGAGATGAAGACGAGGAGGGGGGCTGGAGACACAGAAAAGGAGATGGACAGAAGAAGGACAAAGAGCGGAGGGAGCCTGAGCACAAAAGATGGAAGGAGGATAAGGAGTACAAGGAAAGAAAGGACCGCAAAGAAAGGAAGGATGACAGAAAACACAAAGACCAGGAGTGGTCAACACGTGAGGAGCGCGAGGAGTGGGAGGACCACGGGAGAGAGCACAAGTGGAAAACACACAAGAAAGACCGACACAAAGACGAGAACAAAGCCGAACAGCGCGGGAAGGAAAAACACCATAGGGGCGAAAAGCAAGACAAGTACGGCAAGGAGACGGAGGACGAGGCATCCTCACGCCTAGACGACGGTGACCACCACCACCATCATGACCACAAGGATGGCCGTCTCCACGGTGACTACTGGAGCCAGCAGCGGCAGAAGATCCAGCACTCACGTGCTCCCCCGGCAGAGTGCTCCGACGCGGCGGCCTGCGCCCGGGCCCAGGGGCTCGTCCCCGTCTCCCTGGCCGACTTCGAGGCCCTGCTGCTGGCCTACGTGAACCGCCTGGAGGGCACCACCGAGGACCAGACCTCCAGGAAGCAGGAGCTCAACAAGCTGGTGAGGGAGTTCTTCGCCGACGACGGCGTGTTTGCTCATCACCAGATGCCCTTCAGCGAGTTCGTGGAGGACGTCTCGGACATTCTGGAGGACCTGGCGGAGGAGGAGGACAACCAGGAAATGGAGGAGGAGATGGAGGGCTTCGAGAAGGAGGCGCTGGAGAAGTTTGCGCTGCCAGAGGAGGCCGCAGGAGTGAAGGGTGGTGGTGGTGTCGACGAGGGAGAGGCAAAGAAAACGAGTGGCAGAGTAAAAGGTTGATGACAGAAATTTCAACAAAGTTCTAGTAAAAAGAGGATAGGAAAAAAAAAGTTAGAGAAGTATCCTTATCAGGTAGAAGGGAGCAGTTGGGTTGCTCTGGGTTCCTACATAATGTAACACTGCCTGTTGGGATAGTTATCGGAGCTTCCTCATTCTTAAAAAGAAACACGGCTTGTCCTTCTCTGTGCTGCAAATGTAAAAAAAACTATGTGCACCACTGGTGCAGATTCTGCAGGTATGTTAGTCATTGTACATTTTTTACAGAAATTCACCTCACAAAGCTGGACGCCATTAATACAGAGACTTTATCCAAGTAGAAAATATCACATGGCGTGGATTGATATTGCACTTAATGTCTTTTGAGCTCACTCCCACTGAAGGTGTTATCGAATATGTAAATATGCTAGGATGGCTTTCCTTGTATAGCTTTCAACCTGTAGCAGGATTGACGTTCAGTATTTTCACATAGTCAAGCACAACTGCACTAGCTATAATTTGACCAGGTTTGATGAGGTACCAATACAAGGCATTTGAAGGTGGACAGAAGTGTGTGGGATGGGGTATGGGCTGTGTCTAATCCCTGGGACATAAGCAAATGCAATCAGTTGGTATTTTATCTAATCAGGTTAGACATAAGCACTGTACACACTGACTAGATAGAAAATGTATATGTGGGGGAAAAACCCTAAAGGCTAGGGATCTAGTATACAGACGTCCTTAAAATCTAAATCCCCAAACATCTCTACATGTGTCAATCCAGCATATGCCTTCAGTAATAGCGTGATGGGATCCAATACGTTATGAGAGATCCAATTAATAATGACAAGAACTTATCTGGCCTGTTCTCTATTGTAGTTAGGGAAACAGTGCTAGAGAGGCACTAAAAGTATATGAATTTCACTACTGAGTTTAATTAAAAAAACACCAGTGTTTCAGAAGAATACTGACCATTGATGATTGAGCCATTTTGATGATGGCTTTAGTTTATTAAATACTCATACTGCTGGTTCCTAAGCACAATGTGGTGTGTTTGAAACTTTGTGCAGAGTATGGTTTGACCTGAGGTGACAAACAGAGTACTTTAACGTAACTTATAGTGTAGAGTCCTGCCTAAAGAATTGCTCTGTTTAGACTTTAAAAAGATAGCCCACTTGTGTGGGACCCTTAGAGGATTTGCATTCACCTGAGAAACACATTATTTTTGTATTTGTGGTACTGTGGTCCTGTTTAATCTGGTACAGCTTGCACTGTTCTATTACTTAATGCATTTAAAATGTGCCATTACTCGAGCTCTCATGGAACTTTGTGCCATAATGTTATAATCTGGGGTAAAAAAAAAAAAAAGGGTACACGATTGTCCCTTCAGAAAGAACTGAAAACCTGATGGTTCAGGATTACACTGACATTGAAGGGTCAGATTTACTTAAACAAATAGACTTAAAGGTATCAGACTTACTTGACGTGGAGGGAAATTGTTTAAATTAACTGAATTGTTTAACACATTCAATAACGGTGTGCATTTGCTGTTCTTGCTTGAAGTTATTTAGGTTATTTTGTATACATTCTATATTATGTTTCAATGTTTTCAAATAATACAAATGTGATTGTGTGTTGGAAGAAACAAATGCAGAGCATTGTAATGTTTTATATGGGTACAAAGCTGTTGAGTGTGTCTCATCTATGAAAATATTGATGAATAAAAGTTTGTGGGAAAAAATCTGTTTAGTTTATTCTGGCTGAGAATGCATATATGTGAGATTTTGTGAATATAATCAATAATTATTTCTATGACTACTATTAATAACACAATTACTATTATGATTAATAAAAGGTTTGATATTCAGCACAATAGCCAAATTAATTATGTTCCTCTCTTCCATTATTACAATAAGACTGTTTTAACATTTAACTGTTTTAGCAAGCACAGGTTAAATACTGGGTAACTACTCTTTAGAGAAACAGAACTGCACACACGAGTGGCTGCTGCTGTGTTTTCACACTGATGGTTCCATACCTAGAAAGAGTTTATTTTAAGACATCTGCTTCTGCGTCCTCTGCTATCTTCTACCATGCTAATTTCTCTTGATATCTTGGCCTTTTCAATTCCTCTTCTGCCTCTTTACACTTGACTTCTTGACTTCCCGATTTTCTCATCATAAGCTTATATTAACTGAAACATGTCAACGTGAACCACACAAGATATGTATTAAAAAAAACTCCTGTGTACCCAAAGTGTGTAAAATAGTATGGATTGGATTATGATTCAGTAGCTATTCTACGTGCTTCCATTAAATATTTCTAGGCCTCAAGAATCTGCACTGCATAGAAACTTGCATCACCTATCACAGCCTGGTCAACATTTCGTGATTAAACAACTCTTAATACAACGGCAAATTCTGCAATATTCTGATTGGGTGCTACAGATTCTTGTAGATGTTCCTAAATGATAATATCTTGACTATCTAAAATACAGACAGTTTCTAATCCCAATTCTGATATTAGTATCTCCCAGAATGGCCTGTTTGAACTGTTGAAGTCAGGCAAATGGTCAGTTTTCAAGTCTTACTTCTTACCTGTTTTAGTACTTTATCGTAAAGCTAATAGCTTATTCACTATTGCACACATTGTATGTACAACAGCAGTGGGGGTAAACTACACCCCTTCACACTTCAAACCAACAACCTCACTGTATGTATGATAACCGTTTCAGTTCCTCTTAACTGCTTTGCGTGTATATAACTGGCACTCCTTTGACTGAACATCAGAGGCTAATCCTATGTTGTACAGCATAAAATACTGCTCTCGGAGATTCTTAACTTGAATTGGATACTTTTTTTCATAGTTCCTACACCTTCAGTGGAACTCTTTTCCGATCAGTGAGACTTTTTACTGCAAGGAGCCACCCCTGTGAGTAAAGCAATTTGTGTGGAGTGGAGAGAGCCAGAGTGGGACTACACTATAGAAAAAATGTTCCGTTAAGTATTAAAACTAAATCTGAAATTTAGTGTTGCAGGTGTGTTGCACTGGAAAAAAAAAAAAACATTCAGTAGGTGAGTACATTTTTTGGCTATAGGTTTTCTGCGTACATTCAGTAAAACTCTATGTTTCACCATGAGCTGTGCGTGTGGCTTGTCAGTGGGTGGATTCCTCGCCGTTGTGCTCCTGGTGAACATGAGTCTCTGGGGGAAACTGTCTGCCCACATTGCCAAACACTGTCAGAACTTTAACGAGGACCAGCTCACTGACATGGGGAACACTATCCCTTGTCACCACCCTCCTGGTCTGGGGCCGTACGCCGAATGCAATGTGACTGACCTGCAAAAAGACCTCACGGAGGTGAAGCTGGACGTGAGGACGCTGTGTGTCTATCACAACGGTTTGGCCATTCGCAGCGGGTCTTTCTCCCGTTTCCCCAAGCTGAGGCATCTCCACATCTGGGGGATACCAGTCAGGAGGGTCGAGGCAGGGGCCTTTACTGGCTTGCCCAACCTCGCAAGTCTGTTTCTTCTGCTTCATGACAGCAAGTGCAGGGAAGTTACTTTGGGTGCTGAGGCATTTGAGGGTTTGGAGCATTTAGAGAAGTTGGAAATGAGAGGATTAAAATTGCCTGGTATTGCAAACAACACCTTCAAACATTTGCTGCAGCTTGGGCACTTAAACCTGCGGTACACCTGTTCAGATGACCTTGGAGATGTTTTCTGCCTGCTTCCCACTGGCATGTCAAGATTGCGAAATCTGACACTGCAGGAAAGCAATATCACAGCCATCAAAAACCAAGGTTGTGCCAATGGCTCACAGAAGTGGCCCACTGATGTTCTGTCTAATGTAAATGTGTTAAGCATAGGAGGCAAACCTATTGCCACCATTGAGCCAAACTCTCTAGAGGTTTTTCAGAACCTCTCAAGTCTCTCTTTGGATTTTAGAGGAAAATCAGTTAGTAGCATCTGGGAATCTGGCATTGGGCAGGTTGCAGAACTTGAGCTGAGTGGGTATGCTCTTGACCATGTGCACATTAACTTTAAGAGCCTTTGCCAACTAGTGCATAACCTAACAGTGAGGTCACTGATACTAAACTACATCCAGACAGAGAGATTATCTGAGGCAGATACAGGACAATGTGGCCAAAAAATTGCAACACTTGAAATTTGGAACTCCAAAATATATAACTTCCATTCAAACTTCTGGACAAATTTGACAAATCTGGTGTCTTTACGCATGATACATGTAAGTCTGAATGAATCAAATTTCTGCTTAGGCGTACATGAAACACGTTCAAGTCTAATCTCTCTTAATCTGACAAAAAATCGACTGTCTGTCATTGGAGAAAAACAATTTTTCTGTATGCCTAAGTTGGAAATGCTTGACTTGAGTTCAAATTTGATTATGACTCTACATAGGGATGCATTTTGGGGCTTATCTCGTCTGAGGATTTTAAAGCTCACACGAAATAAGATAAGCAAGCTCAGTACTGATGACTTCCATCAGCTCCCAGCTCTACAGGTGTTGAACATTGATCAGAACTTGATTAAGACTATAGAGGATGGTGTGTTTCGGAAACAGAGAGAGCTGCAAGAGCTAAGGCTCGGAAAGCTAGACATCATATACCGTCTAAACATCAATTTGATATTTTATGGGATACCACCTAAACTGCACTATCTTAATATTGATGCTGGCCTAGGAACAAACTTTGTAATAAATGAACAAATCAAGGCACCAAATGGCACACTCATTCTTCACCTACATGGAGATTTGCTGGAAACCAACCTGTGTGATAATGCACTATTCAAAGCAGTCAGAGAGTTAAAAGTGAACAGCACTCAGTTCACCTGTAAATCTAGGTTCATGGTTGAATACTTCCCCAATCTTGAGTCATTTGAGTATGAGACTCGAATTGACAAACTCTCAATCCGTTACACTCGGATTAACACACTGACACACCTGAAACGCCTCAAGCTGACCAACCTCAACTTCGCCGAAACAACAGACCCTACGACCATTTTTCACAACCTCACCAAACTGCAGATCCTCGTCCTGAGCAACTGCCATTTCACGTTCCTCACTAAGGGAATGTTCCAGAACCTCACGGCTCTGCAAGTGCTGCGGCTCTACAGCGCTGCACCCCTCCTGCTGCTGGACGGGGTGTTCGACGCACTCACTTCACTCACCACTGTTGTGTTCGACAGAGTAGATTTCCGCTGTGACTGTGAAAACGGTTGGCTGCCGACATGGGCGGAGAGATCCATACATGTTCAGGTTAATGTTTTAATTATTCATTTTGGTATTAATAATTATGTTTGATTTCTCCACACTGTCACTGTTGGTTGGTGTCGTAAAACAATGTACTTTCTGTTGTCAGACTCAATCATAATTCACACTGGTTAGACACAGAATGTCATCTTTTCTTCTCCTGAGGTGAACTGTAACACTTGTGTCTATGTGTATTTATCTCCTCTCAGGTAATCTACCTCCAGAGACAGAAGTGTATGTGGCACTACAAGAAGCTCGAATTTTTGTCGACAATGGGGCGCCTATGCCAAACAGACGTGGAGTACCTGTGTTACATGGGTACAGCTCTGGGCATCCTCTTCCTTACCGCCACTTCCTTGGGGTACAACTTCGGCCGCTGGCCTTTCCTTGTGGTCTTCTTTCGACTGCGTGGCTGGGTGGAAAGAAAAATCGGGCGAAGAAGGAGGGGAAGGAGAAAAAGAAGGAGAGGAGAAGGGATGTATGAAAATCTTCTGGAAGAGGAAGAGGAGGGTGAGGAGGAGGCCCAGTTTGATGCCTTTGTGTCGTTCAGCAGCCATGATGAAGCATGGGTACTGGGAGAGCTGGCCCCTCGGCTGGAGGAACAGGGGGAGCCCAGGCTCAAGCTCTGCCTGCACAACAGAGACTTCGAGGTAAGATGGTCGGGCCTGTCGAGTCCTGTTAATAACATTTAGAGCAGGGGTCTTCAACCTCTCCTGGACTGAGGGCTACCTGAAGGATGAGAATCTGTACTGGGGGCTGCTCGTTCAAAATAATCTAAGTAAATAAAAGTAAATAAAAATAACACTATGTATGATTTTTTGCTTTTAATTAACAATTGGTAAAAATTAAACTGGTATTTGAACATTAAAACACAAAACAACTATGATGATTTTTTTTTAAATATCCCACCTCACAGTTTCTTGGTGGGTTACATTTATTCAGTGTTTCAGGACCTTTTGCTGTTCTGTAACAAGGAGTTTAGCAAGGCAACACCTAAAAACTGACAAGTTATTTAAACATTGACATAAAATGTCACCCACCCACCCACCACTGTTGGCTTTTATTTCAATAACTTGTTTGAGATGAGAAAATCACTATTGCGGTGATTGGCCTACTTTCATGACATAATACCACTGTAGTGTAAATTCTTGACATTTTCCATAAATTTCATCCAAAAGCCGAATATCCCTAACTTTCTGTGAGTAGTGTATGTAAGTGATTGCTTGTTTTTTAAAACATGTTTGCGGTTTAGAATGTTATTTATGCACATATTTAATACTTTAAAAATCATTTCCAATCATTACAACACATCTAGTGATTTTCTTGTAGGACTATTTTTAAAACAATGTTATCATTTGTTGTCATGAATATGTGCCACAGGTGGGTAAAGGAATTGTAGACAACATCGCTGAAAGCATCTACAACAGCCGCCGTACAGTCTGTGTGCTTAGTCGCCATTACTTGCGTAGTGACTGGTGTTCTTTGGAACTGCGTGTCGCTACACACCGTCTGCTAGCTGAGCAGAAACACAGACTTATCCTCATCTTTCTCCAGCACATCTCGCCACTTGAGCTCTCAGCATTTCACAGGTAAGTCAGTAGCCTGCTGCTCCGTTGTTAATTAATCTGTCTCAAGTGTTTCTTTTTTTACCCAATGCTGCATTTCTTGGCAAGTGTTTACTGGGGAAAGAGACTACTGTCTGACCTAGTTAAACAAAAAGTAAAAAAAAAAAAATAGTTTGTGCATTAACCTGTCGGTGGCGTGACATTGCGTAGGCTGGCGAAGCTGGTTAAGTCACGGACGTACCTGGACTGGCCTGAGAATGAGGCAGAGAGGTTGAACTTCTGGGAGCGCCTGCGAAGAGCCATCGCAGAGGCAGAGGCCGAGCAGGGCAGTGGGGAAAACTGACCTATTTCAATGTGAAGGGGTGGATATAAAGTGCTGTGATTTTACCATAGTAAAACCAAAATGAATGCCCTATAATTAATATAGAGAATGTGTGTACTTTAAAAAGAAGCACATTGGACACATTAGAGTCACACAGAGGAACACTGAAATGTTCAGCGAAACCTTGTAGGTTTTGTAGTTAATTGGTTGCAGATAAAAGTTGTTTCATGTTGCCAAAAAAGTATGTGTACATGCTGTTTAATTTGTGTATTTAATATATTGTACAAATATAGTATAGCATATATTTAGAAATAAATGAATGTCAGAATTCAAATATGTAATCATTACTTTAAAAAATGCATTATTCCCGTTCTGTGACAAGTATTATCATGCTGATTAAATCTATTACATGTTCTGTCCGGTAGGTCACTAAGATATATGTTCTGTGTGTGGAGAGGCTATAATAGCTTTAAGGGTCATTTTAGTTCAGCTGCGAGATGTTTGCACATAATAGGAAACATAAATATAAAATACTGAGAATATACAAACACAAATTGTTACTTAGTTAACTATACATCATGGTAAAGGTTTTAGTCTACATCACATTTAGCTTACACTTAGCTGAGCAATATGGGTTTAGATGCCTTGCTCACAGGCACTTCAGTCATGAAGGTGAAGGAAAGCATTAGTTATTCACTCCCCCACCCACATTCTTCCTACTCATACAGGATTTGAACATGCAACACTTCAGTCCCCAGACCAAGTCCCTAACCATTAGGCCACAGCTGCCCAGAGTTAAATACCCAACTTTAAAACCAGTCCAATGATCTTATTTTGGTGTCTAATTTAGTCTCGCCTCTATTACTTGACATAAACACATGACAATAGCCATCTATCTTATAGAACACATTTACATTTTTGTTTTCTTTCTAATGTTTAGCTTGTCCAATGCTAGTTTGCTGTTTTGCATTTTACGTAGTGGTGTGCTAAACTACACCTGCAAAAGCAGAACTTTTATGCAAGATATAATATATGCAATTAATCAGTTGTTTCTTTTCACTTAAACATTTCATTTTGACAAATTACTGTTATTGCCGTTTGCATTATTTCACAATCAACCATATTACTGGCTCAGTTGTTTTGTTGTCCTCTGCTCTTGCAGACATAAATGTGTCTGCAACCATGTGTTCATTGCACTCTCTCATTACAGTGTACAGTACTTTGTAGTGAAGATCAAAGGTAAGAACAGATTAAAACATTACTAGGTAGAAAAACAATTCCATATTTTAATTGAAATAAGTCCTGCTACAAAAAAAACTATACAAAACCAGATTTTCTTTTTTTTTGAAATCATGAACAATTAAAAGGACGGTGTGTTAAGTGCTCGGTCAACAAGTCGGGAGTTTTCCAGCCTCCCTGAACTTGGCGGCGAGGTTATCGTCTGCCCTCAGAGGAAAGGTGAGGGGCCGCTCCTGATAGTACAGGGGCTTTGCCTTCAGGTTGAGGATGACGTCCGAGAGCAGGTGGGCCCTCTCCACGGAGCAGCCAGGTGCATCGTGACTCAGGGAGGTGAAGTGCACGTGCAGGTGGTAGTAAGACGGCTGGTAGTGCAGGTAAACGCGCAGCTTGCAGGCAGGGACCTTGAACCGTTTCAGAATGGCCTCCTGTGGTGAAAGGAAAAGTGTTTCAATCATTTCATTCTGCCCTCATTTAGTCAAACTGAAAATCTTCGTATCAAACCCAGGTAACCAAAACTAAAGTGAGTACAGATTAAGATATTTTTAGACTCTTACGATAAATACTGACAGGAATTTAGCTTTATTTATGTAGCCAAAGGATTAGTTGTTGGTGTGAATTGTGCTGCAAGCATTTAAGAACAGCTTACTGAGATGCCAATGTGCCGCTTATAGTTTTTCCAGACCATTTAAAGGTAATTAGAACAGAAAATGGACAGTTCCACTTACCTGGCCTTTCGTCATAATGTTCTCCAGCAAGGGGATGTGCTCTGCTCTGAGGTCCCTCAGGCTTTTAATGTCTCTCCGATGGACAATAGCTATCAAGTACAGATCTTCCACCTAGAGTAAAAAGGGCACACGAGCAGTCAGAGATTGCGTTGTAAACAACATCACATCATACGATCATCCCAGCAGATACTGAATTTAAAAAGTGTGTGGACAAAATTACAAATCTTAGGGGACATTTAGTGATATTACAGCAAATTAGAAAACTAAAGTTGCAGAAAACACATAAATCACAAAACACACACAACACACACTGAGCAGTGTGGCCTACAATACAGACTTAAAACTTTGGTGGGTTTGTTAACACAGGTCTGACTTTTCTAACACATACTTGTTCACTTACCTGATTCATGTCCCACTTAAAATCTGGGAGCAAAACAAAACCAGTTTTGGGATCTGGATCTTCAGAAACGATCCGGTCAGCCTCCGCCTTCTTCTCCAGGATGTTGTAAACCCACTGCAAAGAGGAATAGGTAAAGGAAACAATTTAAACAGTGGAAACTGACATTGAAGCAGAAACCTTGCAGCAGCAAATGCATATGGTTTACCTTGACTCAAGTTCCTAATGGCATTGGCAGATCACTTACAATATGCTACAAATAGGCTTACTTCTAGGACACTGCTATTTAATATCTAGTGTTAGGAGTGCATTACTGGATGTAGTACAGACAGTAGCAAAGGGCAGGCATTCTATGTCTTTAAGGAAGACCAACAGCAGTAGCTGAATCATAATCTCATATGTCACTGTTGCACTGTGCATACTAAATCAAGACAGGGTAAAGACGGGGGTGAGGGAAGCAGCAAGGAGACCTGCACACTAAAGCTTTGGCTCTCAATGTAGGGGAGAGTAATAGAACAATAGTCCTCTTCGGTCTCCTCCACCAGGAAGACGTCTTGGGCCTGGTACTTTTTCACATGCTTCTGGGTGGCTGGGCAAATAACTGTTGACTTGATATCTGAAGAAGACAAAAACGGAGATGCCCTGTTACTCCCTTCATTGCAAAACATTCACAGGTTAAAAACAATATAAAAAAATGATCAAACATCATAACCGGTTCATTTTACACTCTTTGTAGCTGTGGCCTAATAGTGAGGGATTTGGTCTCTGGATCAAAGGGTCGCAGGTTTATGTACCAGTAAGAAAAAATGTGGGTGGGGGATTGCATAACCAGTGCTCTCCAGCACCCTCATCCATTGCTGAAGGGCTCTTGAGAAAGACATCTAACAGTCATTGCTCCAGGTCGTCAGCTAAATGCAATGCAATGTAATGTAATATAACATTCATTGGTTCGTTTCACACATTAAATGTCCTGCAAACTACATCACATAAATAATGTCAATGTACTTAGGTGTATATGGAGCCAGATGCATGCCACATACATTGTTGAATACATTACTATAGAGCAATGGGGGCATCTAAGACGGGACAAAAGACTGGGCGAACCAGGTGAAACCCCAAGGACTACAAAGGAAGTCTAGTTGTGTGTTTCTGATTGCAAACATACCATTCATACGGGGAGGAGGAATCAGCGTGTAGGTGCTGTAGATGTCATTTTTCATTTTCAGCTCCAGGGTGGACTCTTTGAGCATGTCTGGGAGAGTGTCTTGTCCTATTGGAGTCTTCTCCAGGATAACGATGGCCTCCTTCTCTTCCAGCTATATAAAAAAAACACAACTGCCTGTATAATTTTACAGCACAGGATTTGTAGCCTAACGTAGCGTAACGTCGACCAGGTTTGAATTTTGACAACACGGAATTAGCTAGCAAGCTGAATGCTTACCTCTCCATGGATGAAGATGGTCTTTTCCCGCGTTGAATCCCGCAGCACAGACTTGATCTGGAAATTTGCTAAAACGTTCTGTGGCGCCGATCCATCGCCACTGTTCTTACCTGTATCTGAGGCAGATTTCAGCTTCTTCCTAGAATTTGATTCTTCCTGGTTCTCTTCTGACCTCTTCAAAGAATCCGCCATGCTTTTACAACAACAAATTGAATGGGGAAGGAACCAGGAAGAATCAAAATAGTCGAGAGGAGGTACACTAATTTCATTGGTGTAAACGGAACACAGTTTCCTGAGGAGTGACCAATGACACAGACTTCCGATGGCAATCTGGAACAGATGCTGATTGGTTCTTGGCAGCACATGTGGCTAAACGTGTTGTAAATACACACATTTTGTAACTCCTTTCTTGCCACTACTACAAATACGTGAGTTACAAAATAGCAATTTTCTTCTCGCAACGGTGGAGAAAGAACGAATAAAGCAGAGGGATCAAGAAAACTACACTGCCGTTTCCTATTGAGGTAAGTTGTTTATCTTCCTTACCTCCAAATTATGCCATGCTCCCAAAACTAGGCGATCCGGTGGTTCATTTTAACCGTGTAACCGAACAGTTTTGTTGCTTATTCTTCAAATGAAAAAGCACAAGTCAATTTAAAAATCGTTTTGTTTATGCTGCAGGCATTGCCTAGGCTTAATTGAACCTTTTAATATCCTGTGACCGGCATTTCAACAAATCTGGCTAATTTACCAGTGATGTATATCAGTATTTTGTTGTACAGATGAAACCAGACTGCAACAGACATGCCTTAGCAATCAAAGTATACCTGTTTGATTTAACTTTACAACAGCTGGTATATTAGGGGTGCTCTGAATAAAATCTGTTGTTTGCATCTTATGGCCAAAAGGCGTGTATTTTGCTTCCATGTTTATCAGCATCTTAAAGGCACTTGGACTGGCATCCTCTTCAGTTCTCGTTTTACAACAATGTCCTATGTCCTCCAGCTTGAAATTGTCTGACGTGTATGGCATAGTAGTAAATGTAACTGCAAAAAAACTACAAAAAACACTACCTTTTCTTAAGCAGGTCTTCTGCCATGACACACAACTGCATTCACTGGTTCCGGAAAGGTCTGCGGTTGCATGACAATCCGGCCCTGATTGCTGCCCTGCGAGACTGCAAGCAGCTGTACCCCGTCTTCATCCTTGACCCTTGGTACCCCAACAACACCAAAATCGGCATCCACCGTTGGAGATTTCTGATTGGGGCCCTCAAAGACTTGGATTGCAGCTTGAGGAAACTGAACTCGAGGTAGAACATCACAGAACCGCTCTAAGAATTTTTAAAATGAATGTTCTTGTGAAGTGCGTTCAACAGATTTTGTCTGGCCCCAACAGGCTCTTTGTGGTGCGGGGAAACCCAGGTGAAGTGCTCCCTAAACTCTTCCAGAAATGGAAGATCACACGCCTGACTTTTGAGGTGGACACAGAGCCCTACAGCCTGCGAAGGGACAAAGAGGTCCTGAAACTAGCAGGGGACCATGGAGTTGAAGTTATCCAAAAAATATCTCACACTCTTTACAACCTGGAGAGGTAGTGTTTCATGGCACCAGCCTTGTCGTCTCTGACAGGAGTTATATGTGTTATATAATTTAATGCTTTGTTGGTCTGGTGATTTTTGATGTGTTCTTGTTGTTGTTGTTTAGAATTATAGATGAGAACAATGGGAAGGCTCCACTTACCTATGTACGCTTCCAGACTGTTCTAAAGAGCATAGGGCCACCCAAGCGGCCAGTGCTTGCACCCACTTTGGAAAACATGGAAGGTACTTACATACATCAAACATTAAGTAAATGTAAAACCCCTAGACATCATTACTATGCCGCACCATACCAATACGTTATTTCACACTCACAACTCTCCTTCTTCACAACTCTCTTCTCTGTAATGTCTTCTGTGATTAAATAGTTGCATTGTATCTATTTTAGGAGTGTCCACTCCATGTACAGACAAGGGAGAAGACAAATATGGCATCCCCACTCTGGAAGAACTGGGGCAGAACCCTCAGCAGGCCCATCCTGAGGTCTTTCCTGGTGGGGAGCAAGAGGCTCTCAGAAGATTGGACAAATACATGGACCAACCGGTACTTACTGTCTGCTTTGTTATCTGTGTGTTATTATGTTCATTATCATGTTGTTAGCCATGTATAAGTCAGATACCTGTCCAAGAAATGAGTTCATATAATGAGATTATTACATTAACCTGTGGTGGAGCAGTGGTTATAAAAACAGGTAGGTGAACTAAGTAAATGGGGTCTTGTCATTTAAAAAGGTGCATAAATAGCATTATTTACACTCCACTACATTACTGACATTAACCTTAATGAGAAAGGCCAAATAGAATGGAGTGCAAATACAGCCATCACTCACATTTCCAAGGTTTTGCAAAGGCATTGCTAAGCATGGTCCCAGCTGGACTTTGTTTTAAATAAAAACAAAATGATGTGCAATGGGTAGTTCTCTGGTTCCAGGCATGGGTGTGCAGTTTTGAGAAGCCACAGACGTCTCCTAATGCCCTGACTCCTAGCACCACTGTGCTCAGTCCCTACGTCACATTCGGATGCCTCTCAGCCCGTGTCTTCTGGTGGAGACTCCATGATGTCTACAAAGGCGTAAGTCATAAGCAGCTGTCAACTCTATATAATATAAGAAGTGTAACGACCTATCTTTCTTTGTGGTTTGATAATGTAAACTGGTCTATGTCCAAGGTGTAAGTTACAGCTGGCACTATTTCTGTGTCAATTCAAGAGTAACCTTCCATTTTATCTTGTGTGACATATAAATCAGTCTGTTTACCTTTACAGAAGAAACACTCCCAGCCACCGGTCTCCTTGCATGGGCAGCTGCTGTGGAGGGAGTTTTACTATACCGCCGCACTGGGTGTGCCCAACTTCAACAAAATGGAGGGCAATCCAGTGTGCGTACAGGTGGACTGGGACACCAACCCAGAATATTTGGCAGCATGGAGAGAGGTACTACTTAACATCTCATAGCTAAGTCGAATCATTAATCAGCTATCCCCTGAGCAGTTGTTAAGGGCAAATAAGACCAGACGGCTGTTTAAATGAATAGGGAGAGATCCATACCTACATAAGATGGTCAGACATAAATAATTAGTGCTCCATATAAATCTGTACATAACCCTGACATAAATTGCATAAACATTGTTTCCTTAAGAAGTGTTCTTTTTTTAGGATGGTTTTTGTAACACACATGCACACACACATTTAAATGTGTGTGTATGACATTCTGTAGGCTCGTACAGGGTTTCCCTTCATCGACGCCATCATGACTCAGCTAAGGCAGGAGGGCTGGATCCACCACCTGGCCAGACACGCTGTGGCCTGCTTCCTCACCCGGGGCGACCTCTGGACCAGCTGGGAGGAGGGACAGAAGGTCTGCATTTCCACCTCTCAGAACAAGAACAGAGACTATGCCCCTCTTTAATAAAGCTATGATGGTCATTGTACATCACTAATAATAATGATGATGATAATAATAACAATAATAATGGCTAAGGACTGTTATGTCAGTCATTTTGTATACGTAAATGGTATGGAAGTAATGGAAGCAATTAGTAGTAAAACTAAACTACATAACTACAGTTCGTAACTATATTCCACAGAAACCACTTTTCTCAGTTGCTTTTTTTCCACTGTCCATATACTGAGTGGTTTATCAACAAAATGATGAGTTGAAATAAGCAGTTCAGTTAGGTTTTATTGTGATAATTTATGTGATAATCCTTTCTGTCATCTCAAGAACTTCTTCCCTTTGTCTGCAGGTGTTTGAGGAGCTGCTGCTGGACGCTGACTGGGCTTTGAACGCAGGGAACTGGATGTGGCTTTCTGCAAGTGCCTTCTTCCACCAGTACTTCAGAGTGTACTCACCCATCGCCTTTGGCAAGAAGACGGACAAGCGAGGAGAATACATCAAGTAAGGATGTAGCCAAAATAGCATTCTCCTTTTTTTGAGTGTGGTGTGTGTTTTACACTGGCTTGGTTAAGGTATGTGTCTGTTGTGGTATGGCAGATAACATTCAGATGAAAAACCTGCTTTGTTTTAGGAAGTATCTACCTCTTCTGAAGAAGTTTCCTGAGCAGTACATATACGAACCATGGAAAGCGCCACGTAGCGTTCAAGAGCAGGCAGGGTGCATTGTGGGAAAGGACTACCCGAGGCCCATTGTAGAACATGAAGTCATCAGCAAGAAGAACATCCAGCGAATGAAGGCAGCCTATGCCAAACGCTCCTCAGAAACAGATGGATCCCCAACTAAAGAAAAAGGTAACCTTGTGTAAAAATACTATACCTATAGTGTTTATTTTTAATTTTTTAATGGTTTCTTATTTTTAATATTTAATTGGTTTCTAAACTTTAGCAAGTTAAAATTAACAGTTGTTTTGTTGTTTTTTTTTGTTGTTTGTTTTTTTATTAAGGTAAAAAAATAATAATTATGTTGCTACAGACAGGGTTCCAATACCTTAGTGCCTTTATCTGTGTTAAAGCAAGTTAATTGTCCTACATTTTCCACTGCTCTATGTTACACTGAAAAAAACTTGTTTACTCCTATCAGGTGGGAAGCGCAAAGGGGCATCAGTCCTAGACATGTTGGCCAAGAATAAGAAGACATCTACATGACAAGTACATTGATCCAGCACAGAAATCCCTTGATTTTAAACAAAAGTACATATTTCTTATTGTTTACATATCCTCCAAGACTTTAACTTCTTAGTAAAATTGTCCCTTTCTGTCTGTTACACAACAATATTTTTTATGTCAGAAATATTGTGAACATTTTGTACCGGGTTTAGTCTGGTATTACACTGATTTTACTCCATACCAAAAACGGAAGTTCAATAATGTAGTGCCATATCCTGCCTGTTACACAGAATCTTTTTTTCATGTGAGAAATATCTTAAAGATTGTATTGTGTGTTTTAGTGTGTTATTAAACTGATGCTGCTCCTTGTCTATGACAATGGTTCTTTGTATGATTGGTAAGTGGTTCTTTGTATGATTGGTCTTGTTTTGTGTAGGTATCACTGGATTAGCAGTCTGCTCTGCACATATAGCCATAGGCCTGTGTGAAGATTCTTTATTGAGTGCAATTGATGCAGAGGGAAAGTAGTCCCTTTTTGTCAAATTCCACAAAAACACATTATATTCATATAAAGGGTTTCTGGAACTAGATGCCTTATAGCTCAGAGATCAATGCTCGAAAATAGCCATGTCTGGCTTGGCGAAGGTTAAAAAAACCTTTTGTTCACTGAATTGCTCCCCTCTCTCCTGTGACAAAAACACACTGCCTGCCATGTCTTTAGATGAAGGAGACACCAGACCAAGCCAGAGGCACTTGTTCCAGAAATAGCTAACTGCGAGTCATAAACACAAACAAAAGCACTGGGGAGATAATACTCCCTCAACCAAACTATTGATAATAATAATAACCTTTACTTGTATAGCACAGTTCATACATACAAGATGCAGCTCAAAGTGCTTTACATGATGTGACTCCGTCCTTACATGTCGGCACTACTCCCCCCCCCCCCCCAATGACACGAATGATTTCGGGGGCCTACACCACATGGACACTCCTGTCCTCACTCCTCAGCTGCAGTGCTATTACCAGAAGCAGGGGGTGATGGACATTGACTATGTGGTAGGGCTGGGTGACATGCCAAAAGATTTGATCACGATTTTGTTTTTTCTGTATTGACATATTGATTTTTATCACGATTAGGGCTGGAAGATAGAACATTGTCAAAAAAAGAAGTGTGGCAGTGTGCTTTCAAGAATACACAGAGTGGGATGTACAAGAAAAAGTTTACAAAATAAATAATAACAGTAATAATGAGCAATGATTAATAGTCATGTGCTTGTGCTTGTGAGGATTTTAAACTGGTTCCTGTACTGTACAGGAAGCTGAGAATGAAGAGATGGTTAAGACAGTGGAAGGACAGCATGAAACCCAGGCCATATGCCTTTGTGAGCCTGAGTGATGTAGGCTCTTCTGTATCACCAAGTTTATTCTTACAGCATGCCTTCATCACAATGAGATTTTTATACTTCACCTCAACGTGTGCTCCGATATATCTGGCTATGATATTGAAAGTGAGTCTTAGACAATCAGCTGAGCTTCAGGTCCTTTAAAGCAAAAACAATCTTTAAAAATAATGGCTAAGTGACCTGCATTTTAGGGTTTTGGATGCCAGAATATGAAGCTTTGGACAGGAGACTCAGTGTACCTATTATCTGCACCATTCACTTAGTCCACTCAAAACACTTCTCTTTGCTCTGACCTTTCCACACAGGAAAGCACACCCACTTGATGTCTACAAAAGGTCAATGACATACGAAAAGTAGACACATTTTCCTGCCTGACATGGTGTGCCTGTTCATAGCCATTAGACTGCTGTCTGTGGATTGCTGTCTTTGATGAGAGGTCCAAGAATGCATAAAACTCAAAGCACAAATTATTCATGGCAAGATGTGCTATAGTATCTCACTACTCACCAATAAGGTTTCTCCTACTAACCTGATTAAAACCCTAATCCATGAGCCATATAAATACTAATGTGACAACTGATAACATTCAGTGACCACTGTGCCACTGTTGGACTATCACTGGTGTGTAACCCAGATGGCCCAGCACATAGTCAGACCGTACCTGACCCAATATGCTGCTCAATTGCTAATACAGGCATCAATCACCTCGCGGCTCGATTACTGTAACTCTCTCCTAGTCGGTCTACCTGCCTGTGCGATCAAACCACTGCAAATGGTCCAGAACGTGGCAGCGCGACTGGTCTTCAACCAACCCAAAAGAACACATGTTACCCCACTCTTTAGAGATCTTCACTGGCTGCCAGTAGCTGCCAGAATTAAACACAAGGCTCTGACACTAGCCTACAAAGTAATTTCAGGTTCCGCCCCCGCCTACCTCAATGTCTTATTACAGGCTCACGTCCCGTCCAGGGCGCTACGCTCCGCTCACACAAATCGTCTATCGGTACCCTCACTTCTCACAAAGAGAGGTCACTCTAAGCTCTTCTCTGTGGTTGTCCCCAAATGGTGGAACGACCTACCAGTTGCAACTAGAACAGCAACATCCCTCCCTATCTTTAAAAAGCTTGTAAAAACCCTTCTCTTCCGAGATTGCTTCCCTCCCTAACAAAACTAATATAACTAACAAACACTAATCTAAACTCTCTCTCTCTCTATCCCTATGCAGAAGTACATATGTCTATTGTGTCTCTACTCTGTGTCCTCCTCTATTGCTTATGTCCCCCTTGATTGTAAGTCGCTTTGGATAAAAGCGTCTGCCAAATGCAATGTAATGTAATGTAATAGCACATGTAGCAGGTAACTCTAACTGGGCCTTTAATAAGAGTCATGAATCGCTACTGTAGGAGTGTTGTGTAATCTCAACATGACCAAAGTGACAGACTCCCATGTATAGGTAGGTATATATAGGTTGTTTTACCCTGCCTTGAATTAGTTAATGTGGAAGACACATGGAAAGTATGACATCACAACGATGCAGCTGGGAAAACAGAAAAAGTGCTCATGGAATCTGGAAAAATATCAACCTCAATGTGTAATGTTTGAAAACTTGACCTGACATCTTTATGGTTATTCAGTAAACAACTGTGTTACTCAAGATTAGAATTCATTCCAGGAACATGCCTATTACTTTGCCCTGCCCTATCCCCTGTTCCTCTCACCACCTTCTAGAATATTCTTAAGTTTTTCTTTTACTTGTGACCTTGAAATAATACTGAAAGAGTTAACAATCAACGCTGATAATGAATGGTTTGTGTTTAGAAACTGTGTTGAATTTTATGTCTGTGTGATGTTTTAGGTCTATCAGTGCTAGAGACTGTATGTGTCTTGAACATGACATTCATACTGCATGTTTGTTTCCCTTGCTCATTTAAACATTTTGGTGTGGAAAACCATAAAGTAAAATCCGAAGTTTCCACCCTGATGATCAATAAAAGACACACCTGAGGGAGAGGGAGGGCTAGGAAAATGATGGACACGAACAGTCAACCATTTACCTGCTGTTAACCCCCTCTGGTTATTCAATAAAGAGTGGATATAAGAAGGACTGACATCTGGGAGAATGAGAGAAGTTGTTGCAATATCCAGACTTTTTCTTTGTGGCAAGGACAGATTCTCCTATCAAGGTATGTGCATTTTCACTCTCACTTCCTTTTGAAGGTTCTCTGGATATCCTTTCTCTGTCGTGCACCAGAAATTCCAATGTCTGTCCACTCCGCTTTTCTTGTGTAGTGTTTTATTTTAATTGATATGATGATACAAATATGTTTCTTCTACTCTTGATTAATTTGGGCCATTCTTTGACCCCTACCCCCTATCTCTTGCTCATTCATCTAGTATGGAAGCTGCTATCAGTGTGTTGGTGTCCCAATTTAAGACGTTTGCTGGAAAGGATGGTTCGTCAGATACGCTTAGCCGAGATGAGTTCCAGAGCTTGGTGGTTTCACAGCTGCCCAACTTTGTCAAGGTAATATGATAATGGATTGTGACTACAGCAGGGGGGCTATTGGGACGCAAGATCTGTGTACCACGCAGGTGACGTGAAATGAGAATGCACTGAATGAAGTGAATCAAAGAAATGCTTTGCCAGCATCGGTGTTGATTTGTATCAATTATATTGCGTGTCTAATAGGGCAAGATATGCATCAGAGCACTGCAGTACCACTTTCTCTCCACAAGATGGCAACATTGATGAAGTCACCCAAAAAGTCAAATGTCTCAACCCTGCCCTTCGGTTTAACCCACTTTTGACAACCTTGTGCAATGTCATTCATTCAGTGATTCATTTGTGATCACTATAATCTCATATAACTTTGGAGATAACGGCAGTTCAGCCCTGCAAGATTTCACTGGAAATTTCTGGGCTCAAGTTCAGACAAGCTTTAACTGGGTTATTTCTGCTTTTAATTCCACAGAACGCCAGTGATCCAGCAGCCATCGACAAGCTCATGGGCACGCTGGACGAGAACAATGACGGAGAATTGACTTTTCTGGAATTCTGGCAGTTGATTGGCACACTGGCCAGCCAACATGGAGGTTTCGGTCAATAACAGAATCCAGGCCCAGCCCTCACAGTGTTAGAGCCTCAGGCGAGATGTTGCATCATGCGCTATAATCTCTCAAGTATGCACTTCCAACTGTCATTAAAACTAACCACAGTTTCAGGTAGCAAAATAACCTGAACTGTTCTCAAACTGCAGACGAGTCCACAACCATGGTTTGGTAACATTTTTAACCCTGCAGGTATGGGCACCGCTGTTATATCCATACTCCTGAATATGCATACGTATAATTCTGACTTCAAAAGTCAAAAGTGTTGTGTGCTACTCAACACAACACATGGGCTCCTAGTATGTGTGTATAAAACCTTTTTGTTGCATTGTACCACACAAAGTTCTATTGTCTACACACCATTTCTATACACGTGTTAATTTGTTTTGTTAACTTAGTTACTTAGTATGCCACACCTCTCATTATTGATATGACAGGGTGATACCTTATACAGCATGGACCAAAATACAGGACACATTTGAAATGCTTATTTCTTGGACTATAAAAAATGATACAGAGTACCAAATGTATTTGTTGTAAAGCTGACATTCAGGAGTTTTTGATACCTTGGCTCATTTTTCTGGACACCACTTTAGAAGCAAATTATAGACGTCTAAAATGTAAGGATTTTTTTTTTTACAAAAACATACCCAAGAATGTTTCAAAGGTAAAGTTTTGAAACATGAGGGCTTTGACTGATAGGATCTGAAGACACAAATTACTTATTGTATATCATTGTGTGTTCTATTCAAATGGTTGCATTTATTTTTACTGATGTGGTGTAGGGTGTATTTCCTGTATGCACTGTTGTGGTGCATAATGACCATCAATAAATGAGAAACAAAGATCTTAGATTCTCCCTCAACACTCTCTGTGAGAAAAATACAAACATTCTGAACACTGTCTTTATCTATGATGTGCATCTGTGTTCCCATCCAATAAACATGATATTAAAAGCCTGTGCATGCACACACACACACACACACACACACACACACAGACACACACACTGCTTTTATTATTTCTTCATTCTTTCATCTTTTTATTACACAGGCCTGGCCAATCCTTCTATTGTAATGCTGCAATTATGCCCTTACACTGGGCTACAGTTTCACCCTTCCAGTCCAACAAGACAAAACCATCAACACCAGCAGTTCCACTCTCACATACTCTCTTTCATGGACCAGGCTTTGTGGTTCTGGGAAAGGGAAACCACAGGCTAAGTTTGATGTGTATGTGTAGCTATGCGTGAGTGCCTCTGCAGTATGGGTTCACACTGGCCCACCAGCCTCCTCTGACTATGAAACTGGGGGCTTCAACTATCTGCTTTCAGTCTGCGATAGTGTTTTAGTGGGTCGGGTTTGAATAACAATAATAAAAGCAGCACACTTTGTGATTTGTTTTGAGTGTCAGACTCTTCTCATGCTTTGATAAAGACTACTGTATGTGTTGCAGTGCATACACCTATTCTATTAAAGGCTTTTTAAGAAGAAGCAATGCAGTGTGCCTTTAGATTGTTCTTGTTGGAAAGACCTGAACATCGACATTTTACATTGAAAAACCTTTTTTTTCCCCTAAATTCATGAAACAAGCCCTTGTTTTCAAAGAGCACCCTAATTTGATACACAGCAGTGCAATAGCACTCTTGACCTCAATTTGTATTTGGTATTTAGTGTGAGATTCTTCTATTTAGATGTGATTCTGTACCAGTGAATGTTTCCCAGCAGTGAGTGCAAGGTGCATATAGGAACTAATGCTGTGAAGGTTGTGGGCTTTTGTCACACATCTCGTTCCACATTATTACATAACTCTTATAAAGTACACATGCCCCAACATGTAGGTGCTCTTTTGGCATGCAATCTCTCTGTCTTTCTCTCACTCTCTCTCTCTCTCTCTCTCTCTCTCTCTCTCTCTCTCTCTGTCTTTCTCTCACTCTCTCTCTCTTTCCATGCATAATCCTGCATTTTGTCAGAGTGAGCAATTAAAAGCTGACTAATCTTTCTCTGTTTTACAATGAAAAAAATGTTTTTGTCATTGCTTTGACAATACTTCTCTAGTTCCATTCAAACATACATTGTAACATAGATGGATAGTAGTAATTTCAGTATAGAAAGTGTCATTTCAATTTTGCAGCATTTTTTATATGGGCTTATTTCATTATGATCACTTTTTCACTTTTACAAATGCTATGAGAGGCCATATAGGCCAAAAATATAAATTCCTCTCTTACACACTGTATCAAACTCTCTCACACACACTATCAAACTCTCTTTTAGGGGTGTCAGCTGATGATTGTTTGACTGATGGTTGACCGTATCAACGTTAACCAATCAAAGTTATCGGTAGCCGGTCAAAAAACTACAACTGGCGATCAATGATGCATTTAAGTCGTTTGTATATAAAGTCACATCTACAGCCGGCAAACAACCACAGTACTTTAGCCTGCAAAGCACAACAAGGGTTAAGGTTAGCCCTAGGGTAAGGGTTAGCCCTAACCCTAACTACTCACCATGGCTATGCCCAATACTAACCCTACCAAAGCTGACAAATCACTTTTTCCTTTACTGGAAACATGTTGACAGACAGGAGTTCTCCCAGAAGAGGATGGAAGTCCTCAAACATTGCTGTGGAACATTCATTGCCCACCTTGATGGTGGCTATTACCTGAACCTCACAGCAATGCCGAAAGACAAAAAAACCCTGCTGCTGTCCTGGAGGACATAAAAGACTATGTGTTGCATTAGAAACGCACTGCAAAGAGTGTTGCATTAGAAACGCACTGTAACCTGTTCTGCACTTGCGCAGGGACTTTTTACGGGAGTGTTGCAGGGAAACTGCACAGAGATCATTGTTCAATAGAGAAAAGATGTCTTCAAATTGGATTTAAATAATGTACATATTACATGAGAAGTTTAGTGGGGGAGCGCCGGACAACGCACGTGCAGAGACATCAGTGACATCAGTTGTGTGGAAGCAACTGCAAGCACTTGCAAGATTTGTCTACATACGTCTTACTTAGGTCATATGAAATGGTCTCATTTTGGTGACATCTACTAGTGATGGCTAGTGCCTTTCTGTCACACAGGAGAAAATTTACCGTACTGTTTGAATAACAAGCCATAGACATACTCATGCCCTTTTAGTTTTCTGTTCATGTCAGGGAAACAGTTCCAATAACATTTCCCACAAATGTAGCATTGAGTTTGTATTTTTTGTAAGCGGGATATCTTTATGGATCTTTCCCATTCAGTGCAAGTGAAGCTAAGGTACATGCTAGCCTTGTATGTACATGTTAACTAGCTAGCTCCCTTGACATGCTAGCTTGTAAGATTGCCTTCCACTTAAGTTAGCGTATTCCGTCTGATTTGTAATTGACAATCTACTAGTCAGTTTATAGTATTTGTTGGCCATCGTCACCGGGCTGGGTCTCTAGCTTGCACAGTACCTTGGTGACCAATTTGAAAAATCAAAAATCTGGCTTCATCCGGTCACATTAAACACGACGCCATCCCTCATTCCATTTCTTCTACTGTCTATGGTTCCTACCTTTTTGGAATTCGCTCCATGTTAAAAGAGGAGTCCGGGAATCGCACAGGTACGTAGCGTTTATAATGGATCATATTTTGGTGACTTTTTTGTGTTTTCGAAGTGATAAAACAGAATTATTCCAGCTGTTTTTACATGATTTTGCTCATTTTTCTATTAAATACCTGTGATTGTTATACATTTCTGGAAGTTCTTTCTTTAAAAATGTAAGGGAGGATCTTCCTCCCTTTCCTCAATGGAGGAGTCGCATCTGGTAAGTACATAGGCATTGCTTGAATTGAGGGCCTTGCGCTCCCTCTGTCACACACACACATTTTCTTTCTTCCTTGTACAGGATTTACACTTAAATTCCGAACAAAAATGTACAATTACATGTACATTTACAGGTTAGAGTTAAAATACTCCTGTGTGAAGTGTCTCTTGAGAAAGATTTAGCAGTGACCAGGGACACCCTGATCTCTCTGACTGTCTCTCCATCATTGTCTATCTTTCTTCCTCTCTCTCTCTTTCTCTCTTTCTCCCCGATCTGCCCCAGGCACAGAGCCTCTCTTTTATAAGCCAATGCAGGAAGTTCTTTTCATAGCTGCCTCATTGCACGCAACATCATTTCTCTGCCAGCCACATCAAAACACATATTTCGGTGTATTTCTCACAGGCCTGTGTGTCTGTACGCACATTGTCTCTTCTGTTTTTGATTTCCGGTACCATTACATTTACCCCCCTCCTTTTCATTTCATGCCCAATGATTAAAAAGACATAATATCATGCAAAAGTTTCATTGTGTTGTAAGGCTCTTGGTTATTCTACATCACTGGAGAAACCATTTCCATCAACTGTTCACCAACTTAATTAATTTGAGTAAGTTTGTTTTGTCTCTGCCGTCTCAAAACTTGTAATGTTTCCAGTCTGAGGAATGTATAAATTTGAATATAGATACAACATTTTGCAAACAATTTCAGTTCTAATTTTGTTGGTTTACTGATATGTATGTATGTTTGTATGTATTGTATGTAGGCACTGCTTGTACGTATGTATGCATGTACTGTATGCACTGCTTGTACATATGTATGTACCTAAATACATTGCTCCAGGGACTGTAACTAACACCCTGTACCTAAATAACTGTATGTCTCTGAGAGTGTCAACTGTCAAGTGTATGTATGTAGGCACTACTTGTATATATGTATGTAGGCACTGCCTGTACATAGGTATGTGTCAGCATGTGTATGTATGTACGTATGTAGGCACTGCTTGTACGAATGTATGTATGTATGTATGCATTGCTTGTCTGTATGTATATATATATATATATATATATATATATATATATATATATATGTAGGCACTGCTTGTACATATGTATGTATGTATGCATTTCTTGTATGTATGTATGTATGTATGTATATATGTGGGCACTGCTTGTACATATGTATGTATGTAGGCACTGCTTGTACGAATGTATGTATACATGTATGTAGGCATTGCTTGTATGTATGTAGGCACGGCTTGTACATATCTATGTACGTATGCATTTCTTGTATGTATGTATATATGTATGTATGTATGTGGGCACTGCTTGTATGAATGTATGTATGTATGCACTGCTTGTACGAATGTATGTATGTATGTATGTATGTATGCATTGCTTGTATGTGTGTATATATGTATGTATGTAGGCATTGCTTGTGTGTATGTAGGCACTGCTTGTACATATGTATGTATGTATGCATTGCTTGTATGTATGTATGTATGTATGTATGTATATATGTATGTAGGCACGGCTTGTATGTATGTAGGCACTGCTTGTATATATGTATGTATGTATAGATTGCTTGTATGTATGGATGGATGTATGTAGGCACTGCGTGTTCATATGTACAGTATAAGCCTAGTGGTTAGAGAGTTGGTCTTGGGATCGGAGGGTCGCAGGTTTGAATCCTGTTCCAGTAGGAAGAATAGGGGGTGGGGGGTGCACCCTCATCTGTATGTAAGATAGAGTTTTGATAGTGTTTGAGAGTAGTTTGATAGTGTGTACGAGGGAGTTTGATGGGAGCGAGAATTTGATAGTGAGTGTGAGAGTAATTTGATAGTGTGGAAGCGACAGTTTAATAGTGTGTGAGAGTGGTTTGACAGTGTGTCTGAGTAGTTTGATAGTGTGTGAGAGTAGTTTGATAGCGCGTGAGTGAGACTTTTATAGTGTATGAGAGTGGTTTGATAGTGTGTGAACAAAATTTTGATAGTGTGTGAGAGTACCGGTAGTTTGATGGTGTGTGTGAGTAGTATGAGTGTGAGTGAGAGTTTAAAAGTGTGTGTGAGAGTAGTTTGATAGTGTGTGAGAGAGGTCTGATAATGTGTGAGAATAGTTTGGTAGTTTGAGAGTAGTTTGATAGTCTATAAGGGAGGTCTAAAAGTATGTAAGAGACAGTTTGACAGTGTGTAAGAGAGTACCTGATATTTTTGGCCTTTACGGCCTCTCATAGTTTGCTATTTTCTATGCATGTTGCAGATCCACTGAGGATTGGTCATGCTCTCTGCTATGTGCCTCAGGTGACATACTTCCCAGCACTTATCTCGCCCCCGCACCTGTACTGTATTCGGTATTCAAAGGTGCAGTGTGGTTGTTTTCATCCAAAAGACACTCCCCATGATATAAAAGGGACTGTCAGACAGACTTTTCATCAAAAGGAAACGTTGACTCGTCCCCTCTAAAAACATTTCCTTGACAAAATGGATATAGATACATGTAAGTATATTCTCCTACTGGATGAAATGGAATATTTTTTCAAGATACTACTAATATAAACACATTGCTCTTTATCTGTCTGTGTTGTATATGAAACACATGACTGTCAGCCATTGAGTCATTGTTCTAAAAATTAAATTGGGCTAGTAATTTGAAATCTATGAGACATGTAGTATTTGTTTATCTGAAATCTTACTGTTAATTGTTTATCCTCATTGGTTCCAAGAGGAAATTAAGAAGATACTGCACCACTTTCTTTTTAGATTATTATTTCCTCATTGGTGTTTATGACATCAAAATGTTAACAGTATATATGGCAAACATCACCAATGTTTACCTTCTCAGTTCTCAGTCAACAACCTAGTTTCTTTTTTTCATGGCCTCTTTCTGTTTCCTTCTTTTAGATGTGGACAAGGCCATCCAGGGATTTAAAGAACGTGCCGGAAAAAAGGGCTATCTTGAGAAGGTGGAGTTCTGTAACATAGTTCGGAGTGACCTGAAGCACTTCCTGACTGTAAGAGCCTCCTTCATTGCACTCATTAGTCTGTCTAACCATTGTAGATACACGCCTTGGCTGACTGTTTGTGATCAAAGTCAAAACTGGGAGTTGCTGTTCACAGGTATAACTGTGTATAGGACACAGGTAGTGTTACTCCAGCACTGCTGCTTTGGAGCCTGTACGTAATCACGAGCCAGTTTGTGTGTGTGTGTGTGTGTGTGTGTGTGCTCGAGGGCAGTGGGTAGTGGTGTGAATCCGTGGAAGTGAGAACCTTCAAACAGCTGCTCAGGGTCACTGAGGGGTATGCTGGTAAAATATGAAAGTGGCTAAAAGAAATACAGAGATAATCAGGTGTTTGCTTGCATGTATGTGAACGTGCGACAGAGAGAGAGAGAGAGAGAGAGAGTGTAGACATATCGGGTCATATCATGTAGTTGAGCATAGACATATCAGGTTTACAGATTGGAAACACTGATATAAGATTTTGCCTCTAGAAAGTGTTATTGTAGTATCGACATCATGACATCATAGCTAAAGAGAGTTTTCAGAACATTTGTATTTTCCTCATTATTTACTGCAACTTCTATGATCCAAAGAATATTATCGCAACGCTGATACTCTTCCGACATGTTACTGTCACAACTCTGCCACCCGGAGGACTGCAAAGGAACTGCAGTTCCTTTCCCACTCTTAATGTGAAAACTGTCTTTGCTGCTGCTGCTCCCTCTTCATAAGGTTTCATTTGTAAACAACAAGCTAACATTTTAAATCTGCACAAATGGATTAATTAAACTCATGTTTTTCTCTTTTTTTGTTTGTTCTTTCTTTCTGCCTTTTGTTTGCCTGTTTCTTTCTTTCTGTCTTTCTTAACTTTTGTTTACTTGTGTTTTTTCTTCACTCTTCTTCTCTTTCTTTCCCCCTCTCTTTCTCTCTTCCTTCCCCCTTTCATCTTTCTCTCACTCTCTCTTTCCCTCTCTCTTCCTTCTCCCTCTCACCTCTCTCTCCCTCTCCCTTTCTCTCTTTCTCCCCCCTCCCATCTCTCTTCCTCTCTCTCTCCTCCAGGATACAGAGTGTGACAAAGCAGTGGCGGCATTAATAAAGGAGGTGGATAAAAACAAGGATGGGAAGATCAACTTTGATGAGTACAAGAAGCTGGTGGAGGGCATCGCCATACAAGCACGCACAATTAGGGCCAACAACGCAACTCCTCCAAAGAAAAAGTGATGAGGAGGTTTCGTTAAGATGTACAGTTTATATGGTTGCTATGAGATGATGCCTTTTTTTAAAAACAGAGATATATATTGTAGGATAGCAAATAAACTTGGAATAATAAACTTGGAATTACTTAATCATTGTGATTACTCATCTATCAATGCATGAAACACATCTCTTATTCCATTCCCTTTTCCTCTCACAATAAGATAACAAAAGATACAATAACATACCATAAAATTATACCTGTAGCAGTGACTTGGCCACCAGTGCTGGCCCACTGACTGGAGGGTGCTGTGGTTGGGGGGTGAAACACCCAATGATGGTTGGGCACCACCTTCCCCAGGCTGAAGGCTACATCCATTAGAAATAAAAGTGCAGTCATTCCCACTTATTATTGTGATTATTAGTAGAGTTTTGCTCTGCATTTCAGTTGCACTTTATTGTACTGTCCACATCAATTAGGTACAGTGTAACAAAGTCTGTAACAGTATGTAACATTATGTAGTTACACTGTACCATAGGGTTAGATATGTACCGCATAAGTACATAATATAACATGTTGTTACATGTAGAAACACTGAAAAAAAATTGTAAAATAAAATGTTATTCTGCATTTCTTACGCCATATAAAACACAGCTTAGTGGTTTTTAACGCTGTACTACTGGTCATAATGGAGGGCTATTGAGTCACTCTGTTCCACTCCAATTGCATGTGTGCTATTAACCCATACTTTGGATTTGGATTTTCTGCAACGATGGTCTATTATCACTATGTGATGGGGAATATTTTAAGCCAATGGTCCAAGTAAAGGGCAACTGTTTGACTGTTAGACTTAGAGAGAGTTCATCTCCATTGCTGAGTGTTTACAATTTTATATCCTATACAACCAAACTGAAGGGCAATTGTAGGCTTTCCCTGATTAATAGTGGATTTTAGATGCTCAGATTTCTCACTGCATTGCCGAATTCACCATTATTCACCTGAACAAGTATGAAACATCACCGACTGAAGTAACTGGGTGGACATCACTTGTTGTGTTCTTATGTTCGAGTTTGGAATATATGCTGTAAAATACACCATTTAGTCATTGCAAAAAGTAGAATGGCTGGTGCAAGGTGCTTTTGGACTGGATTAATTTATTAACATGTTCACAACCCCAAATTGTACAAGTGTGCCACATTTCAAGATTTCATGATAAACAGAAAATGTCACGTGCCAACCTAGCAAACGTCACCAGGGTCAAAATATGCCATATTATGCTTTAATAGTGCTGTTTTCTGTATCTTAGTCATTGGGTCTTCAGGTCATTGCCTGTCAAGTTGGAGATCTTGGAAACTGGCTTGTAACTTGTATTGTAACACATCATGGTTGGGATGCTCAAATACTGAAAATAGTGCTAAAAGAAATTTAAAGAGCTTTGAACAGCTCTTTTGTCAGAGCTGCAGTTTGAAATATTGTAGATCTTTTCACCAAAGTATGGTCACAGGTACTTTATCAAAATATTAAAGCACTGCGTTAAGTCGTGCAAAAGGCAGCGTGCAAAGGGACCTTTATAGCACGGATGAGAACATTGTAGTGCTGCTTTTCTTCCACAAGATGGCAACATAGATGAAGTCAATCAAGGACAAAGGTTTCAATCCTTCCCCTTTGGTGTATTCCACTCTGAACAAGTGAAACCTTCCTAGACCATCCATTCCATACTGACACTAACTTGCTATCACATGGTTAGCCATTCCAATCAGTGAGATCAGCCTTCTACGCCCTTGATTTGACTTCAACAAAGAGAGGTCCACGAAACTCGTTAACACTCGAGCTCCTGATCCCAACACACATCCACTGCCTGCCCCATTTCCGCGTGTGTCCGGCATCGAGTGTGTCGCAGACTTAACAAAATAGGAGTGTTGGAGGGGAAGTGGCAGTGAGAAAAGTGAAGCTGAACACTACCCCTGTCCAAAATGTCCGTCTCCTGTCCACTCCACTGCCAAAAGTGTAATTAACTTGGCTTAAGTATACAAAGGACATCTAATCTAGTTCTTAACAATTTATGAGGGCAGTAGCTGGGGAAGAGTGTCCTAACCTGTCAAGAATTGTGAGATTAAACGTTATGTAGTTTTATGCTAGTCAGGGAAAACATGCTTTGTGTTTTGGTGTGGATGAGTGTCCATTAATATCAAACTGATGGGTAACTAATTATTTGACAGTTGATTTAGAGTTTGTTATTTCTAAAACTTTTACAAAGATGAGCAGTGTTTCCTGTCAGAGCATGGCACATACTGTCCTGTCATAGAAGGCATACAAAATATTCAAGTCATTCATTATATATTTAAATATATATAATATAAATATATAATAGTGACCCTGCCTATGACTAATGTAGTGACAAATAATTCCATAATTGTTGCTCATTTGCCAGTTGAATTCTTACAATATGTATGTGTATCTGTAAATATACTGGCACATGATCAAGAAGTTAACAACAGTTGCACTCTGGAAAAAAGACAGCAAGATCAGATGGTTCGGCTCAATACTTTTACAGTGTTCATAGGGAGCCAGCCCAACAAACAGCTTAATGAGAGGCCTAATTGTCAGTCTTAATCAAGGTAACAGGAGGCAGAGAGAGGAAAAGAGGCAACAGGAAAGCAAGTGGCTTCCTGGAGGACATGCCAGTTAGTTAACGTTACGTTACATTTAGCTAGATGGACTCCCTGGCCATTAGGCTACAGCTCACCCAAACTGTTACTGCGGTCACTTCAATACACCAATAAACAAAGAAAAACATTTAGTTTCTATTCAGCAGTAGTTTTCCTATGTTGATTTTTACATCACAAGTCATTTTGCTGATGCTCGCCTCGGTAACACTCCAATAAGGGTACATGAATATACCTTTATTAATGTATTAGCTACTGTATAAAGCACAAGAAGTTAATGATTAAGACATATATAAATCATTAAAAAATAACTGCATTAATGTTTAACACATAGGCCTACTGAGTGGTACATGATTATTACTACTAAATCATAGTTAAGGAACACAGGTATATTCATGTGTAAAGTGGTAGACTGTAACCTACCATGTAATTAACACCTCAATTCTTGCCATTAATTAAGATCTGATATACCAGTATTCCTTAACCATGATTTAATAGTAAATCATGTAGAATTTAGTATGTGTTATATGCACAGTATACTTAGTTAAGTAGTTAATGTATGAATAGTATATTCATGTACTCTTATTGTGAAGTGTTACCGCTCGCCTCTTACAGGTGCAGATAGTCCCCCTTGAGCGTTTTGGGGTTAGACGCCTTCCTTAAGGGCACCTCAGCTGTGAATGAGGGTGCAGGAAAGGCGCTGTAATTAATTTCCTCCACCCATATTTTTTTTAGGATTTATTTCAATGCCTTACAATATCTTGGCTGAGGGGGGCAGGGGTAGCAAAGACATAGTACATACGGTTAACTGCTAAACAGAAATACAATGAAAACAAAAAAAAAAAAAACATAAATATATGTTACCCAGAATGTCACTTATGATTAAGCCACAGAGGTACATCAAAGAGTGCACACACAGAAACAGTAAACATGGGGCAGGAACCTGTGCCATTGTCCTCCATTTCAGATGCAGGAATGTGACCTGTGCAGTCATGCCAGCACAACACAATTTAATCTGAGATAATGACTTTAATTGAGAAAATGACTCAGAGGGCAAATATGGTGCACACAGAATCCTAATGCTGACAGGTTGCTCAGAATCGTTTCCTTAAAAGATTCACCTGGTGAAAGAGGCAGAGAGGGAACAAGTTCAGACAAGTTCTGGGGTTTCATCTGCGTTTCATCTCATACCCTCAGCTCCAGCGACCCAGTCAGCCCTGACGAACACGTGCCATCCATCCAAATATCTCAACTAGCCTTCTATGTAGTAGACATTTATGTAAGCATAATTTTGTTGACGAGTTGACTGTCCAAAAGTTCTGGCAGCTTCTTGGTACACTGGTCAAGCACCACAGGCCAACATCTGACACATACTCTACTCCTGGATACACAAACACACACACACACACACATCACATACATTCACACATAATTGGTGTCTTTGTATCCGTGTATATCTATTGCCACTCATGTTCTATTATACCCACCCTTCCGCTCTGCTTCCCCTGCCAGCCTGAGCTACCCCTTTCTTGGGGTACTATAATTACGGGTGAACACAATGCTGCAGTTCCACCCTGCCAGCCAACCGGGAATCCTATTCATTATCAGCGTAACACCAATGCATAAAAAACACAAACAAAACCAGGCCTACATAGTCTCTGCACCCCCCCCCCCCTTCTCGTTTACACTCTCTCTCTGTGTCGGTCTCAATGTCTTCAATATACCGACACATGCAAAGTGTACACAAACACACACACACATGATGTCAATTTGGAGACGTTGAAGTGAAGCCAGAAGCTTTGTTTGAGTTGTATGTGTAATCGTGCATGAGTTCCTTTATAGGGTTAACCAGGTACATCGAGGGGTCCAGCAATTTACAATTTAAACACTGCCTGTTTATTATAGTAAACTATTGGAGTAAACTTATTTAAATAATGAAATAGCAGTAAAATCTCTTTTCATGGTCAGTCTCTTTTACTGATTTGTGGGTATGTGGTTTGTGTCAGATTAATTGGGGAACCACAATCTGGTGTACTTTATTGGGTCAGATTAAGTGCGACTTTGTAATGTTGCGGCGTTAAGTTTCAGTTTCATTTCAGGATTTACCTGTGGTATAGTGACTCACCTACCAAAGACAGGTGTTCAAACATCTCCCTCCCTTCCTCTATCCTTCCCTCCTTCTGTTACACACGCACATACATTCTCTCTCTTCCTTGTGTAGGATTTACAAAAATGTATTATTGTGCGCTTGTTGTCCACTAAATCCACACATACAGTACATGTGCATGTACAGGTCAGAGTTTAAATACTTTTGTGTGCAGTGTCCCTTGAGAAAGACTTCGCAGTGACCAGGGATACCCTACTCTCTCTCTCTCGTTGTCTCTCTCTCTCTCTCTTTTTCTCTCTCTCTCTCTCTCTCTCTCTCTCTCTTCCTCCCTGAGCTGCCCCAGGCACAGAGCCTCTCATTCAGAAGCCAATGCACAAAGTTCTTTTAATAGCTGCCCCATTGCACGCAACATCATCTCTCTGGCAGCCACCTCAAAACACATATTTCGTTGTATTTGTCATCCAACCACAGGCCTGTATGTCTGTACGCACATTGTCTCTTCTGTTTTTGATTTCTGAGACCATTACATTTACCCTCCTCCTTTTCATCTCCCTGACACGCCCAATGATTAAAGAGATATAGTTATCATGCAAAAGTCTCATTGCGCTGTAAGGCTCTTTGGTTGTTCTACATCACTGGAGAAACGAAACCATTTCCATCAACTGTTCACCAACTTTTGAGATAATCAATATGAGTAAGTTTGTTTTGTCACTGCCGTCTCAAAACTTGTAATGTTTCCAGCCTGAGGAATGTATACATTCGAATATAGATAGAACATTTTTCAATTCTAATTTTGTTGTTTTGCTGATATGACTCATAGCAAGTGAAATTGTGTGTTAGTTTAGGCTTAATCTGCCCCCCTCCACAGTAAATAATTAATTCTTTACGAGCGGTCGTAATGTTATTACTTAGCCCAGGGAGTAACAGGTATCCAGTTCTCTGTGAACGTAACCTAACCCATAATCTCTTTACACTTCAGGGCGAAATGAGAGACCTCCTGTTTACTTATTCAATGCATTTTTGCTAGCGTCAGATGCAATGTTGCCCAGGTACTCTACAAACTGAGCGGATAAGAGAAACTTAACCAGACAAGGGATATGAAAGCGTGGCTTTTGCTGAGCCATCACCTCAGTTAGGGGTGTGTGTGTGTGTGTGGGGGGGGTATCAACCAGAAGTCGTGCAGGAGTTACGTAGTGCAAGACCAGACTTCCCCTTCCCTAATCTTGTCCTCTTGTCAGCGATGGCACGACGGAATGTCAGCCTTCTGGACGCTGGCATGGTTTTAATTATAAATGCTGCGATAAGCCTTTTCTGGCGTCGAATGGTGACCCAGGTTTACTTAACGTCTTGTTCCGCGCAGCTCTGAACCGATGACAGGTACACGACTGGGTTTGTCAGGATAGTGATTCACACCTTGGCTACCTGGCTACTGTCCATCTTAGTGTTTGACCTGGGTGTGTGTGTGTGTATGTGTATGTGTATGTGTATGTGTATGTGTATGTGCATGTGTTTTCAGGCCAGGAAAGGAGCCTGTTAGGTCATGTCGACGCACTTTGAAAATCTGACTGTGTAGCCGGTTCAGCTGGTTAGAGGCAGCATCATTACCATAATTGGCAGAGTCACAGGACAAACTAACGACCATACTTTTTCCAGTGTTTACAAACAGACAAAAAACATACACCTCAGTAGCTTGACCTAGAGGACAAGGTCAGATTGACATAAGTATGTCAGGAGGACCATGTGACCCACAGTATAGTTGTCTGTCTGTCTGTCTGTCTGTCTATCTATCTATCTATCTATCTATCTATCTATCTATCTATCTATCTATCTATCTGTCTATCTATCTGTCTGTCTGTCTGTCTGTCTGTCTGACTTGACACAGTAGAAGGGGTTTTACCATTTAGCAAATACTTGTACACATTCATACAAACAATTCCTCAAAACATCTAAGTAAGCAATCTAGTCGTGGTTAAAGTGAAGCAAATGAATACTACAGTGGCCATCCATTCATCAATCATTTTTTATGTATCAACTATATGATTCATCATTTGTAGTGACATAATATCTGTGCAGTGTCTGCTAATTGTCATTCAACGCACAAGTGGACATTTAAATAAAAAGTATCCATGTACTGTATTAACCCACACAAGTTGGGAAATGAGTATAAAACCTGACCAAGCCAGAGCGGCTATATCAGCACTGATATCACTATATAACACAGATATTTATCACTTATTATACAACACTTAAGTCTGGTCAAATTATTTTGCAATTTCTGATTGGACAAGACGCATTCTAAGTGTCACTAGGAGTGCAGATATCCCCCAATATACCATGGGTGACTCTTCACAGTTAATAATCACGCCGCCAAAGATACAACATAACTGTTAAAAGCAGGGGAATGTTTAAGTCAATGTAGACACTTGTTGCAACCACAGACGCCGTTAACTACAACTGTGTATTTTGTGGAGTGGAGACTGGAGCGAACCGAAATACAATTAAATAAAACTTTTAAATGAATGTAAAAAATGTGTCTATAAACTAATTGTGTTGGCAATGGAACTATTGCATAAAAGCAATATAACACTCGTGGTCATGGGGTTGGTTAGCGGATATCGTCACGGCTGTGGTTACCTACGGCACTTAGCCTTTCGGCTTTGTCCCTGCGGCCGAACCACAGCCATGGCGATATCCACTACCAGCCCCACTCCCACTCATGCTATATTGCTTAAATAATAACTACTCCTTATGAAGCATTCATTTAGCATTTGTTAACCCTTAGTTATCACTTTGTACATCATTTGTTAACCACTGGTCTTACTTTATTACTCAAAACCAAATCCTTCATCAACATATCTACAAATGTTAAAGCAGATACAGATGATGACAGACAGAAACAGAGCAGGCAGAGAGATAGATAGCAGATAGCATAAAGACAAAGAGACAGCCAGCCAGCCAGCAGACAGATCATAGATGTGTCTATAAAGGATTTAGTAATGAGAAATAATGTGGAAAATAATAGTTAACAAATGATACACAAAGTGTTAACTAATAGTTAACAAATATATTATAAATATTTCAAGGGGCATAGGAACTAAAAAGGGTTATCAAACATTTTGCCGTTTGCATAACTTACAAAGGCTAGAAACGAGTAGAAAAGTGATGTTTTCACCAAAGATGTAATTTCTCCCTACAGTGCTAAGTTCAGCATCTGACATCGTTTTCTTAGTTGCTTTGGCACATTTCTTAAATCGTTAACAGTTGGAAAACAGTGAAAGCACTTTTCAGAACAGTTTAATACACAACACAACACTATGGGTTATCTAAAATATGGCGGCATAAACTAAGGATCTTCACATGTCCATGCTATTAAAACAGAGTTCCTATGGCATTGTTCATGAACAAGATACACACTTAGCCCTGTTGTCAACATAACAATGTCCTCGGTAAGTAAGGATTTAATGACAGTGACTGAAAATGCACAATGGTGCCCTAGTTCTGTATCAAACATATCGATTTCAAGCGTACAAAGTTACACACTCCTTTATATAGAAAACTGATCACAGGAGATGCTCTTACTGTTCGTAATGCATTTCTTTGGCAGACCATGTCACTGTGACGAGAAAGAAAAAAAGAAAGACTGCTTTAAGGCACCGCATAGCAAAATGAAAAAAGTACTATTTATTTAACTACAGAAAACATTCCTTCACTGCTGGGGATTTTGTTGCGGTCTTTCAAAACCATGCTACCAGCGTTCCTCTCTGCCAGGCAACAGATGCTCAGCCATTTTTTGATCACCCTCATCCTTTGTCAGGCCATGATACAGAACATTGTCCGTAATTATGGCACTTACTTAAACATGCCTATAACTCAGAGACTTTCCCTCTACCAGCCTGGCAGATGGGCTCCCCTGCAGGCTGCAGTTCTGCCTGAGGCTTCTACCTCCATTTAAATACACCAATACAAACAGGGGCGTTTCCCTCACCTCCGCCACCCTAGTGCTTGCTCCTGGGCGAACTATAACAAAGCCTGTCATGTGTATTTCTGTCTTGTGCTCCTTTGCCAAACTGTTGAAGCACTTTGATCTACATCCCTTGTGTGAAATGTGCTATACAAATAAAGATTATTATTATTATTATTATTATAAAAACACTGACTTTTTCCTTTAATTTGCCTTTCGTAGACACATTCTTACTTATCCACTTCTAACCCAGCTGTTGTCCCTGTTTGAATCTAAAGCCCTACACAGTCCTTTTGAAGATCTAATTTCACCTAAAAACAGTTGATCCAAGCATGTACTAGAAACTTAAAATATGTTTTAAGATGATGCGAATTGGTTCATCACTTTTGCATTCAGCACTAAAAGGATATTTAGATGTATTTTGGGGTAAAATGATCTGTATTATACTGTAAATATATATAAGATATGAAACAAGCAATTAATGTTTAAGGAAACAGAAACAAACAATGTATAATTGCTTTAAATATATGTTTTAAAGTATTTGTTATGTGTCAAGAATAGTATGAACCTGCTTTAATGATGCCCAGAAGTGACTACATTAATGTGGAATAGTTTTTTTTTTTTTTTTTTAAAGAATTTTGAGTCTAAACCTGAAAATACACAAAAGTACCTGAGAGAGAAAAAATACTGTAAGGGTTTTAAGCCTTATAATATAAGCATACACTTTGAGTGTTTTGACCTGACATTAGCTTAGGTCAGTGTCTGCCTCTGTAATATAGCTTTGGTTTAAAGTCCAGGCCTAATGAATAATTGGGTTGGTTTAGTTTCTGCTGCGAGCAAACCGCTGTTTGTGTCAGATGCCTGTAACACTGTCCCATCATGTCCACTGTCCTCTCTCTCTCTCTCTCTCTCTGTGTTCTCTGCTCTAACCTTCCCTCTCCCCTCTCTTGTCCTCTCTTCTCTTCTCCCCTCTCTTCTCTCCTCTCCCCTCTCCATCTCCCCCTCTCCATCTCAGGTCAGTCTGTGCTAATTAGGGGCCAGCTCATTTGAAGGTGTCGCTTGCACTCAAGGGCCACCGCCTCATCAAATAGTGATAAGAGGAATGACAGCCTACTCATACATGGAAAACACACCCATTCACTTACACACACACACTCACACACACAGACACACAGACACACACACACACACACACACACATACACACTCACACACACACATACATACACACACCCACATATGCACTCACACACACCAAAACTTTTGTTCTGTATAAAAACTTGTTCTGTGTAAACAGTACATAGACACACGCACACATACATACACACATACACTCACACACATGTATGCACCATCCTTAACACACACACATGCCTGCCTGAACACACAAATACACATGCCTTTTTCCTCTCCCCTTCCCGACACAAACATATAGATCTAAACACACATACACACACATAAACCACCAAAAACATGTGTGTCCATATGTGTACATATAGCTACTAAAAGAAACACACAAACACACACTAGCCTAAAAATATTCACAAAGTATATGTATCATATATTAGTGTAAACCCACATGCAAACACACACAAACACACACACACAAACACACACACACACACACACACACACACACACACACACACACATCTTAGTCTATCCAGCCAAGTATACACTGGCTGGCACACATGCAGACATGCACACACACAAACACACACACACACAGACACGTTGTGGAAAAACTGTGTACACAAACGTATAAACACAAGGTCACGCATGCATGTCATCACGGTCACGCATCACCATGCCGTTGGCAGTACTTGAGTGTGTGTGTGTGTTTGTGTGTGCCAGCAGTGTCTAAGAGTGATGAAATGGAATAGTTTATGTGGTGCCAAGTTTTGTAGCTTCTCTCCTCTCATCCTAATTAGGTTAATACCATACTGGTGTACTAATCAAGGGGAGCAGGGGTTGTGTGTATGTGTGTGTATGTGTGTGTGTTTACATTTGAATGTCTGCGTGTTTTTAGCCCATGTTTGTGTGTTGTGTATGTGTGTTTGAGAGCGAAAAAGAGATGGACAGAGAGAGAGAGAGAGAGATAAGGGGAAAGAGAGAGAGAGTTTGTCTGTTTGTGTGTGTGTGTTTATATTTATAGATCTGTAGTTATTATTATTGTTATTATGTATTTCCGAGTGTGGTGTGTGGTGCCGTCTGAGTCATCAGGAGAGGGACAATGCTAGGGCTTCCCCATTCCTCCACAGCCATTTGCACTGGCACCTGAACAATGTGCTCACATCCAGCCAACTCCTTTGTATTGTACTGTGCTCGGGTGTTTTGTTGGTGTGTGTGTGGTGATACCTTGCATGTTTGTCTTTGTGTGTACAACGTGTGTGTGTGTGTGTGTGTGTGTATGAATTTGTGTTTGTGTATGTGCATGTGTATATGTGTTCACATGCGCATGTCAATGTGTGTATGTGTGTTTGCGTGTGTGTGTATGTGTGTGTGTGTGTGTGTGTGTGTGTGTGTGTGTGTGTGTGTTATGTGTCCCCGAAGTGCCCCTGTATTTTCTTTCTGTCTGCTGTTCCCTGTCTCCCTATGGATTAGTTTGTGAAATGCCAGTGGAAGGAAACCCTCGTCGCACCATCAATTATTTCTTACTTGTCTACTATTTGATGCATGCATGCCAGGATGACAAAATACTTCATACTGCCTTTGTTGTCAAACATGATGTGTTCGCGTGTCTCTCTGTGTTTGGGTGCATCTTTTGTGTGTGTGTGTGTGTGTGTGTGTGTGTGTGTGTGTGTGTGTGTGCATCTGTGTGTCTCTGTACGTGCATACAGGTGTTTGTCTAAAGGGGTTTCTTTAAAAAGTAGAGCGAAAAGAAGACGATAAGAATGAGACAAAGAAAGTATGAAAGAAGGGAAGAAATAAAAGGAAATAAAAAATATACGGATACAAAATAAAGAATTAAAGATACAGAAAGAGAGTGGGTCAAGAGAAAAAAGAAAGAAAGAGAGAAAGAAAAAGAAAGAGTGAGTAACAGACAGATAGCAGGCTACCCCTCTCGTAACCTAACCCAGTGGCCTTCTGCTGGATTGAGGGGATAAGGTTTCAGTCAAAGATCAGAAGTTCCATTGTGTTTTCAGCACAGTCTCTCTCTCCCACACTCTCTCTCCTTCTCTCTCTCTCTCTGTCACTCTCTCTCTCTCTTCATCCTCCTCTCTTTTCCTCTCCCCCTCTCCTTTTCCCTCCTCTATACTCTTTAACCATTCTAACATCACCCCCTCTCTCCCTATCACTTGTTTTTATAGAGTGTAGTCTTTCCGCACTCGTCCCAGTTAGAAGGCTTCTTTTCCGAGCAAACTGTTTACATTCTGTTTCCGAGACTTTTCTCGTCCTCTCAGAGAGATCTGAAGACTTGGCTCGTCCTGAACTATCACATGCTTTCTCTTTTCTCATTAACAGGTTCTCTGAATCTTTCCACAATAGAATAATGTGATGCATCACCGATGAAGGTGTAAGGGCCGAAAACGTTTTGCACATTACCCTAGGGTCACATTGCGCCTTATCTTTTGATGGATTACATATGTTGTACCTTTTGCCCCGGCAACTGCTAGGGTGCGAGTTCTTTTATTTCAGTGAGAAACTTTAGTTACTGGAACCAATGCACCCACAAAGCCTGGTGTTGATGGTGCGATACCCTACCTGCCTTATTTCTAACCGTATGTCACACCTTTGCCTGCAGGTTTGTGGCAGAGCTACATTCAGCATCTGTCACTTGACTTGTTTATCAGTAAACAGCAGCCAAGCTAAAGATTAAGGCTTATACTGAGCGATCAAATCTGTGCTTTAGAAACATTGGTGGAGAGCCAGGAGCTTTAGAAAGCAAACCACCTGCCATATATTGGATTAAACTATTTCCTGAACCAGCTGTCCCCAATGAGCACACACATTATTAGACCGGTGAATCAGCTAATTAGTGAAATCACCTGTATCACATCAGTTAGGAATACATGCTAGGGTTTTTGTCTTCTGAAGCAGGAATCTCCACCTCTGTTTATTAATATGAAAAATATCCTTTTCGTCACCTCTTTCGCACTACTATTTAACAAAACAGTTGTTCCACCTTTTCATTGCCACCTGTTTCTCTCTCTCTCTCTTACTCTTTCTGCTAGGTGTGGAGAAATCTATTCGAACGCTGGTGTGTACATTTCAGCAATACGCAAAAAGAAACCCTGAATATCTTGGAAAGGATGAATTCGATAAACTCCTCAAGAATGAATTTGGATACTTCATGACTGTAAGAGCCTGTTTTATCGCGTTCATTTATCTGCTACAGAAGCTCACACTTTACAACAAATACCAGTCACAAACACCCAGGCACAGATACATGTACACATGAGAAACATGCATTATATTATAAAGTAAAATATATGTTAACACTTTACTTTAACGCCCCTCTTTACAGTGTACGTACACGTAACAACATGTAACATTATCTGCTTACACAGACCACACCTAATACTAATCCTAATTTAACACTTGCCCTAACCCTGACACAGTGTAAGTACATAATGTTTCATGTTGTACTTGCACTGTACTGTACATGCACTGTAACAGGAACCGTTAAAGTAAAGTGTAACCACAAATATCACCATACATGACAACTTCCCACAGACCTAATAATAAATAAACAAATAAATTTATTTTTTTCTTTCTTTCTTTCTTTCTTTCTTTCTTTCTTCTTTTCTTTCTTTTTTTTCATTCCCTCAGGGCACTCAGTGTCGTGAAGCAAGGAAAGAGTTCATGGAAAACACAGTGGATAGAAACAGAGATGGAAAGATTACCTTTGGCGAGTACCTGGAGTTTATTCACAGGGTCGCATCAAAAATTAGCTCAGTCAAGAGCAGCCAGGTTCAGACCTAAACCTCACACAGCAGCGGAGGACATGAGCAATGACTGCAACTTCATTCGGCAAATCATGATATACTTAAAACCCCACTGCAACATGTATACAACAAACAACAATGAAATAAATCTCTTGATCATGATTTCTTGAAGAATGTTTTTGAAGAATAATGTGTTATGTTAATTTACTGATCATTTCAATTCTTGTCCTTGTCACAGAAAGACACAATTAGATAAGATAAAATAGGATAAGATGAATAATGAATCCAACAAGAAAAGACAAAACTAAAAAACTAAATGCAAATAAAATACAAAAATAAAACACAGATTAAGTACAAGGCAGCAGTAAAACAATACAGTTCAGGTTCAGCATCTTGCCAGACAGCAATGGCAACTGCAATTGACGTAATGCAGTTAAAAAAAACAATCCAACAAGTGGTAATAACCTCACAAGCACTGTCACACTAACCCTGATACAGTAGCCATAGGTGTGTGTCCTACGTCACACCCCCTAAATATAGCATGTTTCTGTGGTTGGCCGCGTTCCACCTGCTCTATAGAAACTCTACACGGACACGCAGACTAAAAGGTTCCACCCATCAATCTGTAGCACCTTCGGTCCATCCATCTACCCATCCGTCCGTCCGCCCGTCCGCCTGTCGCCCCAGTTTGTCGTGTGCAATGCAATCCTCACAGACGCAACGACTGAAAAGCAACACGAGGTTAATGCGAGGCTTTAACTAATCACCTGTACATTAGTATCACCTGGCTCTTTCATTTCAGCTTCATTTGAACAAACAGTGTGTGTGTGTGTCTGTCTCTTTCTCTCTGTTTGCGTGTGTGTGTGTGTGTGTGTGTGTGTGTGTGTGTGTGTGTGTGTGTGTGTGTATCTCTCTGTTTGTGTGTGGGGAGGGGGTGGGTTAAATACTGCATGTGGCTATGAATGTGTTTGTGTAGTTTCTACATGTTAACGAAATGGTGCCATTTTCAAACATCACTGTCAGACATTGTCTGTGGACACACCATTCAATTAGCACAGGATTAACACCTACCTGTCAGTATCAGGTGTGTGGCCTTTTACGTTAAAGATTGAGCTAACAAACATGCATAGACACACATGCACACACACACGCAAGTACACACACACACACACACACACACATGACACACAAGTAGGTCATGTTGGTGTCATCAAGACCAGAAGCTTCTCAGATGAAACATTATAAAAAGTGTGAGGCCCATCCCACATACATCTACATTCCTATATCCATGCTGGCCCATCCGTATCGTATAGATCTCTTTTAGCCATTACAAACCAAGATGATCTCAGGAAGTCATCTCATCCAGGTTAGTGACCTCTCATGTTGATGCCATCCGTCAAACACCATTTCAGCCCCTGGTTAAACAGCTCGCACTCACATTACGGCTGTGCGTTCAGATGCCTGGTGCCATCTCACCTCAGGTCTCCCTGCCTATAGTGTAAAAGTGCAGACGACGCTTTAAAGTTTCATCGATTATTGTTTGACTTATTCATGACTGTGATCATGTCAGGGCCACAGGATCCACGGGGTTTAATCATTAAAGGAAAGCAGCTGTACTACACCCAAACTACAACACATGTCCCCGCAAAGGTGGCACTGAAACATTCATGCCGGACGAGCAACAAATTCCATGAGTTGTTTCCGAACAGGGTGAAAAGGGCATCAGTGAAATAAATAGTTCATGTCAACAACAAAATAAATAAACAAAAGTGTGTCTTATCTACAAGGTATTCAGTGAATATACTGCATGATTCTCTGACAGGGCTTCTATATGTTTCAGAACTGACTTCACCTCTTGTTTAGTGTCTGTTCTTTCTTTTACCAGCAAATCATGCAGTCAGGCCATACTATAGGCAGAAATATGTGTGCCTTTACATGAATGCATACACACACGCGCGCACACACACACACACACACAACCACAACCACACACACACACACACACACACACAACTGCACACACACACACACACTGCTCAGAGAGATAATGAAAAGCTGTAACTGAGAAGCCTCTCCATTGTCTGTAGACTGCTGCTCTCTAACATGAACACACACAACAATGCACACATACACAAACACACACGCAAGTAAGCACAGTATACTGTCACACATCACTACCCCCTCCCACCCCACACCCCGGCCACCTTAACACACATCACCCCCCCAACCCCCAATCCACCAACCCTCAACCCCTAACCTAAACACACACACATACACACATACATAGACACAAAGACATGGGCACACAAACACATAAACTTTAAGCTGTATCATTATTAAATTATGGACACCAAGGCATTAATTGTTGCCTGTCTCTGGTAATAAGTGAAAGAGAAGTGCTAAATTGGTTTGACACAATACGACATCATTACTAAGCAAGTGTGTGTGTGTGTGTGTGTGTGTGTGTGTGTGTGTGAGCAGTAAGCAACAGGCTGCCAATTAGTCTAAAACCTTGTTTATTACCACAAAGTGTGTGTTGGGTGTAACTACTGCGTTAAAGGAGCTGACACCAATGTGGTTCGCATCTGCCTATATGTAAATATTTTAGTCTATCTGTGTTAACAATGAGAAAGGAAGCAACTGAAGACAACAGGTGGTTCAGGGGATGCATGGGTGGGTAGGTGGTTAGGCAGATGGATCGATGAGAAGAATGGATGAATGAAGTGATGGAGAGAGGGAGAGAGAGAGAGAAAAGAGAAAAAAAGAGAAGAGGGCGGGAGGGATGAGTGCAGGTGGGAGGGGAGAAAGGAGTATATAAGTTGGGGCCCTTCTCCCTTGCTCCTTACCAGTCTTTGTTTCTCTCTCCATCCTCTCTTTTTCTGTGGAACAGAAGAGCGACCCAGCACCAACCGTCAGGTAAGGAGGAGAGGACAACCCTTTAGAGGAGAAGCTGAGGAGAGGGGGGAAAAGGGGGAGAGCATGACAAACAGCCAGAAAAGGGAGGCTGAAGAAAAACAGGAAGACATTTTAAAAAACAACAGACATGGAAGAAAAGATAGAAGAAAACAAACCTGTCTCCTCTAGCTAGCTAGGATGTGAATGGCAGCCGATAGGGACCCTAGAGCATCATATCATATCAGAGCTGCTCTACAGAGCGGATGGCTAGAGCATGGGGTAACCTTGAGAGCGACAGCAGGCAGGGACAGCCACATAGAGTATGAGGTTAGAGGTTCTCTTCTTCCTAATTAGTCTTGTTAGGTCATGTGTGTGCAAGCAGAGGCCAGGTAGATAGTTACGGATTCTGAACATCTACCCTTTTCACCCTTTTGCTGACTCTGTCTCCTTTCCCTTCGACTAAGTTTCACCTTGTGAGTCGATGTTTCATCATGTCTATTTCCAAAATCTTTTGATGGGATTGATGGGAACTGGATGGGCAAATGGCATTTGCAATCTAATGAGTGCTTGTTTGTCTGCAAAGTGGCGATGAGAGACTGTCTGTGCTGGATTTGATCTGCTAGTGATCTTTCGCCCCTGTGCAAACTACTCCGCTTCCTCCCACTTCAATCAGCAACGCTCTGCGCTCTCCTCTACTTGGCCTCGGACGGTGTCTCCTTTCTCTCTCTCTCTCTCTCTTCTTCCCCACTTTCATTTGCTGGCTGCATCTCAATTCCCTTTGGCTGATGGGCAGGGTGGATGCTAGGCTACCTATCTAAGGAACCAATGATGAAGGGGGATAAGGAATGTGTGGAGAGGAGGAGAAGGAAGAGAGGGGCAGGTGAAGATATCGAGACAGAGAAAGAGAGATATAGAGACAGATAGAGAGAGTGGGGGAGAGATAGAGAGACACAGAGAGAGGAGTGTGAGGTTACCTTAATTTCCTGCCCTTACCTGAAAGGGAGGTTTTCACCTGTCTGATGTTTCACTCTTATTAGATTAATGTGTTTTGGGTTAAAGTGGAACCAGGAGGAGCAACCTTTCTTCCAGACAGAACTTTTATGCATACTTTTTTATGTTTTTATGTTACAGTATAACTTTTTACTTTGCCAAGTATTTAGTATTAACTTTTGTGACTGAGTTGTGTTTGAGGGTTCCAAACACACACACACACACACACACACACACACACACTCACATTTGCTTACTGTCTGCTATCATCTTGCAGAATGAGCGGATTCAACCCCGAAAATGCCTCCACCCTTGAGAACGCCATGCAGCTGATGATTCAGACCTTCCACAAGTACTCTGGTAACGAGGGTGACAAGTACACCCTCAGCAAAGCCGAGCTCAAAGAGATGCTCACAACAGAGCTTGGCAGCTACCTCGGGGTAAGAAGAGACACCGACTAAATCTAAAGTGTAGACCTTTGAATGTATAGTTGTCCTTTTGTTTGTAACTACAACTTCTTGTTTGCTTGCGTCGTGACAGCATGCCCAGGACAAAGACGCCGTTGAGAAGGTCATGGGTGATCTGGACTCGAACGGCGACGGCGAGGTCGACTTCACCGAGTTCGTCATTCTTGTCGGGGCACTCACTGTAGCCTGTAACGACTTCTTCCTGGAGTATCACCAAGATGACAAGAAGCCAGACGCCAAGAAGGAATAAATGAAAAAGAAATAACCTTCAACTTAGTCTTTATGGTAAATCAACATGACCCGTTTGAAATAGATGGAGAGGAGAGAGGAGAATACTGTATGCGTTAACACCTGGTTTTAACCATAGCATAATCTTATCACAGCGGTTCAGAGCAGGTTCGTGGCATGTTATATATTGAGAGAAGCGACGTTAGCTGCTAGTCACCAAGAAGCAAATCCGCTTGGTTAGATGGATGAATTGTTTTAGGGAATGAAATGTCAATGACGGCTATTGTTGACTTTGTGAATATTTTCTCTTGCTTTTCATTCGTTTTTTTAACCTATTTATTTGTTAATTTAACCAACTTCTCCTCAAAAGAATAAAGTATAAAAGTTCTAATCAAACGTCAAGTGTTGCTTGTGTTTCTTGATTGTGAAAGATATTGTCGCCAAATGGAATTCACACCAGAGATGTGCTTTTACGCGCAACTTTATATTTCAGCACTAGATGGCGGTGTTGGACTACAGATCTTCCACCTAAAAGAAACGTTAGGTATAGTAGGCATAGGCAAAACTTACACATAGGCATGAGCATTTTACCAACACGCTGACGTGATTATTGAACTCTTTCTAGCATTGCTGGACACATTACTTTACATAAAAAAAAGATTTCTTGGCCTTGAATATGTGTAAATCCCTTACAAGCCATGAAGACCCAGGCAAGTCTTTATACCCATTTACCACAGTACAGGTAGATAAAATCATAGTGTTTTTCGAGGTGGGACAACAATTAACCTGTAACTGAAGCCAGTATCCCTAATCTGCTGGATGACCAGAGGCAATGCAGATCAGGTGTCATGCCAAAAGGCACATAATCTAAACCTATTAAATTGCATTTAAACCGACAACCCTTCAGTTAACAGCCTAATCCTCTAGACCACAGCGCTAACGCCCGGAACTCACCTGTGGAAGTGGAACGTTGATGGAGATGCCTTAGAGAAGCCCATCCCTAGTTCTCATGTTACTCATCTTTGATTAGAAGTATTCAGTGATTATGGACAATGTTTACACACAAACATAAACTGTAAACACACACACACACACACACAGTGAAGAGTCTTTTGTGTGCATCTGTATGTGTACAATTCACATCCAGTATGAAAGGAAACTGAAAACTGAAATGATAAGTCACTTCAAAGGAATGGTGTTCAATAAACATAGTTCACACACATACTGCACACAAGCACACACACACACACACACACACACAGTGAAGAGTGTTTTGCGTGCATCTGTAAGTGCACAATTCACATCCAGTTAAGGAAACCAAAATGCTAACTGACTTTAAAGGAATATTGTTCAATGAAGTTCGCACACACACCACACATACACACTCACACACACACACACACACACACACACACACACACACACACACACACACACACACACACGCACACACGCACACATATACACACACACAAAATACACACTGAGGCGTTGGAATTTATAGTTTCTACTCTTTATTAGATTGGCTAAGCAGTTGTGAGGGCAGAGTTAAGGGGGGCACCGTCCGTCTTATTTTTATCCACTGTTAGTCATAGTCAGCAGACAGGAATACAGAGAGAGAAAGAGAGAGAAAAAGAGAGAGAGAGAGAAAGCGAGTGAGAGAAGAGGAGGGAGAGTGCTCCCATGAAGCTTATTGAGGGTGAAGCAAAACCACAGCTTTTTTTTTCCCAGCAACTTCTGCAACCCACACCTCCCTCCCTCAACCTATACACCAGTGGCTGGACTGTTTGCCAAGCATCTCTCTGAAAGCCAATGTGTGCCGGCTGCAGGGGGGTCACTCACACAAGGTGAGCTGACTGGAGAGCTGCCATGGTGCAGGAGAAGGCCCAGGACGGCTGGTGTGTGTGTGTGTGTGTGTGTGTGTGTGGTCCTATGCACTGTGGTCTCGCACTAGACTGAGGGGAGGTGGGGTAGGGTGGGGGTGGGAGGGAGGGATAGACGGAGGGAGGGAGGGAGGGCGGGTTGAGGGGCTGTGGCTGGGGGACTGATGTCATGGGGCTGTCTGCGTATAGACACAGAATGGCTAGTCAGCAATCTCAGCATGCCTTCGCAGTCATCATCATCATCATGTCCGCGGTTGACATAGCCTGAGGGGGCTGCCCTGACCTACACTAAGAAATAATGGGGTTAGTGCTGGTTCTTCAGAGTGATGCCATAGAAGAACCTTTTTCAGTAGGAACCGTCAAGGCAACAGTTCTTTAAAGAACCATTTGACGCCGATATTACAAAGAATATCCCAGTATAATCTGAGGTGCTAAAGAACCATTTCTAATGTGAAGAACGTTTCACATAATGTAATGGTTTTTAACAGAGTTTTCACTCTCCATGGAACCATCCAGAGATTTAAAGAACCATTAAAGAACCTTTATTTTCAGAGTGTACTATCACGCCATACCACGGATGGTGGAGGTGTTTCGTTATGCCATAGCAAATGTGGTAAACTGTCCACGAGCCCGAATATTTTCATTTTTGACAATGAAAAACATCTGACGTCATATCTCTAGCAGGCATTAGTTAGGCATGTTAGTGTCAGAGCCTCATTGGTTAGACTTTTGTTGCAAAAGTATGCTTGAGTATGGGATCACAGAAGATGGAAAACAGAAGCTTGGAGATGACAGACGGAAAACTGAGTAGTATATGATTGGAGGGAAAACACAAAACAAGAAAAAGAGACAGAGAGAGAGAGAGAGAGAGAGAGAGAGAGAGAGAGAGAGGTGAACCAGATGTAACATATTTAGGAGGTGAGGAAAGAAGAGGTGTCTGAGCCAAAGGCAGCAGAAACACACATCTTTCAATCAGATGCTTTCACTTCATGTTGGAAATTTTGACCAACAATAATAACAACAATAATAATAATAATAATAGTCAAAACAGAAACAAATAAACAAACAAAAACAGAACTCAAGCGGTAGCATGTAGTGAATGGAGAGGCAGCTGGGGGAGACAGGTGAAGCGAGTATGGTCAAAAGCACATGGGTCTCTGAGCCCTGTCGCTATGGCAACCCTCTCCCCTATGGTCCTCTGCCACACGGAGGCTACAAATGAGCAGTAGGCCACATCAATGCAGTAATGAACACAACACTGTGTGTGTGTGTGTGTGTGTGTGTATATAGGCCACATGAATGCAGTAATGAACACAACACTGTGTGTTTGTGTGTGTGTGTGTGTGTGTGTGTGTGTAGGCCACATGAATGCAGTAATGAACACAACACTGTGTGTTTGTGTCTATGTGTGTGTGTGTGTGTGTGTGTGTAGGCCATATGAATGCAGTAATGAACACATACACTGTGTGTTTGTGTGTGTGTGTGTGTGTGTGTGTGTGTAGGCCATATGAAATTAGTAATGAACACAACACTGTGCTGTGTGTATGTGTTTGTGTGTGTCCGTGTGTGTGTGTTTGTAGGCTACATGAATGCAATAATGAACACAACCCTGTGTTCTGTGTGTATGTGTTTGTGTGTGTGTGTGTGTGTGTGTGTGTGTAGGCCATATGAATGCAGTAATGAACACAAGACTGTGCTGTGTGTATGTATGTGTGTGTGTGCATATGTGTGTATTTCATATCTGTTTATGCCACGAGATTGCAAACGCACACTGTCACTGCTCACCTCTTACCAGGGCACGGCAAACAGAATACCGGAATAATAGGGGGCAGGGAAAGGGAGGCGCGTGACACAGGAGGAGAGGGCCGATCACAGGAGAGCCAGTGGAGAGAACGGGAGGGACAAAAGGTGAGGGAAAGGGCAGAAAAGAACAGAAAAAAGAAAGGGAAAGAAACGGTACCCTATAAATAACAGATGCGCGGAAATGAGAGGACAGGGGGGGGAGACCCAGGCAGCACAGTTTCAATGGGATCTGCCCGTGAGGTAACATAGTCGCATGCCGTGTCCGCCATCTTGGCTCTAAGCCTCCCGGTTTCTCGGAGGAAAGGCGATATATCCATCTGCTCCGGTTACTGCAGGTCTCAGTAGCCATCCCATCCGCATACAGTTTCAAAACAACTGCCTTTTTCACAGGGATTTATCACATCAAAACAAAAAAACTTTAAACATTTTTAAACCGTCACACATAGTTTGGTCTTCCTACTACACTTGCTTCATCCGTTATTGCCTTCACCACTTACTATCTCCTTCAAACAAACATGCTTTTTTCACCCCTCGACTATGAGCCCTACCTGTTCCTATTCCACACTGTCCCCCTGTGGAGTGCATATGTCATTGTGGCTCCGTGTGTTATAACTGGTGTGGTACACTAATGATCACATTCCTGTTATGCTTTTATATAATCGTATGTTTACTGCATCAAAAAATCGTACTATAGACATCCTGGCCCTCTGTGTGCAATCATGAAATAATATGGATCCTATACATGTCACACACAATAGTGTGTTATGGTACTAGACTATTGTAAAATATAATTAGCTGGTTGCTTTTTAAAGTAGTGATTTTAGAAAGTAAAAGCAAAATATAATAGGTACATTTTTTTTCCTTTTTTTAAGTCTTTGTGATTGACTCTCCCGAGAGCCAATCAAGAGTCTTCCATCGAAGCCTGAAGCTTAGCAGCGGTCCAGCGATTGGGTGGTTGGTTGGTGGTTGGTGTCTGCTTGCAGAATACTGACTGACCAGAAGAGCAAAGTAAACAAGTGTGCCCTCTCTCCCTGATTGGCTTGTGCTGTATGTCACTCAAAAGGGAGGAGAGAGGGGATTGGAGGGAGCTTTCTCTATGCACCGCAGAAAACACAGGTCTCTCGGAGCAGTTGGTCTACTTGTTTTCCCTTTGTTTTGTTTTTGTTTTTGTTTTTTTTTCCTCAAAAGCAGTTTCCATACGAAAGAAGTTTGCATATGAACCCAACACTGAGTGTCTGACAGTCAGGCCTATTGGTTTTTAAAAAGGTCAAAAAGTCTGAACGCTTCCACACTCCCCCACGCCCCTCGGCCCCTTCCTCCTCCCCCTTCGTCCTTCCCGTCACACCATTGGCGGCGGGTGGCGTCCGTCAGCGCGGCGGGGCACATGATTGGTCAGCCAGGTGTGTGGGTGAGGGTCTTAACAGTGGTGTTCTGGAAGAGCGGCTGCAGGAACATGCCCACCGTGCCGAACACGCACACGAAGACGAAGATCCACAGGAAGAGGCGGTCGATCACCATGGCAACGTACTTCCAGTCCTCACTCACCTGTATATGGGAGGGAGGGAGAGAGGAACACAGATTGGCAGTTAACACAGGACATAAACAGGATGACATGATGATAAAATACATACGAAAACAATATATACATAAAATACATAAAAGCATCACCACTATTACACCTACAACATATTTGAGTGGGCAGTATGAAAATGTTAAAGGCTTTTTTTCCCTCAATTTTGTAGGGCAGTATGTGTACATGTAGCCTGCAGAAAAGAAGAGAAACCCCCACAAGAGTAGACTAGTAGAAGTTGGGGTGAAGATGTGTTGGGGTGTGGTGGGGAGCAATGAAGAGACTAACCAGGAACATTTGACTTGAATCAAAATTAAAACACCAAATGGCTTATTAGCCAAGCAATGGGATTAAGAGAGGAGAGGAGAGGAGAGGAGAGGAGAGGAGAGGAGAGGAGACAGAGTGAAAGAAGAGAGCGGAGGGGAGGAGAAGAGAGCACTGTAGAGGAAAGGAAAGAAGAGAGGAAAGGGGAGGAGGAGCAAGATAGAAAAAGAGAGCAGACAAGAGTGGTGGAGGAGGAGAGAGAGAAAACAGAGGTGAGAGGAGGTTAATATGTGTGGGGACTCAATTCTGCCACAGCACTCTGATGAGGGGAGACAACGGGGGAGTCGCTCCGAAACCCTGGCGATGAGAGGAAGGGGGGTCGGCATGGTAACAGGCTGGTAACCATAGGGATGAGGGCTGAGCGCGGGTCAGGCTGATGGACAGAATTACCGAGGCTTGTTAATGTCTCCAACAGGGAGCTACAGGCCTGGCCTACCAGGGAGAGCAGAGAGGCACATACTGTACCTCTCTCCAGCCAACTCAACCAATAACATGCCAGTGTGGATGCATACATAATCATACACACACACACACCCACACACACACACACACACACACACACACACCACATACAGAGACACCATGCAGACACTTAAACGCATTATTAATAATCACTCCAACTGATTTATTTGGTGGCAATGTTTACTATTAATAATGTGCACACACACACACACACACACACACACACACACACACACACACACACACACACACATACAGGTGCACACACCCACATACCCACATACACACATACCCACACACACACACAAACAGGCCCTTGTAATGTATTAATGAGAGGCGAACGCACGCACATCGAACTTATCTCATTATTAATGATTGTACGTAACGAGACACACACACAAAAGCACACAAACATACTCACACACATATACAAAAACACACACATATATACACACACACATACACACAGGCAGACACAAACACACACAGTGAATCTCATTATATCTGTAATGAGAGACTTATACAAACCTCATGGAGGAACTTATCGCAGTAACAAGAGAACATGCATGGAAATTTAGACACATTTCAGTCCCCGGTCTATTTTTGTTTCTTTAATTCCGTTTTTAACCTTGCCTCTGGATTGAGATAATGGTTACTGTTAAAAAAAATGTCATTATACATGCTAATTTCATCACTCTCCTCGTGAACAAGAAAAGCAATGATCCAGTGGTCTATATTCATGTTCTGGTCTTATTCTATCCTGTTTTATACACTCTCTCAAGCCTGCCCTACTGCCGGTGTCTCTACAGTGAATGCTTTATGAGATCACGAGGAATCGTTCTCTCTAACTCTGCAAACGGTCTCTTTTAAAAGACATTTATGCTCAGACAATTTAATGTATACAATGAATCTTACAATCTTAATAAGGATATCTTATCCTTGCTACTGCCTTATGGACACAAATAAACCTGTAATGTATAACCTGTAATTCAATAAACCTGTGTGTGTGTGTGTGCTGTGTGTGCTGTGTGTGTGTGTGTGTGTGTGTGTGTGTATGTGTGTGTGTGCGTGCGTGCATGTGTGTGTGTGTGTGTCTCCAGATCACACTGAATAGCTTCTTCTCACACTCTCCTGACCTACACAAAGCACATTCCAGCCTGTCAGGCCATTCAAAAGGCACTCTCTGCCTGGTTACCTGAGGCTCGATTTTTCTTTGTTTTAAAACTTACATCTTATTCATGCACACATGCTTAAGGTCAGACTCCCCCTCCCTCTGTCTCCCTCTCTCTTTCTTTCTCTCTCTGTCTCTCTCTTTGACTGTCCTTCTTTTCCTTTTTTCTGTCCTTTTTCTTCCTTTTCTCACCTCTTTCCTTTCTTTGTGTAACCTACATACCAATCCCCTCTTTCATTCATCTTTCTCTCTCTTTGTCTTTGCCTGTCTTCATCCTCTGCTTTTCTCACATTTTTTCTTTTATCTTTCTCGCTCTTCCTCTCTTTACCAGGACAGATCCTGCTCGAAGGCATGTCCTGTTTTTTTTCCTGAGAATAGTTTCCCATTCAATAGGAATTTGCTACCTCCAGGGGTACAGATATCCCAGGCACAGGGGTGCCAACAGGAGCAGAGGGCCACAGTCAGGCCCCTCAGGGGCTACAGAGGCACCTGGTGTAGGGGCCCTTGGCCCCACACGTCAATCATGCTGTATGTATCTTTACTTGCCCTCAAACATATACAGCTTCTGGATGCTCCTTCAAAAGCAGTGATGCACAGAGACAGCACATTTTTCTTGGTAGCTTTAGTCTGAACAACTAGAGCCATCAGATCGTTCAAATCTGAGAAAATTTCTTCAAATCTGAGAACACCTCTAGCTGGAGAATTTGACACAACCACATTTAAGTAATCTTACTAGTCTGCCCACAAAGCCAAAAGACAGTAACTGTATAATTTGTCAAACTGAGTTTAGATTGGAAATTGACTTTATAATACATCCCAAACACATCCATGACTAAATCTTGTGCTTCTTACTATTAAGAAAATGCATAAAAGCATCACCACTCTTATACCTACAACATGTTTGACTGAGCAGTGTGACAACTTTAAAGGCATTTTCTCAGTTTCAATGTTCACGTAGTTACTGCACTTTGCCTTTGTAGGGCAGTAGTGAGTGTTTCAGTCCATTTCACTCCAAGTCTTTCCATGAATCACTTCTGGAATTTTAAAAACTGGAAGCGTCACCCATAACCATGATTAGCTTCCTGTCTCGTATGTCATAATGGCACCATCATTCTCAATCATTCCGTATGTTTCTATCGTGTGCCTAACAGCACACATAACCTCCTCCTAAGTGCATATGCCTCTATTGCCCTGTGATTGACGCCGGGTAAAAGCCTCTACAAAAATCAATGCTTTTACGAACCAGTCCCCAGGGATGGCGCACACAGTGTGTCCGCTGAGTTGAGAATAATGACAGAGGCACGGATCTGCTGAGTCAGCCTTGATTGGATCAATCAGCAGCAGCATAGAGCTGTGGAGGAGAGGAAAGGCCTGTAACCTGTGCTTCAACCATCCGTCCAACCACCAGCCCTCCCTCCCTCACTTCCTTCCCTCCCTCCCTTCCTCCCTCCCTCCCTCCCTTTATGAGGCTGATAAAAAGCTGTTAACCGCTTGCATGAAATCGCAGGGTAAATATGCGCCGATAGAGTCCCCCTTTCAGCGCCCACAGCCGGGCCAGTTTCTATTCCTTGTTGCCCAAACAAAACAAACCCCAGGAGGGGGAAGCTTTACGCTTGTCAGCTCTTTTCATGCAGTGGAGCTGAGCTGCGGATGGGGTCAGTGGACCCTGTGAGGAGGACCCTGTGCCGGGGGCCAGTGCTGTTAGTCTCGCCGGCCGGAGGTTGTTTTTCCCCCGGGTGAATGAGTATGGCTCAGGATGGCCTGATATCCGGGCTGTGTATTTAAGAGGGTGTAAATATTTGACGAGCCAGGGCTGTGAAACGCCTCCTGCTCACTCCACTGATCTCTGATCAGTCTTAATCGTCTCTCTCTCTCTCTTTTTCTTTCCTTGCTTCCTTCTCTTTCCTTTTTTTAATTCATGGTCTTACTTTGGCAGCAATCAGTGTGCTGCTTTAAAGCAACGCTAAGATGCTTTTTTTTCAACCTTAAAATAATGTTTCCAAAATCGTTTCACTGGTTTATCAACTTGTAACAGGCTGTAAAACGCACTTCTGAATTCGCTTTTCTGGCCTCCATGAGCTATAACAGCACTAAGTACGTTTGAAGGAGCGGGCCGTCTCTCTGTAGTTCAAATGAGAGACAATTCTGCTTTCAAGCTGTAGGGCGACTGTGCTTTAAAGGGGCAGGCAGGCAGGTCTAGGTAACAATGGAGTGGAGTGAGGGCATCTCATTTCCCATATTACACAGGAGGCAGAGATGGATGGAGTCCCAGCTCAAATCCCCCATGAGCCGTAAGCTTAGGGTTCACTCAGGGAGATTTGTTTGATGAAAATGCACATGTTAATGATCATATTGATGTGGAAAATGGGTATTAATATTTGGATGGAGGCATTGTGATTTGTAGGCTGTATACTAATGGTTCCCCAAAGGCAAGTCCTCCTTTACTGTTGCCAGACGTTTAAAAATTGCTAGCAATTCAAACAAAAAGATGGTAGCTTTCTTGCCTAATTTTCCTGCAACATACTCTCTGCATGTAAATTGTCAGTGTTCTAACTTTCTTGAAACAATCATTAAAATTCCAAAATTCACAAATTTAGCAAATTATTAAATTCATACTATATCAGAGCTCTTAAAAAATATCTGTTTAGGGAGACTCCTGGCTTCCTAGACTCCTAGAGTTGTTTAAAAACATTATTGAATTCTCAGAGGGTGTTTCGAACCATGAAGTGTTTATTTTTGGTTCATGTCGTCTGTTGCAGGTTGTATTTTAAGAGCACTGCCGCAGAAAGTTTGATCTGTGGTTGGCTGTTCGGGTTTCAAGTTCCACTCTGCGGCCCTAAGCAAGCCTCCTGCTCCTTTTCATGGTGTAATTCCTCAGCTCGCCCCCAGGGGGATCCACCTCACGGTTTGGGAAGCGCTTCTTTTACACACACCTCACCAAGTTCCAAGTCAATGAATATAAAACACTTTGGAGAATTTAATTACAGAAGAGGACACCCTGTCTTCTTCAGGAAGTTAAAAAAGTCCTGCCATGTGTTGGTTCTACTTGTGCATTTAGAATGGGTGATTTTGTTAATTAGCAGATCTATCTACCTGGTCGAAGAGTTGTCCTAATTACAATCGGCTGGCTTAAGTCAGTGGCTGAAACAAATATATTCGGATGGGTACATCCTGAAGTAATGAAATATCTGTTTCCGTCTAATTGCAGTTAATCACTGGAAATACTTAGACTGAAGAATAGATGTAAACAAAGTATACTGTGTATAAAATATATGGAAGTTGCAGTACAAAAAGCACGTACAGAAGTTTTTCTCATTTTTGGCTCAAACAAAATGTGTTGCATGTGGTTGTTAAGCCTCACTATTATTTCAGTTTAGGGTTGAATTAGAGCTTAATTTGTGTTGTTGATCTGGAATGATGTAACATGACATGGTTTGTGTTCATATGTGTGGGTTGTAGTGTCTGTGTGTAGTTTTTGCATGTGTTTTTGTTGTGTGTGTGTGAAAGAGGGTGAGAGAGAGGTGAGATGGTAGCAGGCAGTGGTGTGTGTGGTTTTCGCCCTTACTCTTCATGTGGTTAACGTGTGTGTGTATGTGTGTGTGTATGTGTGTGTGTGCACGTGTGTGTGTGACTGCGGTCGTCGTCCTCACTTTTCATGTGGTCAATGTGTTTGTGTGTGTGTGTGTGTGTGTGTGTGTGTGTGTGTGTGCATATGTGTGTGTGCATATGTGTGTGTGTGACTCACGCTGAGTGTGTGTGTGACTCACGCTGCGGTCGTCATCCTCACTTTTCATGTGGTTAATGTGTGTGTGTGTGTGTGTGTGTGTGTGTGCATGCATGCTTGTGTGTGCATATGTGTGTGTGTGTGTGTGTGTGCATATGTGTGTATATGTGCATGTGTGTGTGTGCATGTGTGTATGTGTGCATGTGTGTGTGCATGTGTGTATATGTGCATGTGTGTGTGACTCACGCTGCGGTCGTCGTCCTCGGTCTTCATGTGGTTGGCAATGAAGCGCACCCCGTCCACCGCCTCGTCCAGCCCGGGGACCACCTGCCCCAGCAGGGCCTGCGTGACGCCCGGAGGGGGCGTCACCTGTTTGCCCCGCGTCAGCACAGACGTCTGGAGGGGCGACACACCCCCTCCTACCCCTCCTACCCCTCCTCCACCTCCACCTCCCTCCCGGCTGCCCGCCCCCTCCCTCAGTCCATTCACCCCATCAGGTGACTCCCCAGTGCCTCCTCCTCCTCCCCCTCCGATGATGTCCCCCCCAAACTGCTTGACGGAGGCGTGGTTGACGTAACAGGTGCACGCCTCGCTGTTGTTCTCCTTCCCGAATGCCCCGACTCCTCCTCCGATGACTCCTCCCACTGTTGTGGTGGTGGACGACGACCCACCCGTCGCCATAGTGACGGCTCCCCCTTCTCCCACCTCCCCTCCGCTTCCTGCGCTTCCCCCTCCTCCTCCTCCGTTCCCGTCCACCTCGAGACCCAGCCCCGCCAGGAGCCCCAAGCTCCGAGCCCCCCCGGGTACCCCCAACCCTACTACCCCCCCACCACCGGCTGCAGCCGCCTGGCGTCTCTCCACTGCGTGCCTGCGGTGCCTTAGCTTCTGCCTCTCGCTGCTGTTGCGCGGCTGCCGCATGAAGAGCAGCGCGGGCAGCTTGTTGAGGAACACCACCTTGACCCAGGGCGGCATGGTGTGGGTGGTCGGGGAGCGGTGGTGCACGTTGAGCACGCACACGCTGGTCACGATGGAGAAGGTGACCAGCACCATGGTGAACATCAGGTACTTGCCCACCAGCGGCACGTCCAGCGAGGTGGGCGGCACGATCTTGGAGATCAGCAGCAGGAACACGGTGAGGGCCAGCAGCACCGAGATGCAGAGGGTCATCTTCTCGCCGCAGTCCGAGGGCAGGTAGAAGACCAGGATGGCCAGCGAGGTGATGAGCACGCAGGGGATGATCAGGTTGATGGTGTAGAAGAGCGGCTTGCGGCGGATGATGAAGTCGTAGGTGATGTCCACGTAGTTGGGGTCCTGCTTGTTCTCGTTTCGCCGACCCGGAAGCGCGATGATGTCCCACTCGCCGCTGGGCGTGAAGTCGTCCATGCTGGCCACGTCCGTGCGCAGCACCAGGTCCACCTCCGAGCGGTCGTACGTCCACGAGCGGAAGGTCAGCGTGCAGTTCTGCTGGTCGAAGGGGAAGTGCTTGACCTCGATCTTGCAGGCGCTCTTGTAGATCGCCGGGGGGAGCCAGAAGACGCTGCCGTCATGGGAGACCACCGCGTTGGAGTAGAAGGACACCTCATACATGCCGTCAGCACTGAGAAAGAAAGGGGAGGAAGAAAGAGAGAAGGAAAGAGAGAAGGAAAGAAAGGAGAGAAAGAAAGCAGAAATGAATAAAAGACAAGAAAAAAAAGAACAGGGTAGATGATACGGGGAGGTTTTAGAAAAAAAGGAGACAAAAAGGGTAAGAGGGAGAGAACAGAGCGTCATTAAATACGTTGGCACACTGAACTATGCCTGCGGGTTGTGTGCCATAGTAATATTTCATTCAGTGCGTTTTCAGCAGTGAGATGTGCTTAGCTTTGTGTTGTGGCCCTGGGGCACACAGTCATGGTGGAAATTTCATTCTAATGTGTGAGTGGAGAGACCAACATTAAAAGCAGCACAGACACGGTTGCTCCAGTGTTTTCTTAAAAGAGAAACGTTAACAGTTCTTAGAATTCATTGGGAAGGCTGTGAAGTCACAAGTTATATGCATCAATACACACACGTACAGTACACACACACACACACACACACACACACACAATACACAAACACATTCATGTAAACACACTTACTCATGCACACATACACATGCATGTGGACATACAGGTTTAAAACACATACACACACACAGACAAATACACAGACACACACCCACACAGACAAAAACACCAACACACGTACGCACCCGTTCACACAAGCACACGCAAAAAACACACACACGCAAACAATCACGTGCACGCACATCCACTAGTACTTTCTGGAAGTCGGATGCGTAGCGTATGTAACAGGCTTTATCTGGAGCACATCTCTGTGGAAGAGACGAGAGGAGAGAGAGGAAGATGGATGGATAGATGGATGGATACAGAGAGAGAGAGATCGAGAAAGAGAGAGAAGGAGAGGGCCAGAGATAGATGCTTCTGTTACGGGCAGGTAAGGCCAGGCCAGGTCAGGTAAGACGACACACGCTCTCGTCAGCTAGCGTAAGACGACACACACAGGCATCCATAACACGTCACTCATGAAGGCAGAACCTGAGCCATCTCGGCAGTAACATGAGAGAGACCGAGATGGAGACTGAGACTATAAGAGGAGAGAGAGAGAGAGAGAGAGAGAGAGAGGGATAGATGGAGTCAGAGACATATAGAAATAGAGACAGGAAAACAGAGAAGCACACCAATAAAATAAAAGAGGGTGAATGAGATTGTAAACGAGAGAGAGATAAAAAACCAGAAAGGGGTGAGAACGTGAAAGAAAAAGACAAAATATCAAAGAAAACATTAGTTGCGTAAGACGTAAGAGGAAGAGAGAGCTGGAGGGATGGAGAGAGGGATATAGAGAAGATAAATGGTCAGGTGAGGGGAAAGTGATATGCGGACAAAATACTAAGGAAAAAAAAAGTTGAAGAGTGGTAAGGAGAGGCGTCTAGTTTTCACGCCATCTTAGCGCAAACACCAGAGGGCACGGGCAACAAGACGGAACAGCCATATATCTTCACACTCCCAGACACATGCATACACACACACACACACACACACACACACACACTCACACACACACAGACATACACACAGACATACGCACACACATGCATACACACACACACACCACACACACACACACACATACACATACACACACACACACACACACACACACACACACACACACACCACACAGACGCAGACACATATCAACTAAAAATTAATGACGGAGGTCAAATCTGATCGCGGTGTCACAGTAATTCAAGTAAGAGAGGTAAAGGAGAAAAAAGATTCAAAGAAAAGAAGAGAGAAATACAAGCTCCCTGGGAGATATAACGGCAAATAAAAAATACAGAAATTAGTGGGTGTGGAAGATGTGAGGGTGTAATAAAAAATACATTATTATTAAATAAAATAATACAATTAAATTTATGTATGTATTTATATATTTTATTTATTTTTAAGACAGTAACTGAGTTATTACAACTGCTAAGACCTAAGAAGTCTTTGCAACTCCCACTTCCTCTCTGTCTGTCTGTCTCTCTCTGTCTTTCTCTCTGTCTGTCTGTCTGTCTCTCTCTCTCTCAGTCAGTGAGCAGAAGAAGAGAGAGTGTGTCCTTGTGTTGGCGGCCCTTGATGGCGTCAGAAGCTTAATGGCTGGAAAGAGCTGGTTGGCTTTCCCTCACACACACACACACACACACACACACACACACACACACACACACACACACACACACACACACACACACACACACACACACACATACACATCACCAGCCAAGATGGACTCCTCCTTCCTTCTCAAGATTAAAGCAGACTAAGAGCACAGGCAGGCTCTAGCGAAAGTTGGACAGGACATCAGTGGGAGGGAAGGAAAGGTGTCACTGGTAGGATTAAAAGAAAAGACTTTGGGGGGGAAAGGATTGGGCACAAATGTAAATGCAGAACTATAGTGTTACTATTTTAAAGCAAACCCAAAATATGTACTTATTTACTATATAGTGAAAGGTCCACTGCAACTTGTATAGTGAACAAGTTAACATTTCGTAAATAGTTATACTTATAAACACTCGGTTCCCCTTCTGCCTATGTAGCTCCTGGTCTCATGTCTGTGAAGACTCTCATTCATCCAGGTCATGGTATTTAAAAGAGCTAAGTTGTATGCAACTGGACGTCTTCTGGAGCTTAAAGACGTTTCACCTTTCATCCAAAAGGCTTCTTCAGTTCTGACGTGATAATGGAGAACCAGTAGCTACTGCTTATGTTGTGTAATCGGTGACTCGGGTGACCCTTTTGTGACATGATGAGGGGTGTGGTCTACAGCTCACGGCTCCACCTCTAGTGGTCCAGAGGAATGGCTCCTTGTTCTCCATCATGAGGTCAGAACTGAAGAAGCCTTCTGGCCATTCAGGTGTGCATTACAGTGGTGATGTGGACACAGTTGAGTATGCCACTTTGGTAAAACTGGTTAAATCTACACTCTTTATATATAGAACCTGCATGCTATATAATAGTATAATGTGCTAAATACTGCGCACAACAAAAGCAATTACATGGGATTGGTTTTTAATGTTTTCATTTTCTTTTCCATTTTTAGTGGCATACCTTAAGTGATCTGCAAACCTGTTTCCTCCTTTCTTGATTTTTCCTTCCATTCTGTCACTGTCTTACACTTTTACTGTGTGTGTGTGTGCGTGTGTGTGTGTGTGTGTGTGTGTGTGTGTGTGTGTGTGTGTGTGTGTGTGTGTGTGTGTGTATGTGTGTGTGTGTGTGCTTGTGTGTGTGTCCTGTGGGGACTCACTTGTTGTAGAGGACGATGTCGGGCAGCCAGATGTGTTTAGAGGGCAGCCTGACCTTCAGCATCCCGTCAAACTCCTCCGGCACCCACGTCAAGCGGTAGTCCTGCCACTCCTGGCCGTCAGCCAATCACATCACACCGGAGCACAGCCAGCAGCCAATCGCATGGGTCAGATGGAGGTAGGGGAGGGGAGAGAGAGGAAGAAAGGTGAGAACCATTGCAAAGGGAATACAACAGCAGCTGGGAACATGTGGATACTGTCAGTGTGTTCCATTTGTCTTGGGAGCTGAGATTCAGAGGCTGAAGTGACCTCAAAACCAAGTTGATAGTGTTCCATTTGCCACAGAAGAGAAGAACTCAAATTAGCTAGGTTAGCATCATTTGTTTTTAGCAACATCAGCCAAATGACTGGCCAATTTTAACAGCACCACTTAATAAGGACACATTGCATGGTATTTGAAGTAGGACAGCACTATAGAACCATGCTTGTTGACTACAGTACCCTCCTCAAAAAAAACAAAATAAGAGGGTTACAGGCTACCAACATATTCATGTGCTTAATACTAAACGCAAACCTAGTATCCCCCGTAACAGGTAACATTAAGGGACAATTCACACTCTGTCAGAGACGTTAGTGTTTGGAAGATGACTCGGAAAACAAGCTCCAACCGCAAAATGGAACACACAATGTAAGCAGTTCCCCTATAATTACTCAGTAACTCTGGAAGGCAGGCGGCTTTGAGCAAGGCAACACTGCTCCTCTGAGAGCTTTTCCTGTGGTTTTCTATATTAGCTGAGGTGACAACCTCACTATTACAGAAGCCAGCCAATATGGCTAACTAAACGGCAACAAATTAAAAAAAAACAAATAAAAGTGTCACAAATAATAGATGAAAATGTGCGGTCCATGCGATGCGCACTTGGTTGTAATTGCCTCATTAGCGGTGTAATATGGTAGCCCGGTGCCATGTTAATTCACAGCCAACAAAGGGCTCTCATGGCACGAGATGTATTGGACTTGAAACAGTAGCAGTTACCCCTCACTGACCCTGAGCAGCTGTTTGAAGGTCCTCACTTCCACGGATTCACACCACTACCCAGTGCCCTCGAGCACGCGCGCACACACACACACACACACACACACACACACACACACACACACACAAAAGACCCTCCTCTCTTAATGCACATTCACCTTCAACTGTATGTGTGCAGCAGCCATATGCCCTCTTTGTAAATGCAATGACCTTGGTGTAATGTGGAGTGTGTGTGTGTGTGTGTGTGTGTGTGTGTGTGTGTGTGTGTTTGTGTGTGTATGTGCATTTGAATGTGTATGTGTGTGTGTGTGTGTGTGTGGGAGGGTGGAGTATGTATATACATAAGTGTATGTGTGTAATAAGTGCATTTGGAAGTGTGCATGTGTGTGTGTGTGAGAGACACAAAGAGTGTTTATGTGCATGTGCATATGTGTGTATGTGCAATCTGCGTTCTGCAGCCAGCATATGTGCGCACATATGTGCCTCTCTCTTCATAGTCTCTGACCTATTTCATTGTGTTTTTAACCTGGCCATGTAGGGTGGAGGAGCATGTGTGTGTGTGTGTGTGTGTGTGTGTGTGTGTGTGTGTGTGTGTGTGTGAGTGTGTGTTTTTGCATCATTTGCCATGGCCAGACTTACCTGAGTCAGCCAGACGTTGGTGGTCATAATCTGCTCCCTCTCGTGCTATAAACACACACACACACACACACACACACACACACACACACACACACACACAAAGACACACAAAGACACACAGAATCGCTGACATTAGATTCCAATAAAACAAAATACATTTGCAAACCTGCCCACTTTGCATGTCCATTTTTGAACATAGCATACATGTATGTGACAAAAATATTACCTAGCAATTACAAAAGTGTTGTTTTGACTTGGGAAGATAATAACATATTGTCATAAAGACATAAGAATGCATGTGAACATAAACACATTTAATACATACGCACAAACACCTACACACAAGCAAATTCATGTAAAAATATTCCATGTACACACACACACACACACACACACACACACACACACACACACACACACACACACACACACTCACATACAAGCCCAGCGCATGAAGAATGAAATAGCCCTGCCACAGACCCAGAGGAAAAACAGACACAATTTATGGGAAGAGAGACGGATGGACAGATCAATAGGGAGAGTGGAGAGAGGGAGTGAGAAGAGAAAGAGAGAGTGAGAAAGAGAGAGACAGCGAGAGAGACACAGACAATAAATCATACCCTTGGACAGAACACATATACACACACACAGACACAAATGACTATGAGGGCCTGCTAGCAAATATCATGTTATGGCAATTCAACCCACTCAAAACCCTCACATCTACAGACATAGTAAGAGTTATATGGGTCATTATTTATTTTAGGTGTAGACTTACAAATGCCATTACAACACTACTGGACTCCTACTTCGACGCACATAAATCGAAGTCTATTTGGGAATTTTGGCCCATAAACACATGATGAATACTATTTTCAGAGAGTGACACTGGAAAATTGTAAGTGATTGAAACCCTACCTTGCGATAATTTTTCTGTACGTGGCGAAAGCTAAGCACTTAGCATCGAACAGGAATTCATAGCAAGCCCATCCATCATCTCCATCTACTTATCCAAGCAAACTTAATTTATGGCACACAAATTGTGCATATGTTTTTATTTTGTGTTTTACTAGTTAGCCCATAGGTATGCTTGTTGCAGGGGCATAGCCAGAAATTGTATAATGGCTGGGCCCAGAAAAAAATCAGGCGAGCTTAGCCCGAAACACAGGTTACTATTATTACTTAAGCAGTCAATCAAACAAATAGAGCCTTCTGATTTGGTGGATGTAATTGACATGTGGGTGGGCACAGGTGGCTACACCTATGGCTGTCTGAAAGCGCATGATTGGTCTGATAGTGGGCCTTGGTCTCGGAAGACCTGAGGACTGCTGGAGAGCGGTGTCTGTTGGTACTACCTTATGAAAGGAATGAGAGTCTAGATCAACTCTAAAACTGGGGAGTAAGAGGAGAAGGAGGAGGATGGATAATTTGGCGATGCCAGTGCACATGACACATGAACCAGCAGGCGGGTTTAAATCACCTGGAGAGCAGGAGACGGATGAGTTAATTGCTGTCAATCATCCCTATGAGCTCCTCTTGAACTTTGTTTACAAAACAACATGTCACCTCTTGTCTTTTGGAGGTGGAACAATGCTTTGCAATGCCTTGATTTGATTGCAATGCTAGCTGTGTCCACAATCCTACATATAGTGGCTTTAACAATTCTAGGTAACACTTTATTTTACGGCTCCTTTTTCAGGGTATCTAAATGTAGCAATATGTAATATTATGTACTTACACTATACATACCTAAAACTAACCAAAGTCCTAACCCTATGGTACAGTGTGAGTACAAAATGTTACATATTGGTACAAACTTTGTTACACTGTACTTCATGATGTAGATAGACTGTAACAGGAACCGTAAAATAAAGTGTTACCCAACTCTAACACCCACACAGCCTAACCTGCACCTACTTTGCACTCATGTACCCGAGCTCCTAGCACTTAGCTTTCCAATAGAGGCAGTCAGCTACTTTGCACTTTCTCTGCGAACAGTGTGTTCTGTAGCTTCGTCGCCATTCCTCAGATGTTAAGTTGCTTTGGCTAAAAGCATATAAAAAAGTAAAAACCCTGACACTTTTTCTGACTCAGCATATCCTAATAAGTACACAAATCGTCAGACAGATAAATTGGCTAAGTGAAGTCACCTGTGTTAAATGCACAGGCAGAAATGATACATTGCAGGGTTTTTATGTTCTGAAGCCCGGACTGACACCTCTGATTGAATGTGACATAATGTTAACTGGAAAAGCACTAGGAGAGTGCAAACCTCTGCCAAGCAGTTCAATTTCCCCCAGCAAACGCCAGCAAAAACATAACCTTTTAGGTGGAGGTAACAAAGGGGTCTGTGGGTGGCTAAATGAAATGATATGTGATGTTAAAGGGCGGGTCTCTTACCACACTGATCAGCTGGGCCAATGACAACATGAACTGCACTGTCACCAGCTCTGAGCCATTGGTGGCCGGACGGATCAGTTTGTTATAGTGGGCAGGGTTTAGGAGGTGCTCCACCAATCGTTCCTCGGTGTCTGCTCCGATGCTGTCTGTAAAGAGACAAAGGGATTGGTCAGACTGAAGCTGTTCCAAACTTCTGCCACATGCACTGAATGTCCACCCAATTAAAAAATACTTTAAGCACACACACACTTAATACACACACTTGATATTTTCAACATGGTTTACCGGTTTATGGGATACGTTGAGGAGTGAACTGACCTAATATGACCAGAGTGAACCATTATTTCACATGTTTGTGTACAAGCACAGTCCAAGTCAATTAAACCACACCCTCAGAAATAATGTGACAGTAGGGGTATAAATCTGCATATTAAGGTACAATTCACATTAATGTACCCCCAAAGGGCTGATATTTGCATCTTTAGGTACTGACATGTTCAGCTCTGGAGAAGGTACAAACTAGCTCTGGAGAAGGTACAAATTAGTTGTAGTTGTGGTTAAAAGGTACAATTGTGTCCACTTTGAGGGCACTGTCGGTGTAACAAGCTCTGTACCCCTAAAAGTACAATTCTGTACCTTCTTTTCTGGAGAGTGCACCACTCAACCACACAAGGGAGATTAGCTGTGGTCTGTGGTGTTTAAGACTCACGCTCTGCAGGTGGATATTTACATACCATTTCATTTCACTCTGACATGCATACAACCACATCACATTTACCTCTTTACTAAAAAAAGAAACTGTCATAATTCTTACAGCTGAAGTACAGACACTGAGTACCAGAGCCTGGTGAGTCATACACTCTTTTTCTCCCCTTCCCTCTTTCCTTCTCTTTTTCTTTCCTTCTTTTCCCCCTTCCCTCTCTCCCTCTCTCTCACTCATTTCTCCCTTCTCCTTTCCCTATAACATCACTTGCACTCTTTTAACATGTGGCATATGATTGTGTCCATTTTCATCCATTTCCTCATCATCTGCTCCATCCTCGACCTCTCTCTCTCTCTCTCTCTCTCTCTTTCTTTCTCTCTCGAAAATAAAAAGCTACTGTTTGCACATTTTTTGAAAAGTAGGCATTTTAACTATTATTCTATTTTCCTTTATTTATTGCATACAGTGCCAAGTTGCCCTTGTTGTATTTCTAAGATTTGTAATAAAAGGATTTTGAAAATTCAAAAATCCTCTCTGTCTCTGTCTGTCTCTCTCTCTCTCTTGCCATCCCTTTCCCTGTTTGTCTGTGGCCTATGTCTCTTGCTGGATGGAGAAAGTATCTCCCTCCTTCCCTCCCTCCCTCCGGTGATTGAAACCCTACCTTGCGATACTTCTTCTGCACATGGCGTAAGCCCAGCACTTAGCATCGAACAGGAACTCATAGCCAGTGTGTCCATCATCTCCATCTACAGTACCTATCCAAGCAAACATCATCCCCACCTCTTTATTACATGTAGGTCTTTGTGCCTTTTTTGCCTCTTTGTAACCCTCATCATCTTGCCATGCACACATGAGGTGTTGGCATGTGGTGTGTGTGTGTGTGTGTGTGTGTGTGCATTTAAGTAAGTGTGTGAGAGTAAGAGTGTTTTGTGTGAGTGTGAATTTATGTGTATGTGTGTGTGAATTGGTGTGTATGCGTGTGTAAATCTGTGTGGATGTGTGTGTGTCTTTTCATGTGTGTCGATATGTGTGTGTATGAGTGTGTGTGTGTGTGTATCCTG
>CM059277.1:15402318-15404818 GCA_030347295.1 Setipinna tenuifilis
GCACGACAGCTACCAGCTACTACAGCCAAGCATGTCAATGACACGCCTATTTATACTGCCCGGAACTGATCCCCACTTTGCTCCCTTAGACAAGAACTACCATTAAGCACTGTATCTTGGCATCTACCGTCTTTGGCTGTAGTTAATCTGCGGTGGTGAGGAAGTGCTGGAGTGGACTGTCTGATAACCTCTGTGAGCGGCCGCACCTTCAAGGACTCAATTCTGCCTGTCAGTCTCTCTGAGTGACCCCCCCTTGACCCTTTGCCCCTCATTTCAACTCTATCCACCCCTTTTTTTACCCCCATTATCTCACCTCTCCCCACCCCCCCACTCTACCTGTGAGTCCTCCTGATATCACCCACAATAACCATGCTCCCCACCCCCTCTCTACCGTAACCCCCCACCGCCCCACCCCATCATATCCTCCCACCCCTCCACCCGTGTGGCTTTACCACATCACCCCACTCTTCCTCCCCTGTCCTTGCTTGCTCGCAGGCTGGCTGTACTTAATCTCTGGTGGTGAGGAAGGGCTGGAGTGTGCTGGCTGATAAGCACTAAGTGCCAAGTGGGCAGCCTGCCTGATCGCTACGCTATCGGGACGGGCAGGACGCAGGAGGTATGAGGCAGGAGGCATGAGGCAGGAGGATACGCATGATGCGCGGAGCACAGCATATATAACCCAGCAATGGCATCAGCAGCTTTAACAATACAATACAAACAAGGGCAACAGCTTAAAGAATGAAAATACTCGAAAACAGAGGGGGAGGGGAGAGAGAAAAAAGAGAAAAAAAAACAGTAACTTAGAGAGAGAGAGATGGAGAGAGAGAGTAAATCAATGAAGCAGACACAGGCTTAAGCAGTGGGGAGAAAAACAGTAAATTGTAGGTGTGAGATCGTAGCCATTGACCTCCGCTGTCACAGTGGTTACATCACTGAGGACGCTAAAGTATGCGACACATGGACGCAGCACAGGACAGCAGATACTATGACACTGTTTCAAACCAGAAGGTGCTGGAACGCCCTTGGAAGGTCCTTCGAAAGGGTGTGTGTGTGTGTGTATGTATTTGTGTATGTGTGCTTAACATATTTAGACATAGTAGTCTGTGTGGACAGGGTGGTTGATGCATTGCTTTTTGTTTGTTGGTGATTAAAGTGTGTGTGTGTGTGTGTGTGTGTGTGTGTGTGTGTGTGTGTGTGTGTGTGTGTGTTCGTGTGCGTGTAAGACTGTATGTGTGTGGCACAACTATTGAGAGCACACCACCCATACAAATGCATTTCTATCGACCTGGCCTGTGTGTCTATGTATAAACTATGGATAAAATGCCATTGATAGTGGGTGAGAGAGTGAGGAAGAAAAGAAGGTAGAGAAGGAGAGATAGAGAGTGAGAGCGAGAGAAAGAGAGAGAGGGAGAGACTGAGAGAGAGAAGGAGAAACAGAGAGAGGGAAGGATAGTAGGAGAGAGAAAGAGACAGAGACATAGAGACAGGGGAAGAAAATAGAGATAGAGAAAGAAGGAGAGAAAGATTGAGGGACAGAAAGAGAGAGAGAGAGAGAGAGTGAAAAGATCTCAGCACCTCCCTGCCTCTACTGTTCATATAAATGATTGATCTGAGTGTGTAGCGTTTCAAAAGCACTCCTTTCCCCCTAAGCCACTCCTGTTTCAGTTCCTGTCTCACCTGCACAGTCCTGCCACTACACCTGCACAACTCACACCACCATAATATCACAGACGCCCACGACAGCTACACTCCACCTCCCACTAGAGACGTGAAACATGAAATGAAATTGGAAAATAACTGAAAACAATCTCATATAATGTGTAATACTTCCACGAATGACTGTTTGGTTTCGAGTTTAAATGTATCCACAAGTGCATTTGAAGTGCTGCAGCTAAATGGCACATTATCACATTGAAAAGGTCATAATCGTGATTCGAACATGAATCGAGCAACCTCCAACCTCGAGTAACCTCCTGTGGCGATGTTGATTTTTGTCTTTGTATTATCCAAGCACACACTTACATATTGACACCATTAGTACACACCTGGGTATATGTGTGTGTCTAGGTGTGTAGCTGTGTATGTGTGTGTGTCTGTGCCTGTCAGTCTGTCTGTGTTTCAACCAAAACCGCTCTCTATCCTCCCTGTCTTGGGGATTAAGGTGTGCGGTGCGTTTCAAATTTAGGGTTCATTGGCAAACCGTTAACTCAGAGTAAGTCCTATAGTAAACAGGCACATAAAGAACCTCTGTGACCTAATTCTCTTAACAGAGCGACCTTGTAGATTTAAAAAAAAACACAATTTCTCTGCACAGCCAGGCTTTTTTTGTGACCAGATGCTGGTAGCTTGCGCACATTTAAACAGTAGAAAATCAGTAGTTACCACCACACACTAGAAAAAGGTTTTTTTCTAGTCTAAGAGAACGACACACTTGTGCATTTCATCAGGCTTATTCGTCAAAGTTTTGCGAAAAATCGAAGTATGTGTATTCACTCAATAA
>CM059277.1:15409818-15464818 GCA_030347295.1 Setipinna tenuifilis
CACACTTCCGATCATCACACACCCCTGTGCACATAACCATCATAATGACATGTTTCATTACTTGGTCAGGACTGTGTAACAGCTCTCTCTCTCACACACACTTTCTCTCTCTCTCTCTCTCTCTGTCTGTGTGATTGAAGGAAAGAGAGAGAGAGAAAGAGAGAGAGAGAGAGACTCTTTTTCAGTGCACACCGTAGGCCACGACGTGCACCAGGTCCACGACACTATTATTATGCGCATGAGCGCACACGTTAGTGAGGCCACTCCAAGAAGCTGCCTGAGGGCTGCGGCACACCGGAAGAGCTCGAGACGCGCCCGCACGCGCTACACCTGACCAGTGCCTTTCCGCAGGCACACAGTCAAGAGAGAGAGAGGCTTATGTCATAGTACACGGTGAGACAGCAGCGAGTAACCCCCCTCCCCTCGCGAATACACGCGCTCTGCACGGCTAGAGCTCTTCTATTCATCTCGAGTTTAATGTGCATAGCGCAACCGATCGACTGAGCAAGAATAATAACCGTTCACAAAAAGGCATCCATCTTCTCTCTTACTCATGTTGTCCCGCCTGTATACAATAGCACTCTCTCACCCCCCCCCCCACACACACACACACACACACACACACAACCACACACACTCAGACACACTCACATACAAAGACTCACGCATACAGTGATAACACACGCGCACACAAAGACATACACCGGCGCGCACCCCAAAATACCAAGAGCTAACTTACTTCTGACGATGGTGAGGAGGTAGAGAAGTATCCACAGAGCCATCTCTGCGATGGGTGGCCAGCATCAGCCACGGGAGATGATTTCTACGCCGTCTCTGAATGTACAAGAGGGACAAATATGCCGTGTAGGTGTGTGCCAGTGCAAATGTTTGTGTGTGTGTGTATGTGCGCGCGCGCGTGTGATTGTGGTAAAGAGGTGGACACGCAAACGCCTCCAGAAAGCACCAGGCGGTCTTTTTCTTGCTCTTTTCCCCTCTTTCGGTATCGCTCTTTCTCTTTTCTTCGTTAATCGGCGGCTGACATGGTTGCCCTGGTTGTTCGTATAACAAAGTGCCCGTTTACAGTTCTCTTGTTTCTGCCCTGGTGCACGGAGACGGTCTTAAAGCGAGCCCAGGTAGACCGTTGGGCTCTTCGTGATGAGCAGCGCGATGCACAGAGCCACCGGAGAGCGGGTGGGGGCGGGGAAGGAGGGAGGACGCGGGGAGACACATACCTCAGAATATCCTTCCTCCGTTGAAACGCTTCCACTTAGTGATATTTAGTGCGTGTGTGTGTCTGAGAGAGAGAGAAAAGAAGAATGTGTAGATGCCGCCGTCACAAGGTCAAAACAGAGGGGTGGCATATTTTCAGCAGGCATTTTGTGCACTTAAACACTTGTGGCTGAAAAAAGCCTCTCAGATCCCTATATGCTTATAGATTAAACAGTTAAAATAGAGCTTTTAGATGTGGTATACAAATTAGATTGTTGACTTTTTTTGTTTTAGATGCTTGGTGCCCTTATTAATGCTAAATCCCGTAAATGACTAGGAAAGAGATGCAAATACAGCATGACAGAGATTGTTGCAAACATCAATCAAGTTGTCCTCTCTGGTTTTCTCCCTCTTTCTCTCTCTCACACCATCTCTCTGTCTCTGTTTCTCTCTCTCTCTCTCTCTCTCTGTCTCTCTCTCTCCCTCTCTCTCTCTCTCCCTCTCTCTCTCTCTGTCTCATGTCTCTTTTATCCTCTTCATCTCTCTCTCTGGTTTCTGCCCAGTATAAAATATATAATGCATGTATGTCGTAATTGAACCTCTTCAAATGTAAAGATACTACAGTCTGCTCTTTTCGTGCCACCCTCTCCCCCTCTCTCTTTCTTTCTCCGTCTTTCTCTCTCTCTCTCTCTCTTATTCTCTCTCCCTGTCTCTCTCTCTCTACCACTGTTTCCACACTCTCTTTCTGTCTTTCTCTCACCTTCCAGCTGAAATTTTCTATTTCCGTGTACCCTCCAGGGCTTTGCATATAGGTGACCTCTGCACTACCTCTTTAATGTCACCGGCAGCTGACAGCAGAGGAGGAGGAGGAGGAGGGGACTTGTGGGTGGTGGTGGCTGGGGTGCCTGAGAGTGAGTGAAACAGAGTAATAGACAGAGAGAGGGGGAGAGAGAGAGAGGGAGAGAGAGGACCATGGATGGGAGTGTGCGATCATTAAAAGGATAAATGGATGGATGGTTGGATGGATGGATGGATGGATGGATGGGATGTGGGAGGAGAGGAAATGGGAGATCTCCCCTCTTTCACTTACACGCCTTGTCATGAGACTCTCTTACATAAAGTGGCCCTGCAGAAGTGTGGAGAGGAGAGCAACAGTAGGAGAAACTACTGGGGAGGAGGGGAGGAGATATGAGGGGAGAGGGGAGGGAGGAAGGGGGGTGGGGATGTTCTGACAGACTGCAGAGGGCTTTGAGGAATCTTTTGTGAGCAGAGGGGAAGGAGTACTTAACACATACAGAAATGCGCAAGCACACACACACACACCCCCGCACACACATGCACACGCATACACACACACACACACACACACACACACACACACACACACACACACACAGCCAGACATACACATATGCACAGTCACACACAAGTATGCCCCCCTAACACATGCACATTACCATCCACCCACCCACCCACACACACACACACACACACACACACACACACACACACACTGTCACACACCCTGTCACACTCAAGTCTGTACAGGCAAAAGTGTACACAAACACGCACGCACAAGAACACAATCTCACATATACACACAACCAAACACTCTCTGCAGTTTTTGCTGTCGAATCGCATCAGGAGTCGTGACTGAGGTACAGGAGCAAAAAAAAAGAGGGAATACGAAAAAAAGGGAGAGACAGAAAAGGTGATGGTGGGATGCAATATGGTTTCAGGGGTGAAAAGAGGGAGGTGTGGAAAAACATAAAGTGATTTCGAAAATTGAGGGGATCACGACATAATGACAGGCGGATTTAGGGAAATGTAAAGATGGAGAGAGCGAGAGAGATGGAGAGACAGAGAGAGAGAGAGACTGAGAGAAATTGGGAGAGAGAGAGAGATGGAGAGAGAGAGAGACTGAGAGAAATTGGGGGGGGGGAGAGAGATGGAGAGACAGAGAGAGAGAGACTGAGAGAAATTGGGAGAGAGAGAGAGAAAAATGGAGAGACAGAGAGAAACAGAGACTGAGAGAGGAATTTGGGGAGAGGGAGAAAGAAAGAGAGATTAAGTGAGAAATTGGGAAAGAGAGAGATAGAAAGAAAGAGGGAGATTGGTGGATGTTGGAGGACAGGAAAGGGGGGATGAGGACAGAGCCAAGTGTTGGAGAGCAGGCGGTAGTTAGGAGAGTAGGGCAGTCTAGTGACGCAGGAAAAAAGACAAACCCCCAACCCCCCTCCAACCCCACCCCCACCCCCACCCCCTCACAACTCTAAACTCTATTTTTGTATCTGGTCTATTCTTATAACATCTGCTACTTATTATTTCTCATGTTCTCTTCAGCTGCAGTGTCCTCTCAGTCATTTTCTAACTGTCTTCCATCATTTATCCTCTCTGTCTGTTTGCATCTGAACTGCTGTCTTCTGTCTGTGCGTGTATCTCCCACTCTCCTTCCCACTTCCCACTCTCTTTCCCACTCTCTCCCTCTCTCTCTGTCTTCGACTGTCTCTGTCTCTCTTCCTCTCTTTCTGTCTTCCTCTTTCTTCCTCCCTATCTCCTCTCCTCTCTCTCTTTCTCTTCTCTTTCTTCAACTCTTTCTTCTCCCTGCCTCCTCTCTCTCCTCCCCTCTCTTTCTATCTTCCACTCTCTCTCTCTTTCTCATCCCTGTCTCCTCTCTCTCTCTTCCTTTTCTCTTTCTTCAACTCTCTCTTTCTTCTCCCCGCCTCTTCTCTCTCTCTTTCTCTATCTCTTCCACTCTCTCTCTCTTTCTCCTCCCTGTCTCCTCTCTCTCTCTCTCTCTCCCTTTCTCTCCTCCCTATCTCCTGTCTCCTCCCTCTCTCTATCTCTCTTTGTGCTGAATGAGTTGACCTGACAGTGGTGCTTATGTGCTGTGAGTGCTCAGAGTCTCTCTCTGAATTATTTAGAGAATGGGAGCCCCCCGAGTGCCTCCCCCCCCCCCCATCTTCTAACACACACACACACACACACACACACACACACACACACACACACACACACACATCCTCTTCCTCTCTCTGTAAGCCTCTCTCGACTCTTCCTCTCTCTATCTCTATTTTTGTGGTTTGTGTTTTTTTTTTTTTTTTTTTTGGTAACCAGTATAAATTCTTACTTGATTGTCGGTGTGGTCTGTGTCTGTGTGTGTGCGTACGTATGTGTGTGTGTGTCTGTATGTGGTGAGTGTGTGTGTGTGTGTGTGTGTGTGTCTGTGTGTGGTGAGTGTGTGTGTGTGTGTGGAGGGGGGGGGGGGGGTGATCCACTACTGCAAACTGGAATGAGTCACCGACACTCTGCGTGCCGACGGCGGCAGCGGCCCCGGTGATTGACAGGGCCCCGTCATATCAACCCTGTCTCGCGGTGGAAAGGCGGCCCGTGCCACGAAGGCGAGTGCTGGCCGCTGGCCCAAAGGCAGACGTCACCGGCGGGCTCGCTGTCGGCGCTGTCGGGTTGCAGCGGGGCAGGAAACGGTGGCTGACTCCAGCGGGTCGGATAGATTGACGCCACGTGCACGCCAGCCAGGGGGGAGTGATGGGAGCAGGATGCTAAAACCAGGAGATTGATGGATTGAAGGAGACAGACAGATGGGTGCAAAGGGGCTGTGTAGTCTCTCTACGTCTCTCACACACACACACACTGATATGTACACACACACACACACACACACACACACACACAGACACATTCCTGAACATGGGTGGATGATAGGGGTGGAAAGGGGCTGTGTTCTCTCTCTTTTTCTCTCACACACACACTTACACACACACTTACACACACACACACACACACACACACACACACACACACACACACACACTCACACACCCGAACATGGTGGGTGAAAAGGGCTGTGTACACACACATTCATACATACAGACACACACACACAGGCACACAGACACACACACACACACACACACACCCTCAAAGCTGTGAACGCTGGAACCACCTCAGCCTCTGGCCCATTATGACCCAGAAAAGACGCGAAACACAAGTTGTCTGACAAATGAGAGCAAGAATGAAAGGAAGTTAGAATGAGAAGGAGAGGGAGGGAGAGACAGAGAGAGAGAGAGAAAGAGAGAGCATAAGAGAGAGCTTGTAAGGTTATATTCTGTAATGTTATTTTTACTTATGAAAAGTGACTTCTGCAGGTCTGCAAGCACAAATAAGTATCATTTTCAGAAACATTCCGAAGTGTGTATTCCTCTCTTACTGTGTGTGTGTGTGTGTTTGTGGGTGTGTGCATTTTTGTGCATTTGAGAAGGAGAGGAAGAGAGAGAGTATGTCATTTAGATATCCTGCTCTGTCTAAAGCCTTGTTTAGAGTTCTGGTACCCTACTCCTTCAGCCCCATTTCCCCTTTCTCTCTCTCTCTTTTCTCTCTCTCTCTCCCTCTCACAGACTCTCCCTGAAGAGATGGCTCAACATTGCTGCCACTAATCACCATGGCAACCTGGTAATCCCTTATCTAGCAGAAAAAGTCTGACACACACATACACACACACACACACACACACACACACACATGCAAACAAACACATGCGCAGAAGCACACTGACATTATACGTTGTTGCATGAGACATTGCACGCATGGTTTAAGACGCACATTAACGTCAGATGATGTGCTACATGCAAATGGAACAAATGCACTAAAACACTCTCTGCGATTTCCATTTGTATAAAAAGGTAACCTGTGTGTTCCAGGTGTGTGTGTGCATGTGTCACTGCTTTGTTATGTGTGCATGTTTTTGCGTGTATACGTACAGCACACGGCTTTGTTTAATTGATTTCATGCTCAGCTCAGTGAGTCTCTTCACAGTCTTGTGCCCTCTCTCTCTCCCTCTCCCCCGCCACAGGGATGCGTGTGAAAAGCACATTTCAGTCAATGCAGCAGATGCACGCCTTTTTTTTGTGTTTTTTTTTTGTGAAAAACAGTCTACCCAACCAGACGAAATGTGTTTATACAGGCCTATCAGATGTTGTCTGAGCACTACATGCCTACATGAAGGGGGGCACTGCTGCAGAATAGTACTGCCATGAAAGGTATCAAAGGGGATCTGCCAAATCAATGAAGTGTTTTACTGCGAACAGGCAGATAGGCACTCCATCAACAGCTCTAATTAAGCTGATCTGATTGAGGTAGGTGCTTTAGTTTGGTCCATTGATTTTACCTAACACATTCATCTTGGCTGCCTAAAAATCTGTGTAAGCACAGACAAAAAAAAAACCAAAATGTTCAGTAAAACCAACCATGAAAACAATGGCAAGACTGACTGAACATTTTTTTAACACAACGTGAAACAAGAGACAGTGGCAAAAAAACGTTCTATAGAAGTCATGCTTTTGTTTTCTAAAAATATGTCCTTTATTTGAAGCGTGTTAAGACGCGCGCCGTGCCTGTTGCCACAGAGCGATAACACGGCCTTAATGCAGTGAATTGGAGAGCAGCACTGTGGAATTGGAAACGGGTGAGCCGATGCAATGTCGGAGTATGACCACCAGGGTGCGTGGTTCTTATCATTCCTTTCCAGGATATAATAGCGAACACACTGCTGGGAAACAAACCATGACGCGAGGGCGCTCTTGTTTCCCACATATGAAGAACATCAAACATCACCAAAAAAAAAACCTCTTCCACCAACACAACAACATAAGAATAACATTACACAAGCTATAAGGCTATATGACACGTGTGGCTTTAAAAAAGTACAAAATATTTTAAGATGTTACAGTACAAAAAAGTAGTTGTATCTTAATACATTTTATGAATTTAAGGATGGAGGGGCTAGGATACAGTCTACTCTGGCACAGTTTGGTGCATGTAAGAGGGTCGAAATTATTATATGTCTGAAGAAGGTCAACATTATGACGACTTAGACTGCAGACAAACAAAAAAGACTTCAGTTTCCATGTTAAGACATGAAGTGTGTGTGTGTGTGTGTGTGTGTGTGTGTATCTTAGACAAATTACTTAGACTTTAGTTTCCATGTTAAGACATGAAATGTGTGTATGTGTGTGTGTCACGTATTAGTGACATGGCATGTTGTAGGATGCATGTGTTTGGGCTAAAGTGTGTTAAAGTGTGTAAATATGGTTCATGTTGATGTGTGTGTGTGTGTGTGTGTGTGTGTGTGTGTGTGTCTGTCTGTCAGAGGCAAGTGAGGGTGCAGGCTGTAGACTGTGATGGTTTTGGCTCTGTACTTCAGTGGGGACCTTAATAGCCAGCTAAGGCCATTTTGTAGACTCATCTCCTTTTGGGGCAGTCAATAATAACGTAATAACAAGGGCACTCTCTGTCTGGGCTGTGTGTGTGTGTGTGTGTGTGTGTGTGTGTGTGTGTGTGTGTGTGTGTGTGTGTGTGTGTGTGTGTATTTGCGTTTACCAAAAGTGTGTCTCTTTACATATGTGTGTGTTGGCATGTGTGTTTATATGTGCATGTGTGTGTGTGTGTGTGGGGGGGTGTATTTGCATGTGTGTTTGTGTGTGTGTGTGTGTGTTATTGGGTTCAGGGAATAGGCTCCTCTCTAGTCATGCATCAAGGCAGACAGTGCGGGAGGGCCCCTGGAGTCTGGAAGGTGTTAGGGATCGAGGGGTCGGGGGGTGGGGGAGGCATACGATCTATCAGGGGTCACTAGTGTGTGCGGGGCACGGGGTGCTGCAGGGTCATGTGCTCGGCCCCCGTGAAGGGCAGCCGCTGGGTGCAGTAGTGGTGCACCACCTCCGGGATGCTGGGGAACACACAACTGCTCTGGTCCAGCGTGTAGCCGTTCTCCTTGGTCTGGGCCACGATGATGTGCACACAGCCCTGGCTGGTCCTTTAAGGGGACATTATGTGTGTGTGTGTGTGTGTGTGTGTGTGTGTGTGTGTGTGTGTGTGTGCGTGAGAGAGAGAGAGAGAGAGAGAGAGAGAGAGAGAGAGAGAGAGAGAGTGGGGGGGGGGGCAGATAAAAAGTACAAAGTTAAGGGTAAGATCGGCTCATGTTTCATATCCAAATATACAACTCATACACAAACACACACACACTGACACACATACATCTACTGTTTCTCTGTATCAACTCATTAGATGTCTTTAACAACTCCAAATGTTATTTTTCATAAAAAAAAATTAAACATACAAACATAAACCAATTGCCTTCCCATATTCATTGGCTGATTGACAGGGACAGTAAACATTGTTGAGGTTCAGGCATACATTTCTGTGCCACACAATATAACAGTTACCCTGGAGCAATGCTTTCTATCAAAGCCTCAGTCCATGAGAAATACATGCACACTCACACACACACACACATACACACACACATACATACAGATATACACACTCACTTCAAGGCGATGGAGTATTTGCTGGTTGCTGATTCGCTGTCGCGCACCAGGAAGCTGGCCTCCTTACAGTTCTGCAGCTGAGCCTCTGCCTCCTGCCGGCTCACTGAGCCATGGTACCAGCTACACACACGGAAAGAGAGAGAGAGGGGAATGTAGGGGGGATAAGAGAGAGAGGAGGATGGAGGGGGGTAAGAGAGAGGGAGAGAGAGGGAGGGTGGGGTGAGTGAGAGGCAGAGAGAGGGAGTCAGAGAAATAAGGAGAGAAAGAGAGAGAGGGGGAGGGGGGAAAGTAGGAGAGAATGAGAAAGAGAGGGAGAGAAGGAGGAAGTGGGGGGGAGGAGAGAGAGATGTCAGGTGTGGAAGATAGAAATGAGTTAAAAGCAAGAGAATGCACAATTCATTTCATGACAAACAAGGGGAAATGTGGAGAAAGGGGGGGGGGGGCTCAGAGCGTGAGAGCAAAGAACAGAGAGAGAGAGAAAGAGATGGAGAGAGGGATGGAGAGGTGAAGCCTAGCATGAAAGGGTGTAATATCATGCTACGAAGGGCTGAGATATCCCAGCTATGATGAAATGGCTCTGAATAGCTCTGCAGGAGATGATGTCAGATTATTATAGAGAATTTGCTGATGCCATCAGTTTATAGAAGAGACACTTCAACTCACAAAATATATTTCAGTGCCACAGACATACAAACATAAATATAACAACATAAATATAAATATATTAACATTAGAGATTATAATGACAGTACGTCAAAACATTTCACTTACATACCATATGCAGCAATAGAGGAAGCATACATTTCACACACACACACACACACACACACACACACACACACACACACACACACACACACACACACACACATGCACACACCTTTGTTTTTCCAGTGGCACTGTGGGGTCCACAAGGCTTGTGTCACTGTCAGTTGGGCTTGCAGGGGTGGTGGGGGTGAGAGTGAGGGATGGGGAGGGGGGAGAGGGGCGCAGGGTTTTGGGGGTCCAACTCTTCTGTCTCTGCTGGCGAGGAGACATCAGTGCTGCGTCCTCTTTGCTGCTGGTCACCCGCTCCACTCCATCAAACTGGGCTGTGGGTGGACAGCCAAGGACATCGTGTCACAAGCAAGAGCAAGGGCAAAGGACTGACTGACTGAAGGTATTATTGGATTAAGATTACAAATCATTTTTGATAAATACTCTGCTGTCTTTTTATGTTATACTGCTGTTCAATTCTTATTTATAAATAAGCAAGGGCAAGGGATTGATGGAAGTTGTTATTGAATTAAGATAAGAAATCGTTTTTGATGGATATTATGTTGTTGTTCTATGTTATATTGCTGTTTTATTATCATATATAAACAGTGGCGGTATAAGAAATGATTCTGTTATTATTTCATTGTAGAAAATATTATATGATCCAGAAATACCATTTTGTATAACATATGTTGACATAAAGATGTGTGCAAATACATTGCTCTAGGGCAGTGATTGTTAAACTGGGGTACAAGTACCCCTAGGGCTACCTGGATCAACTCTAGGGAGTACACAAAATAAATCTGTGAATTGTCAGCTTCTCCTAGCATAAAAAATAAGTATAGCCTATATACTATATGTGGGAAAAGATCTTACATTCAAGTTATCCCCTATAATTATCCCCTATAATTGGCACTACATTATTATAATACGCACACTTATTGTGTGAAAATACTCATAGAAAGCTGGGGATACTTGGTAGGACAGAGTGTCTCAGGGGGTGCAAAGCAGTTAAAAGTTTGGGAACCACTGCTCTAGGGAAAAGAGACTGAAAGCGTTAGATGAGACCAAAGATGGCTGTTGTTATCTAACAACAATGCCATGACAAGTAGGAAACAGGAAAGGGCCATTGCTGTGCGGAAACACTATCATAAACTATCTGAGTGACCTCTTGTTTGGTCAATATATCAAATAATCAAAATGAAATGCACTATTCATTTATCTAAATATGAGCCTGAACAATGAGTTTCCTGTAGGTGAGAACTTTAACATCTACAGCAATTACAGTGTATTACAAGGCTAGGTCTTGGTCATAGAGTTACATAAAGTTACGGTCAGAAATGTTTGTTTATTTTTACAGAAGGTTGTTGATATTTCATCTCAGCGGCCAAAAGCAAATGATTTCCCTCTCCTCTATATTTCCACCGCGCCATGGTTAGCGCGCCTAGTTGGCGGACATTGTTTATGCCTCTGTCCGATCCACCATGTTTGTTTGTCATTTAACAAGGGTGAAAATGTGTATGAAGACGCAAGCCGTCTTGAGCACAAACACTAAACAGCTAGGAGACTATGGGGAGCCATTGACTGAATTTGATAAAAAAAATATGTCTGGGGTTACAATCAGGGACTGCACCTTTGTGCCAGTAGCACACTGTTAAAACAAAAGTGTTCAGAAGACAACTACTGACATCTGGATCCATTGGATATTGCATAAAATATCGGGACCCGAGGTCCTACCGCAATACCACCGCATCTGTCCCTCTCATTTCCTGTCTGTCGTAACTGTTCTGTTAACTTAAAGGCAAAACAGGCCAAAAATAATAAAAATAAAAGAAGTGACGTAGATGTAGCGTACCTGACAGGGCTCTGACGATCTGCTCCTTCCTCCACTCCCAGGGCAGCTCGTACTCCGCTGGGGGTCGGGGGTCGCACTCCGGGCGTGTGAGGGGGATCCCCTCCAGCACCTCCTCGTAGGGCACGTCGTAGATCTGGGGCTCCCCGCCCTCCTCGTCCCCCTTCAGCACCACACACACCTTCAGCAGGTCCCGAGAGCCTCGCCGACGGATCTCTGCAGTCAGGACACACATATGCGCGCACATGCACACGCACATGCACACACACACACACACACAACAGCACGCATGCACGCACACAGAAACACAAAGACACAACCACACAAACAAGAGTCATTTGCGTGGATGTTTAAACACAGTATGAGAAAAAATAAGTATCAGCTTTTTCTACAGTTTCTACAGCTTGTGAATTTGTCAATATACAACTAATCTGGCCATGCTATTTGAAGCGAGAACATTTTAACAAACAGATACTGTTAACTGTTAGCATAGTCCACTCAGCCATATATTCATTTAGGTAAAGGTGTATACTGAATACGCTTGTACTGAGTTCACCTGTCACATGCTGTACAAACAACTCTAGCTGAACTTTTTTAACACCACACCAGGGTAGCATTTATAAGCAATTACAAAGAGCTGAAGGTCTTTTGGATTCGGGGTGCCAACAAAGTATTGTGTTTCATATTTATGGGACCAAGGGGCTAGTGACAACTTTTCCATCCTGAGCCATAAACAACACACCCCAGGTAAAAAAGCAAAGATGCCTGTGTGTAAGTGTATGTGTGTGTTTGTGTGTGTAGGAGAGAGATGGTGAGCAAGCGACAGAGACAGAGAGAGAGACAAAGTGTGTGTGTATGTGTGTGTGTGTGCATTTGTGTGTGTGTGTCCCACTTGGCATTCTGGGAACAGCAGGTCCTGTGCACGCACTCAATGTGTGTGTATGTGTGTGTGTGCTCCTCTGGGGCCAGTGACTGGGGCCAGCCTGACGGTCTGTCTCCCAGCATAAACTCCTGGCCGCCCCGGACTGACACTTTGTGTCTGGCCTATTGTGTGTGAAAACAATGGCTACGCCGAGGGGGAAAGGCGAGCGCGGCCTGCCATTGGCTCACTGGCCGGGCCACTTCCTGATTTCGGGGAAGTGAACGAGAGAGGAAGAGGGGAACGGGGTGGGCACTCGCACAGCGAGTCAGGACAACTGGAGGTTTTGGGGGGGTGGCAGGTGGGGGTGAGAGGTGGGGGGTGGCTGCAGGGGGATTGGAGAAGGGGGCTGCAGAGGGGTGATTTCCTGTCCAGAGAATGGGAACAGGAAACAGAGGCAGGAAACAGGAAGTGCAAAGAGGAAACTGCACCCATTGTCCCTGCACAACACTGTCTCCATAGCAACCGCTAGTGAGGTAGGCAGTGAGAGCAGGCCAGAGATTGGCTGGTTGGTTGGTTGTTTTTGAGCTAATGACCCAGTATGATATTTATTTATTTTTTACCGCAAGTGTATCCATTACCTTGGTGGTGTGTGTTCTTAGGAATCTATGTCCATCATCCTATCAATCTGTGTAAGTGTTATTGATTAATTCCCTCAGCCATGGGATTGATAGACAGAGTGAAAGGAGCAAACCTGTAATGATGAGCTGAGCGTCGTAGGGCTCCATATATCCATCATTCTCTCCCTCCCTCTCAGCATCCCTCTGTTCCTTCGTCCTCTCGGCATCGAAAGGGTCAGCATAGTCCTCAAGGATTATCAGCTATGGATGGATAGGGAGAATAATAGTTAAGCAAAAATCAATAAAGCAATACATCTCCATAACATTAGAACCCATATGCAGTCTCTGGGTCATTGGGTTCTCCTGTCATCAGATTCCTCTTGAAGCTACATTTGCGGCTAGTGCACTTTGATTTCATGCCTGGTGTCAACATTACAATGGTTTCCCAATGTCTCCACTCATAGCATCACTCCTATAACACCTTTCATAATCATTACATCAATCGGCCCCTATCATGCCTTCCGTCGATGGTAAACGATACTTTTTCCCTCCACTGTTTTTTGCTCTCGCTCATTCTCTTTTTGCCTTTCTTCCTTTCAAATCACTTACCCTGTCCATCACTTTTTGCTTCATACCAACCACCCCCACTCATTTGGCTCTCCTTATCTTAGTGTCAGTGTTATGTTCATGAGACTGTGCCATGGACCATTATCAGTGTGTGTGTGTGTGTGTGTGTAAGTGAAAAAGGAGTGCGTGTTTGTGTGTGTGTGTGTGTGTGTGTGTGTGTGTGTGTGTGTGCGTGTGTGTGTGTGTGTGTGTGTGTGTGTGTGTGTGCGTGTGTGTGTTACTTCATGGGACAGGACCGTGTCCTATTATGATCAGAGCGTAGCCGCAGGGGTGAGCCATGCTCAGGGACAGGGGAGTGCCAGTGTCAAGTGACATAATGCTTCAAACGCGGCCTTCACTTGGGCCCCAAAGAAAAGGATGGAGTCATTGTGTTTTCTTCGCATTGTGTCACGGTGTGTGTATGTGTGTGTGTGCGCATAGTGGGGTAGGTATATGTGTGTGTGACAGTGTGCCTGTGCATGTGTGTGTGTGTGTATTGAGTGTGTGCTGTTTGAGTATATGTGTGTCTTACAGTTTCAAAACATAAAATACGTCTACACTGAATATGTGTGCATTAATGACTGTGCGTGCAGTCAGTATGTATGTGTGTGTGTGTATGTCTACGTGCATTTATGTGATGGTGGTGGTGGTGGGGGCTGGATAGTCGAGGTAGGGGGACAGGAAATGAGGAAGGGTGCGAGGTTAGCTCTCATTGTGTTTGGACTGAATCTGGTACTGTGACCACCATACTACTCACACACACTCACACACACACACACACACACACACACAGCCCCACAATATATGCAATGCCACAGAGAAAGAAAAAGGGAAGAGGGAGGGGAGAGAGAGAGTATCGCTGGAACAAAGACGGTGAGAGAGCTGGGAGAGAGATACTGATCTCGACTTTCATAACAAAAAACTTTTTCCTCTGTTCACACAGACTCTGCGTAACTGGATACTATGTGTAACTAGCGCATGTTCTACTGACTCCATAACCATCAGAGTGATATATGCCCTCTGCTATTTATCATTGCCTATCAGGTGTCCACATCAGAGCCTTGTCAGGTTTAAATTAGATCTGCAATATGACTCTCTTTGTGCCCAGGTTAAGGAATACAGCATTGTCTCAGCAAAAAGGAGGACAGAGACAGGCTGTACTCTGGTAGCCTATTATTATTTAAAGAAATTGTAATTGTTGTGTCAACTTTTTAAGAGGTGTTGATGTGGTTTTGTTCACTGCAAATATTAAAAGAGTAACTATGAACTAAATGCAAAACATCTCACCGTCTCCGTCTTCACAGTTGCCTTTCCTTTGTCGTTGTCCGCCACTGTTGCATCTGCAGGTCCAAAACTGGGTTTTTGGCTTTTATCTTGCTTGTCCACCTTGATCATTCTGCTGATATATGCATCTGCCATACCGGACGTCCTCAGAGTTCGGTGATCTTCGAACCCCGCATCAAACTTGGAGTTCTTCTTACCCTTTCCTGGAATAAAGATTTCCCATATCTTTCCATCTTTCAGGGGACTAGCCCCGGTGCTTGGATGGTTCCGTCCCAATTCAATGGCCGAATTTTTCCGATTTCTCCCGGACAGCAATGAACCCACACCACCGCCACTGCTACCGTTTTCTGAATTTTTACGCACGCTGCCCTTTCCCCCATTGTTGCCTGTCACCATAGGTTTTGGGCGACCATGGGCACCTGACTCCGAGGCCGAGCGGATACGATCGGTCCCACTTTTCAGGCTGGTGGGGAAGTCTTTAAACCACTTTGCCATGACTGTCTTTGTGAGAACAATACAAATCTACAGGTTGCTACGCCTTTATCCATACACTACCAACAGTACTTAGCCAAACTTTTGTTTCTTCCCTGGCCAGATTCTAAGTTATCGTTATCAATTTAGTGCATTGCTGGTCCTCGTGCGCTTTTACGCAAGATTTGCCAAATTGGAATACCTCAATATTTTTACCCACTTTCCCAAGTTACTACAGTATTTAGAGCCACATTTTACACTGTAAAGCGCATATATATGAGCGTGAAACGTTAGTACATAAATAAGGTAACTTACAATATTTCATCCCATTCGTGTTTCTTGTCTAACTCTCCTCTTCCAAACTCGTCTTACCTATCTGTCATTTGTCGTTTTCCTTAATTTCTATTTGGGGAGCTATTCCCGCAGGATAAAGAGTAGTCTTTGCAGAGCGTAAACGCGGAAAAATTGGAAATTTTTCTTCACTCTCACAAGAGATCCCATTCCCGGTGCGTCCAATCTGAGCAACAGTCACTAAGCGGAGTGCTTGGGGGTCTCCGGGTGCGCGCGCCTGTGTGAAAAGCCAGTGGGGGTGGCTTTTATCAAGAGGGGTTAGAATGTGCACTTGAGTTATAGGGACATTAGGGAGGGGATAGAGTTAAGTTTGGTGGGTGATCCCATCTGCGAGGAAGTCACTAAGCCAAGAGAAGCAAATATGTTAATAATAACCTCCATTAAACACTGTTGAATCACGTGCGTGTTGTACCTATTGACAACACTATGAATGTTACGAAGCTAATGGCTTGAAAGACAATCTATATGCTTCTGCTGAAATGTATAGTATGACTTTATGTTCCTCTACCAATATTCCTGTGATACTTTGACATTTCTTCTTCCTCCTTATGCAGCTGGTTTTACTATAATACGCTGAAAGTACAAGTGAGCTGTCTTATTGAGAATGATTTATCTCCAAATCCACTGGATATTGAGGGACGCCAATATAGCTAAAGATGATGGAATGCATTTTTTGCCTAAATGTAAATGTTATTTCTGAAACTATGAGCTGGTTACTAACATTCTGGTAGTGCTGTTGATCTTTATTCTCTGCAAAGAACTCTTCCATCTCACACAGACTTATTAGATTGGGCTACACTCAACTTTGAATCAAACCGGAAGAGTTGGAACAATATGCAGTTCAGTCAGTTTTCTAGAAGTAAATGCCACTCACCCCGTGATCACATAGCTTACTTTACCTATCTTCTATAAAACTGAAAAAGGCTCCTTACATCGGACCCTTTAGAGAACATAGCCTAGGTGAAGGCGTTTTTTGAGGTTTGGTCACTAGCCTCACCCACCTGGCCACCTCTGTCATCATCACGACGCACACTAGGTGGATTCACCGGCGCGAGCATCTGAGAACCCGCGCTGCAAAGGATGAGAGAACCAATTAGGCTACACAAAATATCAGCTGTAGCACACCCCAGCGGTAAAGAGTAGGTATGCCCTGCACGGTGGTCTTGTCTGCAAATAAATCAGTTGTTCCTCTAAATGTTTTCAGAGGAGACGCTCTTGGGTAGCCAAAGGGTATGTCCAAATAACACAGTATGGGACATATGGGTATGTCCAAATAACAGAGGCAAAGGCATAACAATTAGCCCATGTCTTTAACACTGAAAGAACTGAAACTGCCATTTTCTAGGTTACCTTCAAACCAATTCAATAAATATATGACCTAAATAAGAAATACATACAGACAGATTATGCACTGCTTTATTACCCTACGACCTTTTCAAATATAATATTCAGTTATAATATGTTAATACATTCAGGTTACTCAATTCCAAGTTATTTTATTCCACGAGGTCGTTTCTTCTTTAAATTCTGAATAATAATAATAATAATCGCTGTTATCAGTGTGAATTAGAATAATGGTATCACCACATGTTTGCTGTCTGTTGGCTTGGGATTTATCCTTTTTGTCTCAGAAAATGGTCAAGGTCTGATAAAATTGCGTCACTAGTGCCGATTGACAGATTGACCTCACCAATATGCAAAGCATACAATAGGTCCACTGTTCCACCCATAAAGATACTTTTCTCCAATGGTGTTATTCTCCCGGGCGGGACTGGGCGGGTCGAATAGTATCGGTCAAAAAGGTAACAGGTTGTCTACCGCAGGACAGGGCTGTCTGCCTATCCCGTTCAGCACAAATTTGTCCGTCAGTACTTACTAGAAGCCCCGTAATTTTTGGAAAGTATACGGTCGGATGAGGGACAACAAACTGCAGATATTGAAACATTTACTGAGAATCAAGTGTCTGTCAACTTTGCTACAAAACAAGGTAGGATAACACTTTGGGAGGCTGCTCGGTTAGCTTGTTAGCTCTAGTTTAAACACATTAGGAATGGGGACTAACAAGATGTGCTGCTAACGTTAGTTATCTGGCGCCAGCAAGATAATGTTAGCTAGCTAATATTAGCTAACCGGCTAATAAGCGCGTCTGCATATTTAATTGTAAACAAGAAAATGCAATATGTTAGCCAGCGTATTACTCCGACTCAACTGTGTCTCTCGATGTTTTTGTGCACACACATGTAAATGCATTTTAAAAAGACAAGCGAAACACCAACACAGGACGTCTCAGTGCTGCATTGGTTAGCCAACCGTGGGTAGTCATGTATTAATGTAAAGTTAGACAACGATAGTTGGGAGCACAGTATAACGACGTACTGTTCGTGTATGTGACTTTCATGGTGTATTGTGGTGACTCATTAACATGGATAGTGAACTGAAGACGTGAGGCTGAGTCGCAGGTGCACCACCTGTGGCTACACCACAGACCAATAGCAGCTTGACAGTAGAATTTAGTGTTTGACGCGGTCGAAACTTTCAGGTAAGTCTGTAATGTATTAGAGTTTATCATAGATTAGCAATTATCCCGCATCAGCTCTGTAAGCCTAATCAGGGACCGGGAATTTGATAGCTACAGTCAGTGAGACTTGCCAGATTTTCACGAGATAAGATCAGATTTGTCCTATTTTGTCAATGAAGTGTTTCACTAAGACATTGTGGTTTGTTTTGCGACGCACCGAGTAGCTTCACTCAGAAAGCAAACTAAGAGCTTCCCAACAAAGTTTGACACTTTCTAGAAAGCCTGGAAGAAAAAGAACGTGCTATGGTTTCGACTGGTTTTGCGATAAGAATGAATGATGTTGAGAAACATTTGACCAGTCACTGACACGATTCAAAGTATAACTCCCTATCAGAGAGGGGAACAACACATAAGTTATCTACAGCTCAAAATCGTCGGATCAAAGTCCCTTCGAAGTTAGGTCGACACTGTTGTTTACCTGCATGTTAACCCGGTAATAACATAACAATTAATTGGGGGAAAAAAATCCTTTTTTCACACAGTGTCTTATCTGATAAATAGCTTTCGATATGGACTGCACCAATTACAGTCAGAATGACATAAGCTTGAAATTACTCCACATAAACACGAGATAACATCGTTTTTGTTGATAGCGTTGTTGTAGATATGACAACTATGCAGCAACGCCTCGAGCTTTGAATGACGGGTGACTGGTAATGATCTCCTCGAGACTCTCTTCCTCGCAGTTAAAAGACCGGATAACTTGTCGTGCGTACTAGTGTGTGGGAAAGAACATATGACTGCAGGGGTAGATCATCATGTGTGTTTTGCTCCTGTTTTTGTACTGTTGTTCGGTACTACTTGTGCTTGTCCCAACGAGTTTTACTAGCTTAATAGGTAAAAGAAAGAGCAAGAGACTGTTTAAGGCTGGGAAGGCAGGGTAGAAGGGAAAATAGCCTAGTGAGAATGGTATGGACCGAAAAGAGAGGTAGGTAAAGGGCCTCCATTGATATCGAAAGGTGAATGTTTTTAGGTATTCTTAAGGCTTAAGAATTTACCTCAAATGGCCCAATTGGCATTTAGCTTGCGTGGCACAATACCTGCGTTGTCATCCAGGCCCGGTTCTGTTGTCATTTAATTAGGCAGTGATTGAGACGTGTCCACGAGGGATTGAGTCAGTTTCCTGAGATGATAACAGAATGAGACACATAAATTATCCTGATGACTCAACTGTTGGGAAAAGGGTTGCACACTCAGGATGGGAGTAATTGTATTGTATTTTTGTATCTTTTCAGCCTGACTTTTTTTGTTTGCTGTACTGTTAAAATCCCCTGATAGTAATGGGAGTAGTGTCTTGACTTTCTGTTCAAGTTTCAGTCTTATATACAATTCCCATATACTTTATCAAAGCAACATTGTCCTTGTGGTTCTCTAACCTTGCTTGCTCAAAAAACAGTTGCCTAATGTTAATGCACATTCCTTCCTGTGTACATGAACAACAAATGTAGAGGCCTAGGCTGAGCCATAGCTCAACAGTTCCGACCAATCAGCAAAGTGCTTCAAGAACACTGTGTGAGTGTAGGGGGTGTAATGTCACTGGCTGTTGAGCAAAACCACCCTTTCTTCTTTATCTGAACTGTGGGCTGCAGCCTTCAGGAACTAAAATAGTAAGGGTGTTTTGCGCCCGAGGTTCCATTAGGAGGAGGATTAGGTCGTTCAGGGTGTGAGTATAAAGACCAGAATAAAATTATGGGATGGTAAGTGTGGAGGGGGTGCTGGGGTGTGTGTGTGTGGGGGGATGCATGGGATGCATTGTGCATACAAGAGTAGTGTCAGACTACAAAATTTGTCGCATACAAAGACAACACACACTCACAGTCATATACACACAGACTTTTTCACACACTGCTAAAGTGCACTCCAAAGGTTCCCCTCGTAATTCTATTTAACTTTCCACCTCTGAGAGCAAGACTGCCTCAATTCAATTTAAGACAAGCAAATTGAATTTGCCCAGAGAGCAGAAGGTCGAGAGAAGAAACGGGGAATTCTGCAAGGGACTAGGGCCCTGAAGACACACACACACACACACACACACACACACACACACACACACACACACACACACACAGGTAAGGACCTACTCAAGCTGAAGGAATGCACATTGACAAGATTAGAAAAGTAAAATTCATTGTGTGTCTTTGGCAAGTATGGAGACAGGGGCCGGCCATTTTTTTTAACAATCCAATTACATGTCATGATTGGTTACTCTCATTCAGGATTCAGCATTACTAATGAATTACCATACTTGGCACAGTTCATTGATGCTTTGAGAAGAAAATTTAGTGGGCAGGGTTTCTCATCATGAACTGATGACTAAAGATGATGCTACTGGGCAGACGGTAGTGGTTGGTGTTTGTGGGAGTTGGAGGTGGTTGTGTAGTATGCTAAACAGGTAATGTCATGGGGTTTCAATGGCTTCCAAGAGACCAAACATTGTTTATAATTAGAAAGAATGAGGTTGATGGATGGATGGATAGATGGATGACTGGAACAAGATGAGAATAATGTTCCGGTAAATGTCAGGTGGGATGAGGAGAAAAGAAGACACCAGATGGATTGATGGGCATTAACAGAAGTTTGCGCTTGCGAGGAGGAGAGTGTAGCCCAATTAAAAATTTGCCTTGGAGGACAGTTTTAATGGGTGTGATTTTTAAAGTATGTCAGGATAGGACCAAGTGAAAAGGAGGCTGTCTGACTGACACACAGACTGGCTAAGAAGGAGGAAGAGAAGCGATGGAACGGGAGAGAGAGAGAGAGAGAGAGAGAAAAAGAGAGGGAGGAAGGAAGAGGGAAAGGGCAGCACGGGGTTGAGGGGCAGCATTCTCAGGATAGCTGCCCTGGTTTTCTGCCCCACTTCACTCAGATAATGGGATGGGTGGGGGGGTCTGTCTGACACCCCCCAACACACACACACACACTTGCACACAGACACACATTCATCCGAAATGCTCTCCATTCATCCTCAGACTCCCATTCAAGCTGTGTGCTTGTGATTTTTTTAAGAGCAGTGTTTGTATGTGTGTTTTACTGGCAGCAAAAAAGTTTCCTACTGACCCACTGAAAAGAGAGACGGAGAGACAGAGAGATGTAGAGAGAGAGACTGACAGAGAGGGAGGGAGGGAGGGATGAAGGGAGAGCCAGAGAGAGAGAGAGGAGAAGCATGAAGGACATGAATAGAAATAGAAAACCGGCAAAAACCAGCAAAAGAATGTAGGAAATAGAGGAGCCCTGTCTGTGGTTCGCCTCGCATGACATTGGGCCGCTTTGACTCTCCTGCTGATCAAAGCACCTGATGCTTGGACGTGTCAAGGCCCTGACCACCTGTGTGTCTGTATGTCTGTGTGTGTGTGTGTGTGTGTGTGTGTGTGTGTGTGTGTGTGTGTGTGTGTGTGTGTGTGTGTGTGTGTGTGTGTGTGTGTTTCTGTGTCTGTGTCACTGTCACCCGTGCTGTAGGGGGAATACCACGAGAGCTGCTTTACGTCAAAGAGGTCATTAAGACTAAGGCAGCATTACATAGGCAGACAAGTACCCAGACTCTTAAGTGTTATTTTGGCAGTGGGGGCAAAAACAAGCCTGTTTGGCTAAAAAAAACAGGCCAAGTCATGGCCTAAGGTGAAGCTGTCAAAAGTTGAGAAGTTATTTCAGGCGCAGAGATGGATAGCAGATTGTGAAGGATGGACACTTTTTTTGCCTTTTTTAATGTCTTTATAGCACAGCACGTGCTATAATCATAGCTCCGCTATTCATCAGCATAAAGCCCCTGACTGATGATGAGGCTTTAAAGCCAAGGTGACTGGAGACATCCCTCACTGATGATGATTATGCTCTGCATGCTGGTCCAGACACCGTGGTTTTATTGGAGGTGTGAATATAAAGCAGGACAGGCAGTGGATGGATGATGAGACTGGCCCGATGGAGTGTTTGAAAAGGGGATTAGCCCTCACTGTGACTTTGGTGTTCTTTTCTGCAGTCAGTCTGAGCAGAAAGACTCCCCGCTGGGCATTCTTTGGCTGCCTGTGTGAAGTGAGCGCTCACCTTCTTACTGCTGGGGGTTTAAAAAAAAAAAAAGCCTCTCTGTGCTGTGTAAGATTAAAGCCTCATCTTCTCCGCAGGGTAGCCACCACCTGAACCCATCTTCTGGAACTGAGAGGAAACACACATTCTTGTTTGTTGACGTCTTGACGAAAGTCTAAGCTGACGTAATGTATGAATGGATTTTGAACAGATTATTCAAGTGCCAAAAAGAAGCTCTTCACAGGCTGTTTTTGTGCAGTGTTCAAAGTGTCCTGTAAAGCTTTCAATTGAGATTCCTCCATTAATCCACCCCTAATGAATCCCTGTGGCAATCTGTGTCAAAAAAAATCACTGTAAACCTCTCTGCGAGCTGTTTGGGACTATTTTGTCAAAGAATCAAGCTGCAGCATAGGATAGTACATGATACGACCAGTAACTAGTGGTTAACCCTGAATTTAAGAAAATATAGACTGAGGTAGCCTCTTTTGAATCTGCCAAATGACCCAAGTCACCCCCACCTGCCCCAAATAATAATACAGGGGCCCCACAAGTTGACAGATTCGGTATTTTTTAAAGCCTTTTCTACTACACCTGTTAAAATACCCCTCACTGCCTGTCGATTCAGGACACACCTTTGGGTCAGGTGCTCTTCTACCTGCGCCATCGGACCGACCACACACTCTACACCTCTGTCAGCAACTCTGCTTCTGGTGTGCGTGTGTGTGTGTGTGGTGGGGGTTGTGTGCATGTGTGCAGATATTTAACAAAGAGCAGCTTTGTGTGTGTTTTTAGTGGGAGACCATGGGGGGAGGACATGTGTGTGTGTGTGTTGTTGCAAACCAAAGACACTGAGTACTCTGTGTGTGTGTGTGTGTGTGTGTGTGTGTGTGTGTGTGTTCATGTGTGTGTTTTTCTGTGTGTGTTCATGTGTGTGTCAGGTCATTCCAGCTCTTATCAGCATAGGCCATGCATTTTAACAGGAGCTCACAAAGGCCGTTATCTAGCCATGGTGGGCGGGGGTGGGGGTGGGGGTGGGTGGCACTGTGAATGGAGGCCTGTGGGATGATTTGGTGCACCAAAGACCCACCGGGCTGGTAGAGCGCCGGTCTAATCTTAACACGGCAGACCCACTATCGTCTCAGCCAGGGACAACAGGCTTTAGGGCAGCTCGCACTGATGCCTTTTCACCACAAATCACAAGACTGGCAATAGCCTACAGTGTTTCCCACAGATCAGGTGGCAATTTGTGGTGGGTCTGCGCACCGGGATAGTGTCACGGCGTCGCAAAGTCACGGCGGTCTGCGTAGTCGGTCATTGGGGTTTATGTAAAATGCGAGCAGAAGGCAGTATTCTTTCTGAAGCTGCTTTAAGTTGAATGTACATTAGTATTTAAAAGACATTTTTAAATTATTAGGTTTAATCTTAGTTTCTGACTGATAAGAACCCTACTAGAATCCTGTATGGACCTTCCTCCACCTATGCATTACTGGACAGGCCAATAAAATTTGTATGCTCATACAAATACCTGGACTTTGTATGGAAGACCCATCACCAGATTGAAATTGAACTTGATTTTAATTAAGTTCCATTTTGTTAACTTCTTACCAAAAATCTATCTATCTATCTCTCTCTCTCTCTCTCTCTCTCTCTCTCTCTCTCTCTCTCTCTCTCTCTCTCTCTCCCTCCCTGGCTCTCCAGCATCTCATTTGAGCAGTCCTGAGCAGCATTGTCTGATGCCTAGGAGCATTAAAATAGTAAATTAATAGCAGCCACACCATTACTGTTGTCTTTTAAACTTTATTTCAAAATGATACCTCCAGCTGCTCTCTCTCCTCTGCACGAGGCCTTTTTTTGAAGAAATATTTCTCAATACTCATTTGAATTAAAGCAACAAACATTCAGAGTCAGAGTGAAACAAAAAAATAGCCAAAATATGTTGCTTTATTCTTAATTTGACAATGGACATAGCTTTATCCATAAACACATTTCACCTGAATCGCTGAATTAGGCTACTGTAATCCAGTGTATAAATGGACCTACCATTCTATCTACAGCAATTAATCAAAGAGAGTCCATTCGACCTATCTCACGAGGGAGGGTGGGACTATGCCAGGATGCGATTGAGAACCATAGTTGACTAGTGTAGACGTAGACCGATGCCAGTGCATTTCTTTTACAATCAGAACGTTGTACATCGTGTCTGCTTCAAATCTGACTCCCTCAACACTTTCTAGCTAAATGCAGCAAGAACGCTATGGTCACTTTCTAGCTAAATGCATCAAGAACGCTATGGTCGTGCCCTGGGCGGAATGTCTTGGGCTTTACGGGGCTGCTGCGTTACCAGCTTTATATGTTGAATTAGGGCGTGGGATGCTCCTTTGCTAACGTTAACAACTTTTAGCTCACTATGCCAATATAACTTTTCTGGACAATAATTCTGTGCATGTGTGTTTTGAGCACAGTAGCATGCAAACCTTTTGCGAACAGCCAGGTTTCGCCGAATCTCTCCTCAGTGCAATTCTGCTTTCTTGCTATCCAGCTTCGGCTGCAGCGTCAGACGTTGCCATGGAGAGGAGCGGGTGAATTAGATGTCAGTGCGTTTGGACCCATGCGTGCGTGTGTGGGAAAGCGAATGACAGTAAAGCAGAGACTGATCCGAGGTTTAAATTAACGGAACGTTTTATATAAAAATTGCGTCTGGAAAAATAAATAAATACCGGAATCAATGTGTGGCGGGGGGATTTCAATGTGTGGCGGCCCGCCACAAATTGGTCTATGTGTGGGAAACACTGGCCTACCACCCCACCCTCCCCTTCTTACAGAAAACAAGGAGGAAGGTATTGGATGTTGTTTATTTGCAAGTGTGTGTGCACCCAGTATTATTGTCTGAGATGCCCCCCCTTTCCCGCTCTTGCCCTCCCTCCGTCCCTCTGCCCGTCTCTCCTCTTCTCTCTCTGTTGCATGGCTCTATATACAGCACAGGCAGCCAATCTGTTATCAGAGACCCAATGTAGGCGAGTAAAGAGAGCAGAGATAGCCAGGGTTGCTGTAGTATCAGGTTGATCAGGCCTCTGTCACCATCAGCATGGGTTACAGTAGGACCCTGAGTGGATCAGCATCAACATTCATGCACACAGTCAAGTCCCCAGTCCCAAGAGCCTTGTGTTACAGCCAGTCACTCTGAGGACATTCATAGCAAACCCCCGCAGGCAGAGAGAGAGAGAGAGACTCAGGTGTGTCCTAGCTCAAGGGCCCTGCAGGTGTGTGCAGCCACCAGGTGCAGGTTTGTGCAGTCGCACTTAGGCTAGCAAAATGTAACCCATACCAAAGGAATGATAAGTGACTTAAGCTCAGAGTTACAAAGCCTGTCAGTCACATAGCAAGCCTGTTGGCGACTTTTAAAGTTGTGAGACAGACTCTAATCCACAGGCTTAGTACCAAATGTAGTGTGTAAACCAAAGCCTGTCTCCTTCCATTAGTAATGTGATCAAGGCTGATTACAGGCCCTGAGCCATGATTGATGTTTGATTATGTTTTTTTTAAGTCTAGTTTAAACAAACCCAGATTTAAAGAAGGCAAACATGATGTTTACTAAAAAACTAGACAAAGCTATGATGATGCAGCAGGCGAGAGAAGGACTTATCTGAGAACGCCTCACTGTTGGGACACTGAGTCCTTGAATACTGAGATGGGAGCTGGTAGAAAGTCTGCACGTTTCATCCTTTTATTAGTAGCCACAGAATTACATTTTTACCACTTGTTGGTCTTCCTCAGATTGACATATTTTGCCCTGCACAATGTTTTTTTTTGGTTTGGAACTAACTGACAGTGTGTCTCCTGCTGTCCACAACAGGTGCCTTGGATATCTCAGAGATGTTTTGGGCAATTCCATGTTATGGTCGTGAGATAAGCATACTCAAATATAATATTATTTTAATATTTTGTACAATTTCTTCATGTTGGCCCCACAGACAAATATATCAAATGCTCAAATTTCATGTAATCATTCATGTCATACAAATACCATTTTATTTGATTGAAGTGTGTGATTAAAAAAAAGTCCACTTTTCTTGGAATTGCCATGCCAAAGCGTTATCTCCTTCAGAGCGCTCGTCCTCCCAAACCATTGCGACATGCAGCCATAAATCACTCATGCTCAACCAGGTATGTGTCTGTCCCACCCAGAACCAGTCACCACCGAGTCGAGTCTCACCAGTTTCCTGGAGGTTTAGTGGCAGGTTGGAAACTTGTGTAGTGAGGCAGCCTCTTTGTTCTTGACCCTGAAGAGCCCTCTGGGCCGTGAGCTTGTAAGCCTAGAGGCCCGCGCGCACACAATCCTATCGGCTGGCCGGGCTGCTCAGACATCTTCAGTGGCGCCTCGGGTAACTCCTTAGAAGGCCGGAGCGGCTGGCTCATTTACTGGAGTGGTTTGGTGTTGAGTGTGGCTCCCATCCAGCTCCAGTAGAGAGATGCCTGTGTGTACTTCACATCACCTCCCACATCTCTCCACCCACCAACCCACCCACCCACCCCGTCCCCCTTTGCTGACTCCCCCACCCATACCCTCACCTTCGCACCTCCTTACTCCTACACCCTGGTCCAGTTCCAGTAGAGTGATGCCTGTGTACTTCATATCACCTCCGCCCCCCCTCCCCTGACTCTCCCACCCATACCCTCACCTTCTCACCCCCTCACTCTTACAACCTGATCCAGCTCCAGTAGAGAGATGCCTGCTTACTCCATTTCACTTCCCAACCTCTTCACCTTCTTACCCTTTCACTCAGGGGGTCAGGATTTGGTCAGGATCATTCAGGTGATTAGCAAGGCACTTCCTCATCGCCATTTTCCAGAAATTGCATCATATCCGCTACCGTTTCCCACATATCCACCCACATTCGGGTATCTTCGAACGTCACCATCCATTTTTAGACATCCAGTGCCCTTCCTTGATATAGCTTTCTGCTCTACCTTACGTCAATCAGTAACGTGGTACTCAATACGCTAAGTACAATTGTGGTGGAAATAAGCCCCATGAAACTCCATTTTGAAACTTGAAAAATGTGTTCAATTTTTGGCTAAATTTACTAGCCTAGCATTTTCAATGAATTAAATAATTGGGGGCAGGACTTCTTCCCTTTCTCCAGTTATTATAATGCCTCCATTCTTTCATTCCCTCATCCCTTCACCCCTTCACTCCCCCACCACAATCCAGCTCCAATATAGTAATACCCACTTACTCCTCCACCCACCCACCCACTCAACCCCCACCCCTTCACCCACCCCACTCCACCCCGCTGTTGCTTGTCCATCCGCACCCCTGAGGGAGGATCTTCCAGATAACCATGCTGACATCAGCCCCAGTGGAATGGCAGCCTAGCCTATTGCAGTCCAGAGTCTCTGGCCCAGCGTGTGATTAAGAGCTCGTTAAGGCCCGCGAGGCCTCCGCTGATCAATGAGTGTGGTTCTTGGAGGGCGTCGGAGGAATCGATCGTCCCAAATGAAGTCGCAAGAAGGCCCCTCCTCATCTGTCTCATTTAGGACCATCGGCATTTGTCTTTGGTCCTTTTCCTCCATTTGCCGTCTTGCTCTAGTGAGCCTCTTGTTTTACGTCCTCTCTGCTAGGCTGTCTACTTGCAGTGTCTCTCACTGCCTTTGTTATTGTTTTACACAGTAGAAATAGGAGAAAGAGAGGAGTGAGAGAGAGGAAAACATGCCTGCCTTCTGTTGGCAGAGGTAAAAGCCCTCTGTAATGTTTGGTCAGCAAATAGCAGACTGATAAAGAAAAGAGGGCTAGTTTCACCTCTCTTATCTCTCTTTCACTTTCATCCCCATTTCTGCCATTGCTACCTCTCGTCCTTCCTCTCCCTTTCACCTCTTTCTTTCCTTTCCCGGGGCTGTAATTCTATTACCTTTTAATTTGGGATTTATGAAAGTGTAATTTTAGGCCTCGGCTAACCGTGTTAAATGAGATGCACACAAACCCTCCTCGGCAGCCTCTCCGTTGAATAGCTCTATCTGTAAACCTGCCAGGTCCGAAAACCGGGCCATCCCACATAATGACTTTCTGACGATCTCTCCATTTTATGGGTCATTTGCGCTACCTTGGCTCTTTTCTTTCGTGGGTGTCAAAAGAATGGGGAAGGCCGAGTGTAAAGGAAGAAAGTGTGTGTGTGTGTGTGTGTGTGTGTGTGTGTGTGTGTGTGTGTGTGTGTGTGTGTGTGTGTGTGTGTGTGTGTGTGTGTGTGTGTGTGTGTGTGTAAGAGACTTGGTAGGGGTAAGTAGGGCTACATGGCAACACACGTGTAGTGATTCAGAGCCAGTGTAACCCAAATTAAGTGTGTGTGTGTGTGTTTTGTGTGTGTGTAAGAGGGAGGAAGGGAGGGAGGGAGGGACGGAGCATGAGGGAGTCAAGGTGTCTCGGTTAATGACTGATCTAGGACTCAAAGTCCTCTGCAGTCTAGCAGGGAATGGATCATTCTTTTCATGGGAGTGTATTTACACACACTCACACACACACACACACACATTTACACACACTCACTCACACACACACACACACATTTACACACACACACACACACACACACACACACACCACCTCAAATTCCTCACTATCAAATACTGTGTATGTATGTATTGTCTATTGCATGCTTACAGGCCCAATTATCAAGTCTAATCCGTTTGACTCATGCTGCTGGCTTCCATTCAGAATGTCAGCCCATAAGTTGCCAGTCAGGGAGAACCAGACATTCATATATTGTTGACGCACATTCCTGAAGACCGTGAGTCATATGATATTTCAGACTGACTCCATTCATGTAGTTTCAGCAGTCATCCAGCTGACTACACCTCAATTGAAGATTAGCCTACAACTCAACAGTTAGTTATCAGAACAATGGTTTCTATGTAAAGTCTGGGCTTTTAAGTCTATTTTAGTATAGTGTACAATAACATGGTTAAGCAACCTATTTAGATACCACAATCCAGTACCACATATTTGTATCCAGCCATTCACTACATGAAATGATTCTATTTGCCACAACTTTCCAGCAACAACGTTGTGTTAAGCACATAGGTAAAACCAGGTGATTTGAAATATGCGGTGCAGAATTGCGGGTTCTTAGTCAGGGTTGCCCATCACTGGTTGCCCTTCACAGGTGTATAACTGAACCTAAGCACCACAATAATGTCTTTATTACTGCTGAGCTTTTTGTTTCCTCCATCCTGGTGTGGCCTTTACCTGAGGGCTTATGCCAAGAGAAGCCATTTTCCCCGATAACCTTGTTTGTCAGTGCGGAGCAGCCGATTGTCCTCTGAGAGTTAAGGAGGCTGGGGTGGAACATTTTGCCGGAGGGCAGGAGTGGGAAGACGCGAAATGAAAACAGTCACGTGCTTCACGTGCTCCTTGGCGGCTCAGGCTGAAAGCTGATAGCTGTTGTGCCCAGGCTGACTTGTGTACTCTCCCGTGAGCCGGGCACAACACATGACTGTTTGTCCTCTCTTGCCTTTTTTCCCGCTCCCTCTTGGCTTTGTGGTTATGTGCACCAGTCGATAGACATCACCACAGCACAGCGGAGCCGTGCTGGACAGAAGTGCCCCAAAGTCATACTGCTGATGCACATTAGGATAGAGCCACAACAATCAATGGGCAGACATTTTGATTTAGGGTTGTTTGGTTTTGTGTAATACAGAAAGGTAAAATCTTCTGTATTTGACTTAGTAAGTTAGTAAGTTAAGTTAGCATTTTCTGTTTTTTTTATTACTCCTCTACCACAAACTGTAATAGCTTTGTGGTTTAGAGAAACCTAGACATTTGTGAATGCCATTTCTGGACATATAAACCAATCAGGTTATTAACAAAATAGCCAATGCATTAATCAGCAGCAACAGTATTCAAATTGATTTGTTTTCCTTTTTGATGTGTAGCTAGGATGTAGTGACCTTTTAGAGTAATTTGTCATCATTTGCAATATCATCATCCGAGATAAACACATCACAAAACACTGCCTGAACTGTGATGCATCGTCCATTTCCTATCCACTCTGCATATGCTCTGAATACCAAAACTCTTGGCAACATTCATAACGGTTATTGCATACTGCACCGTTTCCTGACATCGTGCAGCCCTAATGCACAGTCATCACAGTGGGCCATAAAACAGGCATATAATATAGCTTAAGCCTCAGTTACACTGTCAGGAGCACCATAAGATTGAAGCATGGTTAACAATGACTCCATAGGGAGGCAGGACAAGAATGGAATGGAGGGAGGAAGACAGAGAGAGGGAGAAGAGTGGAGGTAGGCAGACGGAAAGAGAAAGAGAGAGGGAGAGAGTGAAAGAGGGAGAGAGTGAAAGGTGAGGATGAAGAGGAGAGAGAGGAGTGTTGCTGTGGCTATTTGTTCTGTCCAAAGGCACCTTGGGGATCAGGGGGCCGTGTGTCATATCTGGGTGGGGGGGCGTGGGGGGAGGTGAGGTGGCGGGGAAAGTGTGAAAAACGGTGTTGCCCTCCAGCCTTTCTGTTTTTGGGAGGGGGAGGAGCAACACTGACAGCTCGCGTCAGGGAGCATCTGACTGTGTGTATGTATGTGTGTGTGTGTGTGTGTGTGTGTGTGTGTGTGTGTGTGTGTGTGTGTCCCCATGTGTCCATTTAAAAGGAGTGTGGACATAACTGTCACAGAGGACATTCAAGGACTGCATGCATGCGTGTGTATTTGTGCATGTGTATTTCTGTGTGTGTGTCCATTTAAAAGGACTGTGGACATAACTGTGACAGATGACATTCCAGGACTGTGTGTGTGTGTGACAATGTGACACTACACTGGATATTGTGATTTATTTCAGATCTGTTTGCATAGGACAAATGTTTTCTCTTCACTTCTTTATGTCAGTCCAGAGATTGACTCAAACAGAGCACACCACACAGACTTCACACATCGGATGCGATCAAAGCGAACTCCACGCTCGACACGCCAAACGCATTCTGACACACGACTGGCGCTGATACAATGCCCTAGGCACCTGTCATTTTGGACTTTGTCACTTTCGTTTGTGTCGAGCAACCCACTCCCTAAGTCAGTCAAACATACTTCCACAAAAAAATGTGACATAGCACATGTACTTCAGTTTATTCAAGCGCACAAAAGAAGTCGTGGGTTGCTTTTCAGAGAGGGAAAAACGACGTGCTGCTGTCACATTTCTAGTGTCTTTGTGGCCCAGATATGCTGTATCATTCGGGGAAAATGTTGAAAAAAGATAACTATCATCTGAGAGCCTGAGATGTATCATGAGCCATTTTATGATGTGGTTATTGAGGATTCATTTCACAATGCTTGTGAGATGATACAGGCCTGATTGCGATTTGGAAGTGTAATCATTCTCGAGCTGTAAAACCCATTCATCCACAGACTCAGAACTGCATTATTCTGATGTTTCATTCTGAGGTGAATAAGACTGCTTTTGTGTTCATTGTTTCATTGTGCCCTTCACATTTGAAAAGAATGTTTCTTTTCTTTCTCTCTCCTAATTATCCTCTCATTCTGTCTCTATTCTATCTGTCTGCCTCACTCTCTCTCATTCTCTCTCTCTGTCTGCTGTCTGTCTCTGTCTGTCTCTTCCTCTACCTGTGTCTGTTTCTCTGTTTCTCTCTGTTTCTCCCTCTCTCCCTCCCTCTCTTTCTCTCTCCCTCCCTCCCTCCCTCCCTCTCTCTCTCTTTCTCCCTCCCTCTGTCTCTGTCTCTCTCCCTCTCTCTGTCTCGCTCTCTGTCTCTCTCTCTCCCTCTCTCTGTCTCTCTCTCTCTGTCTCTCTCTCTCTCTCTCTCTCTCCCTGCCTGTAGTATGTCTGTACCCGCCTCTGGCAGGAAGACTCCTGTGGATTACGGCCTTCAGATCCGCTTCATAAAGGACCTGCATGACTCAGGAGGGGGCACAGTGACGGGCACGGGCACAGCCTCAGGCCCCGGCCCAGGCTCAACGGGCACCGGTACAGTTGGGAGGGGTGGGGGTGGGGGTGGGGTGGTGTCCCAGAGAGACGGCTCGTCCAGGAGCTCCTCGGCCAGCGGCAAGGGCTCCCGCTACGGGGTGGCGGTGCACGTGCAGGGCATCGCCGGACAGCCCTACGTGGTGCTGAAGCAGGGGGACAAGGGCGACTCGTACGGGGTGCAGCTCAAAACACACAGCTACAGCAGCCTGCCCAGGTAGGACACTACACACACCCTCACACTTACACACACCCTCACACACACTCATCAGAACACACCCATCTAAATTAGGATACCTCCCACAGTTCGTACCCATATACGCAGGTAGGATAGGTAGGTTGTGTCTGCAATTCAAAATAAATTTACAGAAGGACACAAGTTTATCAGTTGCAAGTTGCTCAGGCATAATTCCATTAAATGACTACAACATTGATCAAAATAGGAGTCCATAGCAATATTAGGATACACACAGCACCTTCTTCTACAAATATACACACACACACACACCAGCTCAGAACACACCCATCTAGATTAGGACACCACACACTGTTTGTACCCATAGACTCTAGACACTACACACACACACACACACACATTTTACTTTTTTATTTGTGTCTGCACTTCACAATAAATTTACAGAAAGGCACAAATTGGTCAGTTGCAAAAGTTGCTCAGCCATGATTCCATTAAATGACCACAACATTGATCAAAGTGGCAGTCCATAACAAAGACTTCAGAGGATCTTATGGATACACACAGCACGTTCATCTACAAATGTACACACATACACACACACACACACACACACACACACACACACTCTTAGAAACACACGCACACACATTCAGTTCAGCTCAGAACACACCCTCCTACATTAGGACACCATGCACATAGACAAACACACACAGTTTGTACTCATAGGCTCATACACAAAGACATGCAAACACACACAAATGAGTACTCCCTCTCTCACACACTCTCACACACCCAAACCAGGGGTGGAAATTAACCTTACAAAATGTGAAGCTTTACTAGCCACTGACAAATAAGTGGTGAAAAATAATAGAATAATAATTAACCTAAAAGTGTTCTCCCAAACAGTAGTATGTAAGTAAGGCTTAAATCTCTTCTCCCAAAGGTACTCTTCTTAGATGCAGTATTTTCTTCTCAGACTTGTTTTTTCTTAAAAAATAGCAGCCACTTAGTACAAAATCATTATTTTGTGTCTGAAATCTCCTAGCCATTTTTATTTTTTTTACCAGCATTTGGCTGGTGACTGGTGCCAATTTCCATCCCTGACCCAAATAGCACTCGTTGCAATAAGAGGCCTGAATGCTGAAAGAGTGTACATCTTTTCCCAATATGAGGATACTGTATATACTGTATGTACCCCAGTGCAGTTTTGAGCATAATGTCCTCATTAATCAGGAGTTCCTGAAAATGCAAATGCATGTATAAACCCACTGTAACCACAACAAACTCCCATGAGCAACACTTGAACACTAACATATTTGCATATCACACATTTAGTATTTTGTAAGTATTAAAATGGTGGCATTGTGAGTGTGTGATGGCCCATTGTTGCCATGTCGCGCTGTGTGCTCTGTATATTTTCCTGCTTTTTTTGGCCTTTGCCAATCTCATCCCTGCTGAGTTTCTCTCTGTGTCTGTGTCTGTGTCTGTGTCTGTGTCTGTGTCTATGTGTGTTGTGGTGTGGTGTGTTGTGGTGTGTGTGTGTGTGTGTGTTGTGTGGTGTGTGTGTGTGTGTGGTGTGTGGTGTGTGTGTGTGTGTGTGTGTGTGTATCCCCATGTGTGTCCCTCAGGCGGAGAGATGACACCCGGCCCAGCTCCTATGCTGCGGTGGAGGAGAGCAGTGTGTACCTGCGGCGGGCCCACTCCCACGGCTCCCTGCTGGACCGCGACGTGGACACCGGCATAGACGAGTTCCCCGACCACATGGGCCGCCCGCCCGGAGACGGCCGCTCCGGTAGCTACGGCAACCTGGACGGCGGGGGGATAGGGGTCGGAGCGGAGAGAGTGCGGAGAGGAGGTGGAGGTGGAGGAGGTGGGGGGTTGCAGAGGAACCGGTGGGGGGGCTCCCACGACGTGGGGCTCAACGGCTCCCAGGGGACGGGCAGCGAGTACGGCTCGTCCGAGTCGTTCGCCGACAGCCCCCCTCGAGCCGCCAACCCCCCACCGCAGCCACAGCCGCCGCCGTATCACCACCAGCCCGCCCCCAGCCAGCCTAGGCCTGCCCCCCCGCAGCACAACCCCACCCCCGTCAACCGCCTCATCAGCCAGTTCAGCGGAGGAGCCCGCACTACCGGAGGGCCCCCCAGGGGGCGCTCTCCCGGTGTGGACTCGGGACGGCCGGCGGCGGCTGCGCCACCTTCCTCCCACTCCCTGTCCTCCGCTCCCTCCTCTCTCCTCTCAAACCCGTACTCCTCGCTGCCCTCGTCCAATCACAGCAGCCTGGGGCGGGCCTCTGCTGGCTCTGTGGGCAAGGTGACGCCCGTGCACAACTCCTCCTCCCCCACTTCCCCGGCCAATGACTGGCAGCGATATGATGCCGTGGAGATCGTATCTGTCAGTCCAGCTGAGGCACAGGTGGGCCTTGTTCTCTCACCTGTGAGATTGGGCTTGTTTGAAATTGTCTGGCCGGCTAGTGGCTGGCTTAAAGCAATACCATTCTGCACTTAAAATAGTGACTTTTTTGGACCAAACATACCACCATACCATACTGTACCCACCCATGTGGTTTGCTGATGTTAAAACAAGATTATCCAAAAACGTCACCATTTCAAGTCCAGAATGCATTGCTTTAAGCCAGACACTAGCCATTTCAAACAAGCCCATTCTTTTCCTAACACACACACATACACAAAACATTGGTGTTGCCATGTAAGGATGTGTCTGTATTTCACTTCAACTTCAAATCTTTTTTTTTTCAGGCAACACCTGACCTTTTGCTGGACCAGGGTCAAAGTTCAGGCTCTGAGTTCTCTGGCGAAGATGATCAACTCCAGCAGATGATCTACAGTGTCTTACGGCCAGGGTAAATACACACAACAAATGCCTGACAACCTTACCGTTATTCTGCTCCATTCTGTTCTCAAGTGTAAATCATTTGTCTGTTTATCCAAAGCCTTCAAAGAAATCAGTATTGATGTGCTTTTTGGGACTTTTTGGACATTAGACTTTATATGTTAATAAAATAAAAATAATATACATACAACATAGAACAACAACTATTATTATTATTATTATTATTACTATAATAATAAGAATAATTATTTTTAAATAAAATAATGTTCATTATTAGTAGTATATTAATAGTAATAATAGTATATATTATATAATATAATATATAAGAATAGTATATATTATTTTTACTAACGCTCTTCAGTAATCTTTAGTAATTTCATTCTGGGAGGAAAAAACAATTTCAATATTTTACAAAAAAAGCACTTCCACATTTACAGTATATAAGCCCTTCCTGTAAGAGGGTGCTTTTACAGGGTCATAAATGCCTTCAGAGAGCTGCCCTTAAGCCTGCCCTTCCTCCCTCCTCCCCTGGAGACAGTTAGCCACCCCCTCACACACACACACACACACACACACACTCACACACACACATACACACACACACACACACACACACACACACCTCTCCCCACCCCCCTCTCTGCAGCACCACATACATCCCCACCTATCAGCCTCTGCGGTATGGCGAGAGTGACGCCACCTCATTTTATTGGCCCGCTATCACATCACCCAAAGTGCCAGTGGATTCCTTTCTTGGGTGCAGTGGCACACGTCGTGTGTGTGCGTGCGTGCGTGCGCCTGTGTGTGTGTGTGTGTGTGCGCGTGTGTGTGCGCGTGTGTGTGAGTGTGCGCGTGTGTGCGCGTGTGTGTGTGTGCGTGTGTGTGTGTGTGTGTGTGTGTGTGTGGGACAGAGGGAGAGGGGCAGAGAGGCAGAGATGGGACAGGAAGAGGAACTTGGCCCTGTGAGAATGCATTTGCCATCTCCCTCCCACGCTGCAGCACAGCACCGTGCAGCACCGCACACACACACACACACACACACACACACACACACACACACACACACACACACACACACACACACACACACACGTCAGCCCTTCACTGGGCCAGAAATAGCAGTGCGGCGCAGCACGGCGTGTGTTTTATGATGCACATGATGGGAATAGCGCCGCGGACCGAGACCCAGCACACCGTCTGCCCCGCTGATGGGCTAGACGACTGTGTGTGAAGAGTGTGTGCCTGCGTGCGTGCGTGCGTGCGTGCGTGCGTGTGCGTGCGTGTGCCTGTGTGTGTCTTTCAGTGTGTGTTCTAGCATGTTGTGTATGTGTGTGTTTGTAGTGGTGTGTTTTGTGTGTTTCTGTTTGTAAAAGTATGAGTATGTGTGATGATGATCGTAATTGTGTGTGCTTGTGTGTATGTCTGTGAAGAGTGTGTGTTGTAGTATGTTGTGTGGGTGCATTTGCAGTAGTGTTTTTTTCTGTTTGTGTATGTAGGGATGTGTATGATGAAGAGCATAATTACGTATGTATGTGCCTAGGTGTGTGTGTGTGCTTGGGTGTTTGTGTGTGTTTATGTATATGTACGTGTTTGTGTGTGTTTATGTATATGTATGTATGTGTGTGTGTGTGTGTGTGTGTGTGTGTGTGTATGTGTGCGTGTGTGTGTGTGTGCCTGTGTATGTGTGTGTGTGCGTGTGTGTGAGCGAGCACATGACTCACCTCCCCGTCCACTTCCTCTGGCAGGAGCGGAGAGAGTGATGCGGCCATCAAACAGAAAGTCCGAGTGCTCTGCAACAAGATCCAAGCTCTCAAGGTACACTTCACTCTTCTCCTCTTCTCTTCACTCTTCTCCTCTTCTCTCCTCTCTCTTTCCACTTCACTTCACTTCCCTTCCCCACGCTTAACCCTTTAATGGCCTTCCGCAAACGTTCTTTAACCCTGAAAGGGGCCTTCCGCAAGCTCTTTAACCCTTTAATGGCCATCCCCAAGCCTCTTTAACCTTTGCCTCTTAACCCCTTAGAGAAGGCAGCCTGATCCAGCAGGGCTTAAACCCCTGAAGCCGTCTGATCACTGGCTCACTTTAAAACCTAAACCAAACAGCCTCTCAGCAAATCCCCTGTGCATTCATACGGTTAACCCTTGCTGCTTAGGCTAATAGTTAAGTGTAACCACAAAAAGCAATGGCTCAAAAGAAACCTGTCTAATGGCCCTGTGCAGTCACAATCCAACACCCAGTAGCACTGTTGTCAAATTAAACTGATTAACTGACTAATTACTCAGGGCACAACCAGAAGTTATCTGTTGGTTTTAAAGGAGGGTTGAATGCCATTTTCTGTTTCCTTGTTGGATAAAAAAATGTTCTTAATATTCTAAACTAAACATTTACAAGATCTACAAAATGTTTAGTGTACTAAACTAAACATTTACACAATCTACAAAAATGAATCACCGACACAATTGTTTGTACTAAATAAGCATGTTTTCAATGTATGTGCAGTGGATAGTTTCTAAATGAACATCCCTGCTGTGACTCCTGATGTACACCAGCTCAAGGCCAGAGATGTCGTTCCGGTACAGACTGTGCAGACAATAAGTACAGTACAGATAAAAAGTGTGTCACACAGACACCTCCATCCAGCATTGTGCTATGTGGCCTTTCTCTCTCTCGCTCCCTCTCTCTCCCTTTCTCTCCCTGGCTCTTTGTCTCTCTCTCTCTCTCTCTCTCTCGCTCTCTCTCTCCCTCCATTGCCCTTTCTCTCTCTGCCTCACTCTTTCTGCCTCTCTCTCTCTTTCACTCTCTCTCTCTGTCACGCTCTCTCTCTCTCTCTTTCCCTCTCTCTATCTATCTCTCTCTCTTTCACTCTATCTCCTCAGCACTGATAATCACCTGCTGGTACCTAACCCGGCCGTCATGCCAGTGGGCTTACATCACCTAAGCCCTTATCTGAATAGCAGGGCCGCTGTCAACAACACACCGGCGCACACCAATCAGGCCAGATTGATGAGGGTAGAGGCTGCTTTCTTTCTGCTGACATTTGAAGACCGAACTCGCTGCAGTTGAAAAGAACCTGCACCATAATGGAGAAAGAGAGAAAGAGACAGATAGAGAGAGAAGGAGAGAGGGAGAAGTGAGAGAGAATGAGAGAAAGAGAGAGACAGAGGGGAGGAGAGAGAGCTTTTCACAGAGTGGGCACTCAAAGCAGACGTGTGCCTTGTGGTAATGGGCACCATGGTAATCGTTGAGAGAGAAAAATTGTGTGAGAGGTGTGTGTGTGTGTATGTGTGTGTGTGTGTGTCTGTGTGTGTCTGTGTGTGTGAGGTAGAGAGGGTGTGAAAGGGTTGGCACCACCAAGCGGGCACTGATGGACTGGCAGCGGTCCATCCCCTCACTGCAGCTGAGCACCATTAGAGATGAGAGAAGCCTGGCCCTCTTCCTGCTCACTAATTAACAGAAGAGCCAGAATAGCACACACACACACACCTACCGTACACACACATGCACATACACACAAGGATTTCTCACAAGAAACACTCTTAGCTTAAGTGAGGCGAGTCCACTTCACGCACGTCAGCACACATACCGACACACACACACACACACACACACACACACATACCGACACACACACACACACACACACACACACACACACACAAATGTAGGAACCGCTCGGCGGAGCACTAATGAGTGTGTAAAGGCATTAATCTGGGTTGTGAAAGTGGACGGGGCCGGTACAGGACGTGAAATACAGGCAGGGCCTCGCGTGCGGGTGAGGGATTGGCCCCCTCTGCCGCGCTACTTAACCCCAAACTATTACCCTATTACACCGCAATCAGCCCCGACGAATACATCACAGATCCGCCTCTCCCCTCCGTGGTACAATTATACAGCCCCGACCAATCCATCACTGACTACACACTCCGCATACATTTACATTATTGCAAACCCCTAATTCAGTCGGTCCTTTGGAAAGTTACCTCTAATATTTACTCTCCCATTAAGTGTGAATCAATCGATCACTGAGTGGTGTTTTCCTTTTTCCTTTTTTTTTTTTCCTCTCCTTGCGGTCTGGTCTGCAAGTGGCCATTTGGATCATGGTGTACTATTTTCTCTGGCGGCTGCCACAACAGTCCAGTCTGTCATTGTTGACTAGGGGACTCTGTGGGGATGTATCTGGCAGCGGTGGCCAGTCGTACATCACTCTCCTTCAGCACTTTTAAGAGTGCGTGGAGTTATTTAAGGTCCCATCCATCACCTAATGGCCGCTGCTCTTGTGTTGTACTGGCTTGTACAGTGGCCACACACACACACACATACACACACACACACACACACACACACACACAAGGAATATGACCGTCGTTATTCTTGGCTGCTCGATCGCTCGCAGCAACAGTGGCAGTCCTTCACGTCCGCCTGCCTGCCCGCCTGCCTGTGTCTACAGATCAGCTGATGGCCGATGAGTGGACGCTTGCTGCTGACTGCTGCCCACTATTGTGTTTGTGTCCTCACAGTACCCTTGGAAGATGGCACAAATTGAGTATGACTGACTTGTTTCCCATCACCGAGGAAAAAAAAAAAAAAGGGACACTTTAATTAAAGGATGGAGCCCCTCATGAGAGATTAATTTTACTGATAAATCTTCCAGGGCTCAGAATCAGCTTGAGCTTGAGCTGTGCTGCAGGATATCTCTACGGGATTAGTGTGATGAGGGTTGAACTTGAGGTGTTGCCTTTGACGTGAGACGTTGCTGCCGCACTGACGTATTTTTAAACTTCACAGTGTGTGGAGTACTGAAGATGTCCTTATGAGCCCCCACTATACAAACACACCACTAGCCTCCTTCACACAGACACACTACTTTTTATATTAATGCACAAACCTTAAACTAATGCACAAAATCAACCCTCTAAATCAGTGGTTCCCAAACTTTTAACTACTATGTACCCCCCGAGACACTCTATGCAATAAGTATTTTTTCACATAATAATTATGCATATTTAATGGTACATAATAATGCAGTCTCCAATTGGGTTTTATAGAGAATAGCTTGAATGCATACACCACATATAGTATGTATACTTAATCTTTATGCTAGTAGAACCTTGAAAATGTATTCACAGATTTGTTTTGTGTAGTCCTTAGAGTTGATCCAGGTACCCCTAGGGGTCCTCGTACCCCAGTTTGAGGGTCACTGCTCTAAAGTCATTTAGGCATTGTGACTCCAGTATACTGCATACTCAGTAAACTGCAGATGTATTATAATAACTGAGCAGTCCATTATGGGAACACAATAAATTACAGGAGGGGTACAGTGTACAGGGTAAGTGTTATGGACTGATTTATTGTTTGTTATTGTAAGTTATATATTAGCATAATGGATGTGTGTTTATGCTCAAGGAAGCAGCACAAAGGCACCTCCTGTTAATGGTGTTTGTTCTCTTTTGGCTCTGCCTCCTTGCGTACAAACACACACGCACACACACTGACACACACTCACTCGCGTGCGTACACACACACACACACACACACACACACACACACACACACACACACTCACTCACTCACTCACTCGCGTGCGTACACACACACACACACACACACACACACACACACACACACACACACACACACACACACACACACACACACACACACACACACAAACCTTAGCCATGTCTGGAACTTGACTTTGGACGTCGACGTCTGGCCAAAGCTTAATTAGGCAGGAGTACCTTAACCCCTCCTTACCCCCTGTTGCCTCCTCTCAGCCTCCCCTGAGTCGGTCTCCAGAGCCCCCCCTAATCCCAGTGACCCCCCCACCCCAACCCCCCCACAATAGCAGCCACCCGTGCTGGGATTACCACCTCCGAAAGGGTAATTGAAGTGTAATCTGTTGCTAATCTGTTAAACCATTGTTTGGACGCCTTTTTTTCCGTTTGGTTAAATGTGGCGGGGTGGCGAGGGGTGGGCGGCTCAGACTGTGCCGAGCTGGCTGTCAAAGGAAAGCACTGCAGTGCCAGCATACTCTGTCAAAAAGACTAACAATACAGAAAGGGAAAGTACTGTAAACAACACCTCAGCCTTGCATAGGGGCACAACCACAACAACAACAATCCTGTACAACAGTAGAGTTCAGGGCAGTCTTCCTGCTCTTGAATTCAAAAGGCAGGAAAGTTCCCACTAAGGAAATATTACCTGTTACAACTGATACCTGTTTTCTTTATGGGGGACAAAGAGCAGCTGAGTGCCTGGAGGCCTTTATATTGTGAGTCTAAAATAATTGAATTTTTTTCCCTTTCATAAAATGAGATGTGCTTGTTGTCTGACAAAAGCAACAGAAAAACAGAAAACAAAGATAGAAGAAAACAAGTCTTTTGATCTGAAATGGCCTGGTAATATAAGTCATGGTGAACTACATTTCCCAGGGTACCCAGGTGGCGAGGGCCGACCCCACCCTGAAGGCGGAGCTGGAGGAGAGTCGGGACGAGTGTCTGCATCTGCAGGAGCAGCTGGACCGGAAGAAGGCCGAGCTCCACCAGATACACACCGAGTAGGACAACTATCATGACTATACCCCCTCACACACACACACACACACAAACACGCACACACGCACCTGCATGCACGTTGTCGTGGCCACAATAGCGCAGCACGTTCTAGACATGTAGGCCTCACAGATCCTGGTGGCGTGTAGTTGAGTGGAGCTGAACTCCGTATGCCACATTCAGTAACCCACTGATGGCATGCCTCTCATAGTATGACGCATAGTATGCCACACACAGCATGCCTCTCATAGTATGCCACAGTATTCTTCACATAGTATGCCACGCTCACGCCAAATCCAGAATTTTCACTCGTTCACTGTGTAGTCCACAATGTAGGAGACAAAACAACGTGACTCACACCTTACAGTATGTAGAGAACTATACAGTAAACAATGTGGAACATACTGAGGCCATGTCCAAAATGTTCACTAAGTATTGCCATAGCACCTGCAGGGAATAAAACTACCCAGAGTGCTGAGAGGACAGTGGACTTGAGTTCACCCCACCTCCCCCATCTCCCTCTCCTCCCCATCTCCCTCTCCTCTCCCATCTGCCTGCCCTGGCTCTTCCTCTCCCTCAGAGCCTCCTCCTCCCTCCAACTGGCCCTCTGGGTCACCCATTGGGCCGCTTGTGTCTGTCCTTTCGTCCCTCTCTCGCCCTCACCTTACCGCACCTCCCTGACCGTCTGTCTCCCCCGTCTTCCCTCCCTCCCTCTCTGGACTCGCTCCCCTCTCCGTGTCCCTCAGTCACTCACTCTTTTATCCTCACTAATCGTCCTCAAATGCCTCTATCCCTCTCTTTGTCTTCATCCTCCTTTTCTTTCTTTCTGTGTGCGTCCCTCCCTCCCCTCTCTTTTCTTTTCTCACCCCTCCACTCTTACTGTTACCCTCTCTTTCTCTTTCTCCTCTTTTTCTCTCTGTGCCTGTCCGTCCCTCCCTCTCTTTTCTTTTCTCACCCCTCCACTCTCACTGTTTGTTGACACTCTCTCTGTCACTAATCGTCCTCTCTCTCTCTCTTTCTTTCTCTCTCTCTCTCTCTCTCTCTCTCTCTCATATTCTGTCAACTTTTTGCTTTCCCTCTGTCCGACTGTCCCCAGCTTTCCCGTAATAGCTCCCTTGTCTCTAACCACACACACACACTCACACACACACACACATACACACACACACACATACACACACACACACATACAAACACACACACATACACACACACACACATACACACACACACACATACACACACACTCACTCACGCACACACGCACACACACACACACACACGCACACACTCAGTGTCTGTCCCTCCTGCTGCTCCCCCAGGCTGACTCAGTTGCGTATGGAGCGGGAGAGTGCGGAGGCGCGTGTGCGAGACCAGGAGGATCAGCTGGCCGGACTGCAGGAGGAGCTGAGGAGGGAGGCCGAGAACAGGACACACACCGACGCACTGCAGACGGTACCTACAAACACACACACACACACACACACACACACACACACGAACACACATACATGTACACACACAAAAACAGATCATACATAGACACACTGCAGACAGTACTTACACACACACACACACACACACACACACACGAACACACACACGAACACTTCACAAACACACGTACACGCACACACATACATTTACACACACAAAAATAGATCGCACATAGACACACTGCAGACGGTACCTACAAACACACACACACGAGCACTTCACAAACACACACGTACACGCACAGACACACATACATGTACACACACAAAAATAGTTTGCACATAGACACACTGCATATAGTACCTACCTGTACACACACACACACACAAACACGAACATTTACCAAACATAGACACATGCGCACACACACAAACAGATCGTACACCTATAAACACACACACATGAACACGTATGTGTCTGTGTACATGTACACACACTAATATGTGCACTCACACTCACACATGTGCAATGATTGTCATCAAAGGGGAAAAAAAACATGTACCAGTGTGATGTGGCCCATTTTCACAAGTCCGCTGACCCATAGGAAAATCACAACAGGCGCGTAGTATATAACTAAAACATGCACGTAACATTCGCACATCGCAGACCCCGTGCAGACACACAGCAGTGCCCACGTGCCCTCATGTAGTCACAAACACAATACATTACATCTAAAAGCCCACACACACATATACCCCAACACATTTCTACATTGCATACATTTACATTATTTAGAGGTACAGATGGCAACCCATACTCGCATACATGCGTACAGGCATATTGTATTCACGGAAAACATGCATGTACATGCACTCACTCACATAAACACACACACAGGGCTCAAAGTGCATGTACATATATGTACTTTGTACACGTGTGTGTGTGTGTGTGTGTGTGTATGTGTGTGTGTGTGCGCGCGTGTGTGTATGTGTATGTGTATATGTGTGTGTGTGCGCGTGTGTGTATGTATATATGTGTGTGTGTGTGTGTATGTACAGTATGTGTGTGTGTTTCATACACGCAACAGACGCCACGGAGAGAAATAACCTCCCTCATCCTTATCACCTCCCCTAATGGAAGCTGAGCCTCGTCCAGCTGCTCGTATATTCCCAGGCATAAATGGATCCATAAATTCTCTCATATGCCCCCCCTGCTAGCAGATAAAGAATGAGCATTTCTTCCTTTTATATTAGGCCAGGGCAGGGTGCCAGGAACGCAGCGCTTCCAATCCCTCCTCCCTCATTCACTTTCAGGGCTGGGGGGCGGCGGGGGGGAGTGGGCAAGGGGGGGTAGTTTGGATCGATCTTTGGGACGTTAGTCAAAAGTTTATTTTTTCTCGCAAGGAAAACTTCTCAGCGTTCTCGCTCGGGCGTAACAATTGGCAGCAGATTTATCTTCCGGGGTTGGACAAACAGGATCAATCTGACCGTCCGTCTGTCTGTCCGTTCGTCCATTTGTCTATCTGTCTGTCTGTCTGTCCGTCCTCTGCCCCGCCCTCCCTCTATCTCCCTCGAGTGAATTTGTTCGAGTGAGGACACATTTTCGGCGTCTAACCGGCTAATTTGTTGACAAATCGATGGCTCCGCCACACTGATCGCCGTAGTATATGGTTGCCCATAAATAAACACCATCCACCTTCTGCTGGAGTTGGCCTACGAGTCAGTCGGCATAGAAAGGAGTGTTAACTATGATAGTACATCTCTCCATTATTATGTTCGCTAATGTCAGTGCATAGCCGTTTGTACAAAATAATAATAATAATAACCTTTACTTGTCTAGCACAGTTCATACATACAAGATGCAGCTCAAAGTGCTTTACAGTTTGGCAAGGTCACAACAAGACAGCATTACTTGCAGTCCAATGGCATCGGAGTAATTGAACGCAATAGTGAAATGGCAGAGTGACCTATTGACGCAATGACCCGTTAATGTGGCCTCTTGCGCGACACAACAATGCAATGTCACAACAACGTGTGAAAAGTGGTCATGTGCTTGTGTCCATGTGTTTTTGTAATTGTGGAAGTTCATGCCTGTTATGAACATGTGGTGTGTGTGTGTGTGTGTTTGTGTGTGTGCATAATTGTAACTTTGTGAGTGTATGTGTGCACATTGTGTGTTTCAATGCATAATTGCAATGCCGAGCGCATGCGTTCACATAATTGTAAACCTGCATGGGTTTGTGTGTGTGTACATGTGCATAATTGCAACCCTAAGTCCCACATAATTATAACCGTGAATGTGCGTGCGTGTGTGTGTGTGTGTGTGTGTGTGTGTGTGTGTGTCTAGGAGCTGATGACGGTCCGTGCGGAGCTGGTGGAGACGAAGGCGGCGCGTCTGAAGCAGGACGAGAACTGTCGGCGGTGGGAGCGCGAGCTGACCGCCCTGAAGGGGGTGCTGAAGGACGAGGTGGCCACGCACGACCGCGAGATAGAGGCCCTCCGAGACCAGTACAGCCAGGACATGGAGAGGTTCCGCGCCAACATGGAGCAGGTGTCCCAGGTACATAAACACACACCAATTCACACACACACACACACAAAAGCATTCTCACTCTCAGGCGCACAAACACACACACATCAACTGTGGAACTATTGGGCCCAAATGCGCACGCACGCACGCACGCACACGCACACACACACACAAATGGCCTGTGGGACTATTGGGTCCAAGCACGTATTCATACAGTGGCTTTTTTGGCTCAGCTCTGAAATGCTGCAGTAGAGTCTTGCTGCCCTCAACTGGTGACAATCAGAATTGCAGACAAACTTCACCCTGGAGCTTTTTTTTTTGAAGAATCATTATTATCATCATAATTTAAGTCTAATAATGACATATTAAATGGTACATATTAAATCGTTCCTGTTTTTCTCTGTTTACCTCTCTCTCTCTTCACTCTGCCTTTTTCTGGGTGCCCCTCCTCTTTTTACCCCCCAAACCTCACCCCACCGCTGTGTTCTCCCTATCCCCTCTCTGACTGCACCCCCACCTCCCCACTCCCCGTCTTCTCCCTATCCCCTCTCTCTACCCCACCCCCCCCCCACCCCCCAGTCCCAGGCTGGTATTGAGGTGGAGCGTCAGCGCATCAACAGTACGGTGCGGTCCCTGCAGCAGCAGCTGGAGGAGAGCAAGGAGGAGGGGGAGCACTGGAGGGGCCAGTTCCAGAGCGGACGAGAGGAGCTGCGCTCCACCAAGCAAGAGTGAGTCTGTGTGTGTGTCCTTCAAACTTAACACACACACACACACACACACTCACACACACACACACACACACACACACACTCACACACGGTCACACACATACTCAGTCACACACGCATGTGCACATACACACACACTTACTCAGTCACACATACACACACACACACACACATTCATGCTTATGTACTCACAAGAGTAACCAGTTCCTTTCCTGTGTTCAACTACACAAGATTGACTGTGTATTTATTAAATACACACACACACACGTGTGTGCACTCAAACATTAAAGTCCACCAGTTCAAAATGGGTCTGCTACACACAGAAACACACACAGTTACACTTTAAAGCTTGTAAGCTCACTTTAAGAACCAACTTCAAAATAGCAGGGAGATGCTTTGGTCAGTTCAGAATGCAAACACACAAGACACACACACACACACACACACACACACACACACATACACACATACATTGAACGAGTCATGCCAGGGTTCAAGAGTCCGTATCCAAGGGGATGTTGAAGCGTTTTACACACATGAGCACACAAACACACACATGGAAAAGGTCAAGCTCTGAACCTCTGGGCTCTGTGGGTTTTTTTTTTTTTTTTACATTCATTCTTCCTGTTTGTGCATGTTCCTGTAACCAGATTTGTCCGCCACTCTTAGGTTACATTACATGTTGAATGTATATTTCACATCATGATATCCGATGAACTTTTGTATACATACATTTTTCATGTCAAAGATCAGGTCTCTGCATGATGGATATATGTTCTGTGGACAGTATAAATAATTTGCAACTGTACATCAAGCACATCAGGACCACTGCTACCACATGGGGTGTGTGTGTGATATTTTGTGTGTGTGTGTGTGTGTGTGTGTGTAGCAGTACAACTGTCAGTAGTCTCTGTGTGTGTGTGTGTGTGTGTGTGTGTGTGTGCATGTGTGTGTGTAGCAATAGAACTGCCAGTAGACGCTGTGTGTCTGTGTGTGTGTGTGTGTGTGTGTGTGTGTGTGTGTGTGTGAAAGAGAGTGATGAGGGGCACAGTAGTATTGTCAATATTATTACTAGTGGCTGTGTTTGAGTTGGGGGAAGGAGAGAGAGGGTGCCACAGTATCAGTCTTGCTGTTATCCGAGATCTCAGATGCCTTTGCAGTCACATTATCCAGGTGTATACAGTAACAGTGAAAACACCAGACTCAAAATGAATGGAAATCCTAATGGCTCATAACCCAGTGTATGTGTATGTACGTATGTGTGAGTGAGTGAGTGAAGACTCACTGGTGTGTTTGCAGCAGTGGAGCATTGATATGGGGAGTTATGAATGTATGTGCTGTTTGCAGTAGTGTTATGAGATCCGGTTTTCTCGTATTGCTATGGGATATGGTTATGCCACACCTTTTGCACTCTGCCCTTGCGTGCCCTGGCAGTGTGTGTGTGTGTGTGTGTGTGTGTGTGTGTGTGTGTGTGTGTGTGTGTGTGTGTGTGTGTGTGTGTGTGTGTGTGTGTGTGTGTGTGTGTGTGTGTGTGTGTGTGTGTGTGTGTGTGTGTGTGTGTGAGAGATCCCTGAACTGCTCACCCAGGGGCCAGGAGGAGTCATTCCTCATCTTACCACAGAAAGGTCAAAACAGACACCCGGGCTGCTCTTATCAAATAACCCAATGGCAAGGGAAACCAGGCTTCATCCCCCTGCTGACCCCATAGATGAGTATAACTGCCCCATAGAGGTGTAGGTCTGCCCCACTGGGGTGTATGTCTGCCCCATAGAGGTGTAGGTCTGCCCCTTAGAGTCAGGGCTGTTGCCCCACAATGGAGGGAAAGTGGAAGTTTTTTTGTTGTAAATGGAGCTGCCTGTTTGTGACGCTGTTATGTAATTAACATTGCGTTGCACCCTCCAGTTTTGTGTTAAAAAATGTATTAGCTGACATTATCATTAACTTTACACTAGCATTCACTGTGCTGATGTACTGTAATACTGGCATTCAGGAACATGCAATATGGCAGTTGGTCTAACGTGACACAGTCTTACTCCACTCTGACTGACCAATTGGAAGTTGTTGTTGTTCCGATTGGCTGTTGTGATTACCAGCTGAGGTTCTGATTGGCCAGTTGGTGTGTGGGATGTTGAGCGTGTGTTCTGTGTGTGTGTGTGTGTGTGCTAAAGGCTGCTGCAGGCTCGTCTGGAGAAGGATGAGTTTGAGGAGGAGCTCAAGGAGCTGCAGGAGAGAGTGGAGGTCATGAAGAAGCAAATGCCTGACCCCGGCCAAACAGATGCTCTGAAAAAGGTACACACACACTTAAACATATACCCAAAAACTGTCACATATGAACTGGGGCTGTCATCGGTGTGAACATTAGTTATGTTTAAACACACACACCTAAAGGCACAGTAATATCTAATTTTTTTGTGATGAATATATCTCAAGAAGCATATTTAGAATGTATGAATGTAAGAATTTTACTATCTCTTATGGTCCTCATTTAAAGTGTGTACAGATTGAAGATATACAGATTGAACTTTTCCGCAATCTTTCAGTCCATGTTTTCAGGCTTCTGTAGCGTTTCCCAGACTTTAACAGACGAGTTTCCCAGAGGAGACTGGGTTTTTGGGATGACTGGGGTCCCTAATAATTTTTCCTGACTTTGGATCTACATCTGCTATAATAAATCTCTTCCAGATTTGGTATTTTGCATTCTGCTGACCGTACCATTTTGTGCAGGGCTTTACGATCCTGCTCTGTGCTGTTACCATACCAGGCTGCCATAATCCTTGTGAGGACACTTTCAGTAGTGGCCCTATAGAATGTTCTAGAGGAGATGTTGAGGTAGCTTAAACGCCTTGAGTCATCGTCTTGGATTAAAAAAAAAGACGCTGATGTGTCTTCCTCACAAGGGAATCGGTATGAGTGACCTCACAGAGGGTTTGTCCACATTGTTAACGGCCCCAGCTTGTTGGGAACGCAGCATAAAGGGACACAACAACAAAACCAGTTTTAAAATGTGTTTTGTTAAACTAGACACGTCTAAAAGTCTAGGGGGATTTTAAGGCTGAATCTGATAAAGTTGAAGATGGTAAAATGCTGGCAAAAACTGAGTAAGGTTGGTGGGTGGAGAAGGAAAGTGTTTGATGCTGAAGTGAGTGCAATGAATGCAAATGAGTGCATGTAGTATGAAGTCAAAGTGAGTAAACGAGTGAGTGAGTGAGTGTCTGAGTTTCTCCTTCTGTCCTTGCTTGCCCTTTCTTGGAGAGATGAGCTCCAGGTCGTTATAACCCTTCTTCTTCCGATGTAAGTAGTTGGGCCAATTAACCAATCAGCTCCTGGAATGCCCTGCCAGTCAGTGTCCAGCTGCCACAAAAAGACTGCAGGAGTGCAGTGGGTCATCACACCAGTTCTCTTACAAACAGTCTATGCCCCCCCCCCCCCTCCCCCCACCACACACACACTCACACACCCCTAGGAGGTGGAGCGCTCCAGCCGGCAGCTGAAGGAGGCGCAGGCGGAGGTGGAGAAGGCGAAGGGGGAGCGGGACCGTAAGCTGATGGAGGTGGTGTCCCTGAAGAAGAGCCAGCAGGAGCAGGAGGCCGAGCTCAACTACGAGCTGGAGAGACTCCGCGAGCAGGCGCGCCGCGACAAGGACGAGCTGGCCAAAGTGCACGACAAAGTCAAGCAGGTGTGTGTTTGTGTGTGTGGGTGTTTTCCTCAGTAATGGTGCAGCTGAGAAGCGGTATGACCATTGTGATGCACCTCGCTGCTTTTTCTGCCTGCACCTCTCTCAAAAAATAGCAAGGCTTGTAAAAAATGTAAAAATCTGTTTAACTCTTGAACGCTTTTTTTTTTTTTTTACAGTGGGTCATTTTGTAGCTACAATGACTCATCATATAGCTACAGTGAGTTTCACATATTAATGGTAAAAAATGGAGGACCGTATGTAACTTGTAACATGCAACAGTAAACAAACCTTGACATCTACAGCAAGCACTTAATAAGCATTTGGATTTTTAATACTAGTTATGCCTCTCGCTTTGGAGGTGAAAAAAACGTTAAATGGCCACTAACTCAACTTTTGCCCTGCCCCTCTTGCAGCTGGCTGAGCCCTCATTGGTGGAGGCCCTGCGCGGGGAGCTGAAGGAGGCGCGGTCGGAGGCGGAGCAAGTGCGCGGGCGCGTGGGGGAGCTGGAGGAGGAGCTCCGTGCGGAGAAGGAGAAGCTGCAGTCGGCGCAGACACAGCTGCACACACTCACAGACCAGAGGGAGGAGCAGGAGGACACACACACACGCCTGCGGGAGAAACTCACCCGGCTGGAAGTAAGGGACACTCACTCGGGTGGACACACACACACACACACACACACACTCCGCCTGCGTCTGACACCACACATGCCTCTCACAGATCTTGGAAGTGAGATTTGATATACAGAGACAGTGTGCATGCACACACACACACACACACACACACACACACACACACACATATGCACACACATATGCACACACAGCTTATGTCTGATAGAAGCTCACACCCCACATCCCCTGATTTTGAAGTAAGATTTTACATACCCACACTTGCACCTCATCAGGTGTCCAATAGGTGCTATATATATAATAATAACTAATAACTGGTCAGTATAGAGTGTAAGGGCATACACACATATACGGACACACAGTAATGTAAATTGAAAATTGTGGCACAGAATTGAGAATAGGTTCACAGATTTACACCATGAGACACCATGAGACCTAGCAGAGGTGATCTTGCTATCGGCATAGTGCCTATTATCACCCGTTTATTTTACTACTCGACTTCAAATGAGCCTTTAAAAAAGGTGAAAAAGACAGACTCAGCTGCCGTAAACCTTTGATTTGAGTAGGTGAACTTATAACGTTGATTTAAAACTGATATAAACTGGTTTCGCATCCAAATGTCTCTTACCACCCGGTCGATAACACTCACACAGTGTATGAAACACCTGTTATTTTCTAAGAATGTTTTGTCTAACGTTTTTCTCTCTTTCTCCTCCTCCTCTCCTCCGCCTCTCCTTACCTCCTCCTCTCTTCTCCACTCCTTTCCTCTCCTCTCCCCTCCCTTCCTCCTCCCTTCCTCTCCTCTCCTGTCCTCATCCTTTACTCTCCCCTCCTCTCCTTTCTTCTCCTCTCCTCTCCCCTTCCCTCCTCTCCTCTTTCTCCTCTCCTCTCCTCTCCTCTCCTCTCCTCCTCCTTTCCTCTCCTCTTTCTCCTCTCTTCTCCTCTCTCCTCCTCCTCTCCTCTCCTCTCTCCTCTCTTCTTCTCTCCTCTCCTGCTCCTCTCCTCTACAGGCTCAGCTGCAGGAGCGTGAGTGCCAGAGCTCGGAGGCCGAGCAGGAGCTCCAGCAGGAGGTGGAGAGGCTGAAGGCGCAGCTGGACGAGGCCAGGCGCAGCAGCTCCAAGCTGGGCAGGGAGCGCGAGGAGCTGGCCTCCCGTCTGGAGGAGCGGGAGCGAGACAGAGAGGCACTGCGCAAGGAGAACAGCCAGCTGGAGGACCAGAAGAAACAGACCGAGCGAGCACTGGACAGACTCACCAAGGAGGTGTGTATGCGTGTGTGTTTGTGTGTGTGTGTGCGTGTGTGTGTGTGCATGCGAGTGTGTGTGTGTGCGTGCATGCATGTGGATGTGGATGTGCATGGGTGTGTCTTTGTGTGTCTGTCTTACAGACACAAACGGACAGTATAAATGTCTGTTCTTGTTTTATAACCATTTATAAACATTCTCCTGTTAAATATTTGTGGGTATCTTTCGGGATACTTTGGAATGAACAGGGCAGTGATTAAGTCAGTTACAGTTGTGACATGGCAGCAACTTTGATGAAGCGAGCCAAGCAGATAACAAAAGAAAGATTTTATAATTAAGATTGGTTTTTTGTTCCTCTCTCCCTCTCGCTGTCTTCCTCCTTCTCTCTCCCCCCTCCTCCTTTTTCATATCTTTCTCTTCCCCCCTCTCGCTCTCCATCTCTCTCTCTCCTCCTACCTCCCTCCCTCAATCTCTCTCTCCGCCCCCCTCTCCCTCCCTCTCTCTCTCTCCTCCTACCTCCCTCCCTCAATCTCTCTCTCCGCCCCCCTCTCCCTCCCTCTCTCTCTTCCCTCTCTCTCTTACCCTCTCTCTTTCATCTCTCATCCTCTCTCCATATTTCTTCTCTCCCTATTTCTCTCTTACTGTCTTCCCTTTCTCACCCTCTCTCCATATCCCTCCCTCTCTCTTCCTCTCTCCATATCCCTTCCCCCCCCCCCCCCCCCCGTGCAGCTGGAGCAGGTGTCTGCAGAGGGCAGGCAGGCGGTGGAGGCGGTGCAGGGCCAGCTGGAGGAGCAGAGGGAGCGGGGCCGCCGCGAGCAGCAGGAGCACCAGAGGCTGGGCCGAGACCGCCTGGCTGAGCTGGAGAAGGCCCAGAATGCACTGCGCACCGCCCAGGAGGAGGTGAGGGGACGGGGAATGGGGAGGTGGGGGAGTAAAGGACACAGAGAGAGATAGATAGAAAGAGAGACAGAGTGTTCAGAGTGTTCTGTCCTCTCTGGAGGAAGAGAATGTGGGAAAAACATTGAGAGAGAAAGAAATGGATGTGTGAGCGGTGGGAAGAAAAAGGACAAAAAAGGAGGGAGAGAGAGGGCAAAGCAACTCGACAACAACAAAAAACTCAAACAAATGCATCACGAAGGCAAGTAAAGGAAGGACACAGAGAGAGATGGAGAGACAGACCACAGACTGTCCTGCCCTTAGGAGGAATAAAATGTGGGAAAACATGAGAGGCATGAAGAATGTGGGAAGAAGAGAGAGAGGGAAGGTAAAACAAGGCAAAGAGTGTCAAGACTCAACAAAACACCTCCATTTCCATGATTCTTTTCAGTGGAGGAGAGAAGGATGAAGATTGACCAATGAAAGACCAGTAACAAAGCAGAACTGACCAATAAAAGACCAGAAGATACTTTAGTACCCAAAATGCTTATGCCATGTTTAGTAGAGTGGAAGTTGTAGAGACAATAAAAACAGCATTTAATAAAACACTAGATGGAGCTGTTGTATGTCTGTGTGTACAGTGATCCCGGGTTCACCTTTCACAGTCCTGCTATATTGCGGATTTGTTTCATTAATATATGCATGCTATGTCACTATGCATGCAAAAAAAAAAGTTAGCCAGAACAATGTTATAGTTTATGATAACTATACTAGGACATAAATATTGATTAAAATGCAGTAATATTTCAGTAATACATACAGTAAATGTATTAAAACAGAGTTCTGGAGAGGTATTTTAAGGCTTAAACTATAAAATAAAATGTTTTCTATATGTTCTCACTATATCGCTATATCGCGGAGGTTTTGGAATGTAACTACCACGATCACAGTATTTAGGTTCATGCTTTTAAGTGTATGTGTGTGTGTGTGTGTAGCTGTCCAGGCAGAAGAAAGATTACTTTGCGTGCTGTGAGGAGAAGGACAACGCTGTGCTGGACAAGGAGCTGCTGACCAACCGGCTACGCCACCTGGAGGGGGAGCTAGAGAGCCAGCGGGGCAGCCAGAGCGACAAGGCCAGAGAGATGCGCAGCATGGAGGTACACGCATGTTTCTGTGTGTGTTTGAGAGAGACAGTGTGTGTGTGTGTGTGTGTGAGAGAGTGTGTGTGTGTGTGAGAGAGAGAGTGTGTGTGTGTGAGAGAGAGAGTGTGTGTGTGTGTGAGAGAGAGAGTGTGTGTGTGAGAGAGAGAGTGTGTGTGAGAGTGTGTGTGTGAGAGTGTGTGTGTGAGAGAGAGAGTGAGTTTGTTTGTGTGTGTGTGAGAGTGCGTGTGTGAGTGTGTGTTCACTCTTATGGAAATGCAGTATGATCATTACATTGACTAGTTGTGCCTTTCACTGTTTTGATTTTACCAAGGTTAAGGTTGAGAGAGAGAGTGAGACAAAGATTGAGACTGAGAGCGTGCATGCACGAGAGAGAGAGACTGTATTTTACATTTGTTTAACCTTTACTGTAATGTCATCAGTACAGTAGTGTGGCTTTGTGTTTGAAACATTTGCTTTGTATCCTGTGATAGAGGAATGCATGACCTTCGATGTGATTAGGAGATGTCAGTCAGGGGTTATGATAGCATTATGTGCATTGGGTTGTAATTTGTGTGCTGAGTATGGACCATACACGGTTTTATAGTTATATTGAGTCTGTATCCATGAATGGCTCTGCAGATCTGTGTTGTCTTACTCTTATAATACATATGTGTGTGTGTGTGTGTGTGTGCTTGCGTGTGTGCTTGCGTGTGTGCGTGCATGCATGCATGCATGCTGTGTGTGTGTGTGTGTGTGTGTGTGTGTGTGTGTGTGTGTGTGTGTGTGTGTGTGTCTGTGTGTCTGTGTGTGTGTGTGTCTGTGTGTCTGTGTGTCTGTGTGTCTGTGTGTCTGTGTGTGTGTGTGTGTGTGTGTGTGTTAGGATAAGCTGAAGCATTTTGAGATGGAGCTGGAGGAGGAGAAGAACACAGTGGAGCTCATGACTGACCGGGTCACCAGGAGCAGAGACCAGGTGCCTGATCCAGTACACACACACACACACACACACACATACGACACACACACACACACACATACTGTACACACACTTACGCACACACACACCTACACACACCTACACACACTTACGCACACACACACACACACATACACACGCACACCATTGCTGGCCTATCTTTACCAGTACTTCATGTTTACTCATAATGCTTATTTGCTTATTTGGTTGATTTCATATAATTTGATTTGTACACATGTTTGTTATTTGG
>CM059277.1:15469818-15559818 GCA_030347295.1 Setipinna tenuifilis
TCCTAAAATATTGTGCAAATGTATTCATAACGTTTTGCACGAAGTTGCTAACAAACAAACAATCAGATAAGCCAACCAATGCGGGCAACAAAAAAAAACAAAACAACATAACTTCCTTGGCAGAGGTAACAAAAGTGCTTTTACAACAATCTCCCCCCATAAAAAAAATAAATAACTGAAGGATGAGTTTCCTGCATGAACGCGCTTTTGCGTCCAGGTCCTCTGCAGGAAGTGAAGTGGCTGTAGAAACATGGAGAGCGTCAGAGGCATGTGAGGGCAGAGCACTCCTAGGGGATCGGCCTGCCTGTGTTTCATCATTAGCGTGTGCGTCAGCGAGCACGCCTCCAATGTATGGCACAGACACGGGTGTGTGTGAAGGCTGGGGAAATATTTGAGTGTGAGCCCAGTGTATGTGTGTATCAGTGCTTTGTGGTCACTGTAGATTTTCCCCTGTTGTGCTGTGTTGTGCTGTGCTGTGTGTGTGCTTAGTGTGATCTGTGGGTGCACTGTTTACTGTGTGTGTGTGTGTGTGTGTGTGTGTGTGTGTATGAGTGTGTGTGTGTGTGTCTGTGTCTGTGTGGGTGTGTGTGTGTTTGCACATTTTTGTTCCTATTTCTGAAGTGTTCATAATAGAAGTGTGTCCTTATAGTCAGTAGATTGTGTAAGGTTTATAATGTAACTTTTATGTAGCGTGATTGTGGTGCTCTCTCTGAACACACGGGGGCGTCACTGAGCACGCAATAGGCATCTTATTGCACTAATCCCCTACAGAATGCTCTTAATGTTCTTAGCACGTCAAACATCACCCACACATCATGTTTTGAGCAAGCATTTAACCCCTTACTCAGAGAGTGCACACACACACACACGCACACACATATACACACACACAGATCCATACTCACACACACATGCACCCACCCACACACAGACTGCAATGATCTCGAGGGCTTTGCAGATTAATGCAGAACAATCAGTTGGCTGATCACCAGGTCTTAAAGTCACCGCTGATTTCTGAGACTGAGATGCTGATTTCGTTACATAGTAACAATAATACACCAGACAGTACTGGGTGCACAAATAACTTCCAGCATTACAACACAGGGTTACAGTCATACACTGGTTTGTTTTGTAGGATTTAAAGTATTAGGATAAGATTGTGTTTGAGACTGGTGGGGGGGAACATTCAGACCAGTCATGCTCAGTCAAGCACATGTTGATGTGTCTGCTTGGCATTGCGCAAGGTAAAGTTCAGGTGTCTCCACTAGCTGCTAGGTGTTGTCCGTGCTATGAAGAGTTTGCAGTTGAAGTAATTGGTTAGATTTATTGTTTCCAGGCAGACTTGGGTGATGTTTGCTTTGTTTTTTTGTTGTTGATTTTTTAAGGGACCTAAAATACAAAAACACCACATTGTAAACAAAAATACTTGGCTAAAATGAAAATGCAATATAGACATTTTAGTTAGAACAAAAATAATGTGAAATATTGCATAAAGAACACCAATTTAGATAATAATAATAATATTTATTATTATTATTATTATTATTTAGACATACAGTATCTATTAAACTAAATATTTATTTTATGTTTATTTTATTTATTATATGGCATTGTGCCAATCATGGGTTTAACTAGAACCTGATTCAAACCCTGGCTTGCTAATAGCTGTGTATAAACTTAGTAAGGGGCTGGCTAATATGTATTACTATGACAGTATTACTGACAGACCTGGTCCTCCTCACCTCTCCCCAGGAGGAAGAGCCAGCAGGCCATGCGTCCGGTGCTGGACTCCTCGGCCCTGAGCTCGGAGGACGAGTACGATGACGACAGCCTGTACGACCCCTCCAGCATCACCTCCATCCTCACCGAGGGCAACCTGCAGACCAGCTCCTGCTGATGGGGAGAGATGGGGGGGGGGATTGGGGCGCTGTGGGAGAGATGGGGGGGGGAGTGGGGTTAAGGAAGGTGGGGTTCAGGGGTCAAGAGTGGGGTGGGGTCTTGAGAGAGCTCAAGAGAAGCAGCAAGGACACTTTAGGTGGAAAGCACAGGGTGCGAATAAGCTGTCATCTTACACTCAAATAATAACATTAACAGTAATAAAAGGGTTACAAAATGAAGTTATCGGGGGAGGGGGCGGCAGTGAGGGGTGGGGGTGTCCTGCAGAATACTAAAAGCACTAAGAGAGGAGCAGGGAGGTGAGGGCAGGACTTTGGGGTATCTTTGGGTAGAATGACCACTTATTATGCAAATGAAGGAAATGTCAATAGCACTAGGGATCAATACTGGACTACTAGACTAATTTATATATTTTTACTCGTACTCATATACTCATAGGTGGGGCAGGTACACTGGACTTTACTGTACAAAAGCAATGACTGACTGGAAAACTGGGACTTAGGAGATAGGTACTCATTGAGTTTACATTGGGGAGAGGGGGGGTAGCTTTGAGAAGAAAGGGTGGGAGGGTTGGGGATAGAGTGATGAGAAGAAGGAGGGAAGGGGAGTTTGAAGAAGCGGAGGGAAAGAGCACAACGAACATTCCACTGGGCCGGCGGGAGACAGACTGTGGCCCTGAAACCTGATGAGTCTACACCGCTCTGATTGGCCATGACAAAGGAAAACCACCCGAGTAGTTCTGTGTGTGTGTGTGTCCGTGTGTGTGTCTGTGTGTGTGTGTGTGTGTGTGTCTGTCTGTCTGTGTGTGTGTGTGTGTGTGTCTGTCTGTCTGTGTGTGTGTCTGTGTGTGTGTCTGTGTGTCTGTCCTCTCACAGTTTCAAAGTGCCTGACGGGCTCACCTGTCACCACTGCGTCCATGTAGGCAGCTAACCCAAACACTGCAGCTCCTTGTCCCTGTCCCACGTCTCATGTACAGTACGATTGTAGTTTTTATAACGCACACTGCAGTTTGGCCATGTCACAGGCTGTACGCTCACCACTTCACCAGAGTCGGACTTTGACAGAGTGACAGAGTGACACACTGCAGTGACCGCAATAACAGAAGTGCTATTACACTGAGGGCCAGCTGGAGAAAAAATAGCAAAGTGCATGTATTATGAGGGACCACATAAACACAGTATTCAGCACAAGTACACACAGCAATAATAGCACGTTAGCCGTACGCGGTACACCACAGCACCAGCCAGACGGCAGAGAACAACACAGTGTTGTCCAGACACGTGTAGTAGCAATACCTAGAGCTGGTAGAGACAACACCCTGTAGGTGCACAGAAGCCATACGCTACGCAACACACTACATTCACAAGGCAAGACACTACAACACACTCTTGCTGAAAGACTGACCTTGTCTGCACCCTTGTAGTTCATAAAAAAACCATTACAGTTCAGCCGTAATGAATCTGAGGTGCACACCTCAGAGGGCTCTGTTGGTGTTAGCTGATTGCCCTGTAATTTGCAAAGAGGCAAAGGGCTCATCTGACTCACCCAAAACACAAATTAGTCTTTTAAGCATCATACTTTAATGGCGGGGAGGTCACGGTTTGATGCGTCATTGCTGTATATGCACAACAAACCCACAGCCTCCATTTTTTTTAAAAATAGACATTTCAGAAGCACTACCAAGTAGAGAAAGTATAGTGGAACATAAAGGCATGTCCAAAGTGTATTCTGCGGTGACACCATAATGAGTACTGTGGAACACTACTTTCTTTACAAATTGTGCTGAAATGGGACCAGTCATTTTTTGACAAGGCTTACTTTTGGCACAGTGTCACTACAAAAGCCTATTAGTAGGCCTACTTGTGAGAGAAGTAAAGTCTTGCACTTGTAATAGTATGCAGTTTCTATATACACAGTACGTACGAATGAAATACTCAAATGTAATGAAGTAAAACTTAACTGTTGCACAAGTATTTTGTATATGTAATGCAATAAAGGTAATCTAAAATGTATACTTCCTAACATTCCTAGTTGTTTTATGAAGAGATTTGTCTTAGTGTATGTGATCTATCTAATATGCTTAGCATGGTTGAGGATGAGAAGTTTACACCACTTGACAAAGTATCTGCATGGTCTGTCAAAGGTTATGCTGAAACTGAGATGTAACAAACAGCTGACTTAATGCCACTCTCCAGCACTTTGAACCACTCGTGCAAATCTCAGAATTAAACCAGAGCTCCACATCACAGGAAGATTAAAGAATGAATCTGATTCAAACCAGAAGTCCACATCACAAAAGAAACTGCAGAATTAACCGGATTCTGAGGAGGAATGTCTCTGTGTAACAGTGGGTATAGCACAGCAGTGTTTAGGGAAAGCACATACCGTGTTGAGCATGTTTTCCTTGCAGTTTTAATACTGTAGCTTGGCAATAGCAGACTTGCAACGTTTAAAGTTTCACCTGAGAATGTGGGCAATAGTACTTTATACCCTTCCCAATGATTTACCTGTTCATGCCTGAATAAGTTTCTGCTATCTGCACAAATACTGTGTTATGCATTCCTGACTACTGTACTCCAATTACAGCATTCCTGTATCCGACCTCACGTCAATGCCTTACAATCATCATGCTGTTTGTTTTTTTTCACTGAGTTATAATTGTGTTCGCGTAGTTATTCCAAAGGATTTACTGTACTGTGGTAACCTCTGTTTTGTACATGTTTTATTTCTTTTTGTTTTTGTTATTTAAGTAGTGTTTGTTTGGGAGGATTCTTTTACATGGACACAATCAGTGATTTTATGGTTTTAATTCATGGATGCAATTTTTAATTGTATTTTTTTTTTGTTGCATTTGTACATGAAAGATGGTACCTTATTGTAGAGATTCTCTTTGCTGTATTTTTATTCTAATGGAGTATTTTCATATGTTGCATGGAACAACAATAATAAATAAGGGTTGTTTGGAACTGTAAATCTGTATTTTACAGTATAAAATCTTTTTCTATTTAAATAAAAGCTGCAACATGATTCTTAGTCATACGTTGTTTGTTGCCTGTTTATTGACAAGTCTTTTTTTCTCTCACAAAAGTTTTCTAATGTAATTGTATATACAAAAAATAACTGCAACACGGTTAGCTAAGACTTACACTCAAATGTCAAATCCCTCCTCTATATGTAGTGTGGGAACTCGTAATTCTGCGGGATTCTTTCCATTCAATTTTTAACATCACTAATGAGCATTCATACTAGTTTGACTTAACAAGATGCCCCTCCACAGCCATTTTAGACGAAGATTAATCCAGGTTTCAAGTGTTCCTTTATGAGTGATTGTTATTGGAATAAGTAAAAAGATGCATTGCCAAGTTGAATGGAAGCCCTTTTATTTCAGATTAACATCACTAGAGTGACATAAGGCACAAATAAATATGATTGTATTTCATGTACCTTCTATTTTGATAAATCAGACTGGGTTGTGTGATTCATAGCACAGTATGGTGGCACTCTTTGCAGTTCGATTATGTAATGTACTGTTCAACTTAGAGCAACTGATGCTCTAAGTATGCTACAGTTTACTCTCCTATTTAAATCTTGTGTGTGTGTGTGAGAGAGAGAAAGAGAAAGAGTAGAAGGGTTCTGCCCTATTTAAGCATCCCCAGTGAACAGTTCTAGAGCTGAACATAAAAAGCTAATTTTTATACTTTGGCGTTTAACCTGATGCTCACATCCATCACTGAGCCTTGCACACATTAAGTGTGTGCCTGTTTTGTTTTTCTCTCCCTCTACATGTTTTTTTTTGTGTTTGTGATTTTTATAGTTGTGTATTTATGGCTCCAGTTTCATAAACTTGCTCAGTGGTGTGTGTGTGTGTGTGTGTCTGTTGGGGTCATGACCCTAGTCAGACACTAAACTATTCATGTGTGTTAGTGTTGTAACAATTCCCATCTGCCCTCCTGGGTCCCTGAGATTCAGGCCAATTCAACCCCTGCCACTGACAACAGCAGCCATTTTCCCCCTTTGAGAAGTATGATCACAAATGTGTGATCAGAATGTTCCATTCTATAGAGCAGAGAATTTCTATTGGATGTAATAATCAAGTGGAGTGACTGTTGTAAGTAGGGATAACAGCCAGCGAGGCGTGCATTCGACGGAATTAATCAACGCTGGCGGACAAATAACTTCCTGAAGCTCTGCCAAGTTTATTAATTTCCGTCGAATGCAAGTCTCGAAGGCTGTTATCCCACTTATGGTCTGGTTACCACACTGGAGAGGAAACATTTTAGGATATATTTCAAATGTTATATGGAATGGTCCTTAAACTTTATGCCAGAAATTTCCACTTTACTTTCCATAGTTAAACAGTTTGACGGAATTAATACATACTCCGCCAGCCAATCAGAAAACAGCATTGTATTTGACAGGGCCATAAATGGCAATAAAAATGTTGTGGTTCTGGAATGACTTTACGTCAAAGCACCTGTATTGCTAGGTCAATACACCCAAGTACTGTCAGTATACACCACACTTCTACTAAAAACCTATTATAGGAGCCACAAAACGCTGGTTTAATTGCTCTGGTTCTGATTTAAAACAGTTTACCTATCAAAGATGAAACATAGAGCTGTTCATGTAGCACCCTTTCTGTAAAGACCACCATTTTTTAGGGAGATAACTCATTTTAATGTGAGTGTCTTGTTTGGCCCACTCATAACTTCCAGTCAGATGGCTATGACTGACCTCTGTATGACCTTTCCTTATCGCTCCATGACACTATTAAGAGGTGATTGGAATCTCCCTGCTTTGTCCTCATAACAGACAGTCCCAAATGTTTTGCTGACAGTAAAGAAGGTTTGCAACAACCAACTCAGAATTTGTTGAATTTTGGTTTATTTAAAAGATACTTCCATATGGTCAGCATAGAAATCACCCTTTAGAACCTTGTGTATGTGTTACTTAGCCAATCGCAATTTGTGGCACTTGCTGTTGTATACATGCCTACACATGGACATGGGGAGGAAAGGCTATATCTAACAAAAGTAACTTGATGACTTTCTTGATGACTTGATTACTTTCTTAACCCAGGATCCCATGACAAACTCCATTATGTGGAAATGGGGATGTCATGTTTTTTGCTCACTGTGCGATTTCCATTTTCAAACTGACCCGAAATGTTTGTTTTTGAATTGTTTTGCATGGCCTGTATTATTTTCGGCTTGTTCATCCAATACAGATTTATAAAATTATTCAGCCGTCTGTGCGTGTTGTCTACCCCCCTTGCAACTGTACTGTTTGTTTTGGAAGTATACACAGGGCAAAACACAAAATTTAGACATACAGGTGCAGACACCTCTACTTCCCTCACTCACTGTGCGATACATCCAAACATGAGGACCTTGTTATACAGTCAGTGGACTACAGTACAGCAAACTGGTTTATGTCTCATAATATCACAGGGTGTGGTAAAGGTATGATAGGAATGCATAGCTCCCTGATCTACGGAACTGAATCGTTTCATTATCAATGGGTGTATGTATGAATTACCAATGGGTGGGGTGTTCCCACTCCAGCCTCCTTAGCAGGCAGCACAAACTATTCAAATGACTTTTAACCTCACTGGAAGGAGATAATCAGGTTAAGTGTTAAGTGCTGAATCATCCTCGTGGTTATTTATCATGTGTAATTTTGGTAATTCTGTTTTAGGATTCAGGGGCAGGTTCATTCCTTGCACTGTAAGTGGTATATGACATCAGAAAATAACCTGTTTCTCTGGGGTTGGGAGGGTTGAAAGTCAGATTAACTTAATGAACACACAAGTGTTTGTTGGCTCACTGACCGCATTGAGTGTAGTGCATGTTGAGTAGCCCATATTAGGCTACAGACTAACTTTGGTGAAGGAGTATACACATGATCAAGTTAGTCTATTCTATATAACCACTACATGTCCTGCCTGAACATCACCACACGCGCGTACGCACACACACACACACACACACACACTCACACACCCGCACACACAAACACATTATCTCTGACCCACATGAAACTACACCTGGATAAAAACATGCAAAGATGATTTAAACTTCCTTATGTATGTTTAGACACGAAACATGAAATAAGATGGGACCAAATATTTTACTGATGTTGTGCTATCAGTAAGACTTAGCAAGTGTGCAAATTTTAAAAGACAGCAAAGAGTGGACTCCAGAAACCATTTTCAGCCAATAAAATGATATTTATTTGGAAGAATATTATATATATTAAGCCAATTTCCTAAATGTGAGAATGTAATAAGTGACAGTCCATAAAAATGAAGGAAGAGTGTGAGCACATATATAACCCAACTAGGTGGTGAACCAGTGTCCATCCATCCATCTGTGACCTTTTCCCTTTTCCCTAAATTGACCTCCTCCTCCTCATCTCCTTCTCTGCCTGTTTCTGGGCCTTATCCAGGGTTTTCTGCCGTGTCTTGGCCTCAGCCTCTCTCACCCTCTTCTCCAGCCTCCTGATCTCTGCCAGCTCACTCTCATTGATAACTTGAATGACGTAGGCATCCTGGGAAAGGAAATTACACAGATCAGGACTTAAAAACTACTTATTTTAGTTTATTCACAATCAATCTCTTTTCTATAGTTATGAGTTTTGCCAAGAGTCTGAAAATGAATTCTAATCACTGTGCCACAGAAAGGAAAGCGATGCTGGGAAGTTATACTCGACAAGTAGGCCTATACCTTAGGAGGAGCAGGAGCTGGTTTTGGGGTTGAGGGGCGTTATTTGAAAACTTTTCTAAACCATTTCCATTTTTTGTTTTCAACCACAGGCTCGGAGGTCTGAAAGGTTAAAATAGAAATGTTTGAGAGATTTGAACACTTTGTAGCCATTTTCAATTTGTGGATATTTTATAGAGTAATATTATTAGTGGCTTCGAGAAAAGCAAGAGGGCATGTCTCACCACCACCACTGTGTTTGCCCGGCTCCTGACATCCTTCACCAGCTTCTCTTTGCTGATGATCACTGACTTCATTGTACCCATCAGAACCACCTCCTTCTCCTCCCACTCTCTCTTCCACTCCAGCTTCTTCTGCTCCTGCTCCCTCTCCAGGGCCCTTATCACCATCGCATTCTGCTTCTGCGTCTCCTGCAGGAGCTGCTCCAGGTTGAGTCTGTCCTTCTCCAGAGCTCTGAAATATTCCCGGAGCTCCTTCAGATCAGCAGCATCATCCTTACGGGTGGCCACTGGAGGTCTATTTGGCCCCAGAGTCTCTGTGATCAATGAACTGTTTAGACTTCTGGTGCCATACCTCATAACTTTCTAGCTCGTGTTAATGTCTCTGTTTACGCCTTCTGTACGAGTTCCCGTCGAGAATATTTCTTATAATAAAGTAAATTACCCCGCGTAATTTACAGTAAATTACCCCGCGTAACACGTTTTATTTCGTAATGAATTGGAGTATGGTTTATTTACAACTCACCTTTACATCAGCAAATTGTCGTAATTTGATCAGTAATGATTTGAGCAGTTTTAATCAAAATCCAAAGTGTCAAAATATGCGTTGTCAAAGTCGCTTTCTCTAGAAATGTTTGCTTTGACTAATATTAGCTTAGAATGTTTAATGAAAAGTAGAGTGTTTATGATGTCAGTCTGATAGAACGTTAAGTAATGACGTATCGTATCCCATTTACAAAGAAACAAAACAGCACAGCGTAGTGAGAAGTTCTGCCAGAAAGACTTAATGCCCATCATCAATTAACTGTCACCCAATCAGTCACTACTAACGTCTACTAATGCCCTACACCAAATCACCATACACCTCAAAACTCGGGTGAAGAACGTGAACAAAAGTGAAACATCAGGGAGCTGAAGTGTGCGGACATCTCCTTTATGTCTTGAAGCCTACTGTAATAACACCATCTTCGTCTCACACCTCCATAATTCAGTCTGTGACCTTTTCTTGCCTATTTTCTCCTATTCTCTCCTATCCTCTGCATGCCTTTCTCAGTCAGATGAGCTCACAGTGTACCGACCTCTCTCACTAGAGTCAGGGTGGGACCTCTTGAGATATCCTGTAGCTGCCTGGAAACATGCTCTACTATCACAGAGTCATTAAAGCCACATCCTTCTTAAATGCTGGAAATGTGAATGGAAATGAGGATAAGAAAAGACTATTAAATGACATGCTAGCCACATGGATCAGGGTGTATCAGTCTTTCTCTCTCCCACAGTACTAATTGAGGGCTGTGGTGTGACAGCTCCATATTATACAATGGCTAATCAGTGACTATAGAGACTAGGTGGGTCCGGCCCCACTGGTATTTTTGGATTAGGAGGAGCTGGGAAGAAAGAGAAGTTTCAGTTGAGCATTGTCATGTTTTCCATATGCCTCCCTCGCTTGCATTCCACACTAATACAATCACATTTTTATTTTATTTCTGTTAAAAAAAAATATAGTGTTTAAAATATTCATGAGTTAGATGATAGTAGTACTGTCGGAAGCAGAAAAAAATTGTATTGTTGTATAATCCTGACCCAGGCATTGTAATTAAAAAGCCTTATCCGTGTTGTAATTAAAAAAGGCCCATCTGGAAGCAACAAAAGAATGATGTGAGTACTTCACATTGGAAGAGACAAGTCTGATAAAGAGCGGGGGTCTCAAAACGTCACTTGGGTAAAGAACATGACGACCTCTCCTTTTTGTCTTGGAATAACATGGGGGCACTCCTCCAAGTGGTTGGGCTGAAAACACATCTTCTTGTACAGAAATAGCTGTACAGGCTGATACCTCTGAGGAGGTTGGTGTTGTCTTTCCCCACTGACTGGTGGGACGGGCTGTGTGTCAGTTTCCTTTCTAAGAAAACAAAAGCGGATAGTATGTGGGTTTTTCCTCAGAAATTCTGTGGAATTCTCTACTGTGGAAATATACAGTAGCTTGGTTTGTTTGGCATTGCAACAGCACTCTCCACCCACATACAGTACTTTGGGCATGCGCATGTCATCAAAAATAATGGTTTTTATGAAGCAACAATGGCTCTGCCACAGAATTAGTTTAGCAATTAAAGTGTTGTTTGCATGGATATTGTTAAATGGTTTAGGTGGGAGGGAAGCCCTGCCTGTATGTTGAGATTTGTATCAGCTGGATCCCAGCCTGGAATGCTGACCTTTGCTGCTCTGTTCAAAAGAAGGCTGACTTCTTGGGAATCCATCTAGTTGCCGTTTGTGTACAAGGGATTTCAAAAATAGACAATAAAATCTTTATAGCTGTGGCATAATATGACAGGTCAGACTTATCTGGAACCTGACTTCCTTGAGCACTCTTTTATGGAAGTGCAGTATTATCATTCACTGTTTTGATTTTACCAAGGTTAAGGTTGAGAAAGAGCAAGACAGAGAGCGAGACAGAGCGAGAGTGTGCATGCACAAAAGAGAGCGGGGGCAAGAGAGAGAGAAAGAAAGACAGCGAGAGACTGTATTTTACATTTGTTAACCTTTACTGTAATGTCAACAGTACAGTATGTCGCTTTGTGTTGGGAACGTTTGCTTTGTGTCCTGTGATGGAGGAATGTATGACCTTCGATGTAATTAGGAGATGTCAATCAATGCACCATATTTATCCTCCTGTAAATCAGTGACTAGTTTAGTTGGAAAGGCTTGTTTTAGCTAAGATTAGCTTTTTTGGCTCATAATCTTCTTTGACTCTGTAATAACAATGACACAGCAGAAACACAAAATCATTACCTTTTGTGGACTAGTGTATAGCACAACATCCTGTACATTATAGCATTAATAAATTGTGCAATACTTCTGTTCTTTCTTTTGTAAAATATTTGACATACTGTATGCAAACTATGCGTGTTTCTCTTCAGAGGTGTCAATCCTTGCTTCAGAAAGTAAGAACCCTGCCATGTATTCCTTCTGCCTGTGGACTCAACATAGGTAATTCCACTAATTAACAAATCTACCTGTCTGATCAGTTGTGTGTTCACTAGGATTGCCTGATTTCAGAAAATGGTTAAATAAAATATTTGGAAGAATTTGTAGTTTTTAAAGCTGTGATTGACACCTCTGTTCCTCTCCCAAATAATGGTGTGGGAAGAAACTGTTTTTAAATCTCTCCGAACTGTCAAGAGTTACTTCAGTATAACAGGTATGTGTGAGTCATGCTTTTTCTCCTGATCTAACAGACGAGACGGGACCCTCTTAAGAGTTGAAGGAGCTACAAGTGTTTGTCCCCTGCATCATTCTCCTACACCTGTGTGTACACATGTCTAGACTATGAACGTACCCTTCAGTCGTCAGGTCCTGTTGAGACATATCACATCACCACTTTGAGAGAGAGGAGAATGAGAGAGTGCTGCTGTGCGTGTGTATATGTCTGTTTGTCTCTCCCTGTATTGATAAATCCATCACCCTCACACTTGGTATCAAACTTAGTCTTAGAAGCTATAGATAGATAGATAGATAGATAGATAGATAGATAGATAGATAGATAGATAGATAGATAGATAGATAGATAGATAGATAGATAGATAACTAATACTCAAAGGGAAATTATATTGGCTGCTGTGAAAAAGATGTAAATTTAAATTGACGTTTTTTTTTATAGAAAAAGCTAATGTATACCCGATCACCTGATATATGGTTCTGGTTGCCTTCCTATAGGCATTCATTGCACTCAGAACATCATAAATACAGTTTTACCACATTGTGGGAAGTCATAAATTACCTCGCTCCTCACAAGTTCTCAAAAACAACAATAAATCTCTTAAATGAACTTATTGTGAAATTACCCCAAAGATGTCACCCCCATCCATCTTTCCCCCTAAAAATGTGGCTGAAACTGGCTGCACAGCATTCACACAGCCCCAGAGATCCCCTGAGAAACGCACAGGTGCTTGACTACACAATCTCCTTCTCAATAATCTCAGTCTCTCTTCCTTAGCTGTCCTTGTTTTTCTTTTCAGCTACCTAGCTGCCTCATTTGGATACTTATACTAAACGTGAACTAACCCTAATAATAAAAAGGTAACACTTTAATGATCCTTTTTACAGTGTATCCACATATAACAACATGTAACATTATGCACTTACAAGGTATATACCTAAGACTAATCCTAACCCTAAGGTACAATGTAAGTACATAATGTTACATGTTGTTACACACTTTTGTTACATGTTGTTACAGTTTTAAAAACGCTATACATGTTTTTAATCTTTTCTTATTATTTTCATCTCATTTTTTATAGCCATGTTTGTGTTGTGCCACTGTTCCTAAATGACAAATGGTTCATTCATTGCCATTAACCTGTCATCGGGCCAAGTCTCGTAGGTACATATGCTTTATGAGGTGTCAAAGGCAGCACACGTTCCACCCAAGGATCGCATATCATAACAGACGTGTGTGCACAAGCACTGTGTGGACAAATTGATCTTACACAACATTGGTGTGCAACCATGCTGATGTCAAAAGCAGGCTAGGCCATGTGCCCATATATGTGTGTGTGTGAGGACTTGAACAGACAGACAGACAGACAGACAGACATTATATCGTCACTAATCATATTTGAAGAGCCCCTACAAAATAGTGAAGGCTTTCCACCTGAAGTGTTGGCACTGGCCAGAGTACAGTACATTTCTGAATAGTTATTTGCTGCTTATTCTTTTTGTAAAGTCTAGAAACCAGGACATGAGTCAGATGTTTCCCAAACCTCAGTGGAATTTAGTGCACAGAAGTAACAGCGAGGCTGGCTGACTTACTCCATTCACAGTTGCCTGGAAAGCGTTCTTCCTCAGGGACTGAGACTTTGTGATGAAGAGGCCACAGTGTTCCTGATGTAACGTCTCCACACCTCCTCAAGTGCAGCCACTGTTCCAGGACTGTCTCCTGCAGAGCTTGCTGGGAAGGCTGCCCGCACCCCCTACACACACACACACACACACACACATACACACACACACACACACACACACACAGGTGTATGTGTTACCTGTTAATCTATTATGTTCATTCTTTAAAACATAAATTAACCATATTGCAGCTAGCACCAGTATAAAGTGTAAAATATAGCAAATGGGCATACACATTCATTGAAATACACTTCTCTTACAAATTATCTACAGAATAACGCTGCAGTGGTGTTCTTCTGCAGTGTGCTTGTCAAAACTTTATTTCCGTGGACGCAGGTGCTCAGGTGTCGCGCGCCTTCGTACACTATTTCATCCTCGCGGGGGCGTGCCTTCATAGGCTATGTGCTAGCTGCCTGAGTGGTGAGGTCACGCGCGAACTCTCTGTTCAGCCAGTAACTGACGTGATGAGAGCGAGGTTGAGGGAGGGGAGCTACACACAAAAACCGTTTCTCGCCCGGTACGTGGAGTTTTTATCAACACAGAACATCAAAGAAGAGACGCTCCTGTTCGGAAGAGTTAATAAGAACGGATTGTTAGGCTAAACAGTCTTTACTTTCCGACCAGTTCAGTTTGCTTAATTATTTATTCGTATTTATTTATTCATTTATTTGTTGACGTTGTTTTGACTCTTATGAAGATGAACGGTATCACGAGGAGTTTGTGCACAATCGAGGACATCAGAGCGGAAGAAAGAGTGGTAAGTGTTATTCAATAAAATAATCAGCTATCTTTTATTAATCACATTTAAGCGGAAAGTAACAATGTGAGCAAGTTTTATCTGTGATTTTTGGGGCACAGTAGGCCTACTGGAAGAAAGTGGATGCCATCATTTGCTCAGGTGTTAGTTGCGCATTGGATTCAGCGTTTACGGACTTACTGGCTGAAGATGTAGACTTTCACTGACAAGTAAAATGTCCGCGAAATGTTGGTTAAAACCATAAATGTTAGTGTGAATACTTGTAAATGAAGAAGGCTACTCAATTCAGCAGCCTAAAGCCTACAACTTGTATTTGTCAATGAGATGTCTGACAAACGACCATTGTGAAGTGGAAAAACTTTCTTTTTGCGCTTAAATCTATGCAACACACTATGAATGAAACTTAAAGTAACACCTGATCAATATCAGACTTTAAATCTGCGTCTCTCAATCTCTGCACATGAACACATTCGGCTGCTTCAGATGCTTAATGTGGTTTAGTGCCACCTGATGTTGGCGGTGCTGCCAACAAGCAGGACTGTCACTCAATGTCGGCATTATTCCTTTACACCTGTCGCTCTGACCACCTGGCCTGTCACGACACATAGACCTTACATAGCCCACACTTAAGGGGTCGGTTTGTTCCAATACTAAGCAAACTATTACTATCTTGTCAAAGCGGAAGATAGCCGTGGCAAATGATTAACTGGCATCATTTAAATGTCTACGTTGCTCTGTCACAACGTGGTCAAGTTTTATTGGTTTTCAAGCCTTCGTGGTAGTTACCTGGGTCAAGGTGTAGTGAAGTTTAGACACGAAAAGGCAATAGTTCACACTCACAGTCAAGTAATGCATGACATTTGCGCCAGATCTTGAGGTTATTGGCGAGCACCGTGGCTCACGGCTCTTTGAAAGTGTACCCCGTGATAAGGGTTCGTCTGGCTCGGATGGATAGGGTGACGGGTTTAATTGGAGTGGCACAGCTTGGGATAAGGTTAAGAAGGAAAATGCCACACAAGTATGCTTCTCAAGACGAGCTTAGTGGGCCTAATCTGCTTGGCATGATGATGTTTCAGCAAATCCATAGTCTGCCTAGTGATATGAGGTTTTAACCGGTTAGAATTTAGATCCTAAACGAGTTAACAATATTGTGAAGTTCTGGTGTATGCCTGACTTAGAAGTTTATCAAGAAAAATCAGACCGCAATAGAGATAATAGAGATAAGTGATTTTGGACATCAACAGTAGTCAGACTAAATATCACTTTTCCTTTTTTGGATAGTGGCAGCTAAAACTGGGTCCCTATGTTGCTAGTTCATTTGACCTGTGTGTATTTTTGCCACTGACTGTGATTTCATCAGAGTTGTAAGTCTTCCTGGAATTGTAGTGAGCAGTCAAGGGAAGTTATGTCCATATACAGGCAAGTACCAAAACATTCCAAACATTCCACTCCAGGGAAATATTTGTAATCATTTTGATTGTCAACACCTTACCAGAAACGACCTGAGTTACAAAGAAGCAATTCATCTCTCCTTAAAAAGATTAGTAAAGTGCCTATAGTCACTTTGGTTAGAAATTCTTTACCTGTTCCAAAGCTCATATCTATTATGTATGACAAAGTCAAAGTCAAAGTCAGGTTGCACACACAGAATTTGAAATTGCAGCGCTCCCTAGGCCCACAGTGAACATTAAACGTCTTATAAACAAGACAATAAAACATGATGACAAAACATTTTGTTTGAATCACATGAGCGTGTGTGTGTGTGTGTGTGTGTGTGTGTGTGTGTGTATCACTAAATGTTCATTGACATGGTTGTCTGTTGAATAAGATTCAAAAAGTCATTTCGCACCTGAGGTCAAATTAGATTGATTCCTATTAGCACAGCACATTATTCGTGCATATGGCTGTGTGTTTTCCTGTGCTGTTCTTGTTGTACATCCATGACATCATTTAATTACACACTCTTGATGCCAGACATTCTATCAACCTTACCTGCTCATAGCTTTTTGCTTGGTCACTTCATGAACCAACCAACTTTCTCTCTGTCACACACGCACACACATACGTAGCAGTCTTGATGCCAGACATTCTATAAACCTTACCTGCTCATAGCTTTTTCCTTGTTCACTTTATTAGCCAACCAACTTTCCCTCTTTCTCTCTCTGTCACACACACACCCACACCCACACACACGCCCACACACAAACACACACGTACACACAAACATACTCAGTCATAGTGAATTTAGTGAGTAAACACTAAACGTCCAGTCACTCCCTCTGCACACTGATGTCTTTGTTTGGAGATGTGGATGGCGTGCAGAGCACCGGCCCTGTCTCTCCCCACCGCTCTGTGAAGCACGCTCTCCAAAATATTCACTCCTTCACCATATAGTGTGGTGGGTACATTGGCTGATTGTCTACATAGTCCACTAGTGGAAGAGATCCCATTATCTGCATATTGCCTATCAGTCGCTTCCCTGCTGTTTCACTTACAAAAATGCTTCAGCTGATGAGTTATCACAGTGACAACGTTTATTTTTAAATTGATTTTGCTCCCACTACCCAGCCGATAATAGACTTGCTTACGCTATGTAGTGAATGAGTGAACATGTCAGGATTTGGCAACAAAGAAAAGTTTGGTGGAGCGCTGCATGTTTCCCTTTGCAACTGCTGCTGTTCTTGGATGGGAACCTATTCAAGACAAAAAACATTAAATAATAATCAGGACAAATCTACTACTAAGTGCCTTGGCTTGGATTTTTTTCCTGTTTTTTGTCTTGATGTCAGATTTGGTATGAAACTCTCTGCCTGTGCTACATGTGTGTGTTCCTGCTGTGTGTGTGTGTGTGTGTGTGTATGCGTGCATCTGTGTGTGTGTGTGTGTGTGTGTTTGTGTGAGTGTGTGTGTGTGTTGTGCCGCAGTCTGATCATTCTGCTGGCGCACTAATTGTTCCCTGTGCAGCTGGCTGTGGGGTGAGTGTCTGTGCAGTTACATAAAAGCCGCTGCTGCACAGGGCCAAAAACATATTTGTCATACCTCGCTAAAACCTGCTGAGTCTGTGCACTCCTCACTTCCATTTTTTCACCCTTTCTCTCTTTTCTCTCTCCCTCCCTCACTCCCTCCCTCTCTCTCTTTCTTTTCATCTCTCTCCCTACCTCCCCCTCTCTCTCTCTCTCTTTGTTTCTCTCTCCCTACCTCTCTCTCCCACACTCCTCTCTCTCTTTCTCTCTCTCTTTCTCTCTCACTCTCTCTTTCTCTCCTTTCTCTTTCTATGCTTATCTGTTCATGTCACTTGCTTTATCTGCCTCAGACGCTAGCTGCTCATTTGCGTGACTTTTGCTCTGGCGGACGGGAAGAGGAACGCCAAATATTTGCTGAGGATGGCTGATGTCATGTAGACGCTCTGTGCAGAACACACAGTGCACACACAAAGATCACGCTAATCACACACACGCACACAGACACAGACACACACACACACACACACACACACACATGCGTGTACACGGTAAACAGGGCACCCAAAGATCGCACTAAGCACACACAGATCATTGCACTATGGCCTCATCAGTCAGAACACCGTTGCCTTGACACCCGTGATGTCATACTTCAATATCCTGCAGTATTTGATGTTAAACCTTACTGTAATGTCAGAGTTGTTTTACATTTAGAGAGGTCAATCACTATATTTGATAAACTGCCATTTTACAGTAAATACTCGTCATTAATAAATTGAGGAGGTTGTGACCTGATGGTTAAGGAGTTAATGGTGGGAAGTAAATAACAAGAACTCTCCTGCACCCTCATCCATGGCTGAGGAGAGGGACTGTCCCTGCACCTAATTTACTCTAAGTCCCTCTGAATAGGGTTGTCAGCTAAATGACATGTAATAAGTACTCATAACCCAACAGTACTTTTACCCATAAATCATTTGCCTTTAATTACTATGTACCCTACAGGTAGGAACATGGCTTCCTAGAGTAAAAGTCTTGCAGTGTTTGGGTTCTACCAGTGTATATAACACAGGTCATTTCCTTAATGAGTTTAACTACCTTACTGAAACATTGTTAGCTGATTGTTCTGAATGGTTGGAACAAGTAAATCGTGTGGTATTTTACTGTCTAAACCACCCAGTTGTACTGTTTAAGTAATTCAATTCAATTCAACAATGCTTTACTGGCATGACAAAGAAACGCATTGGTATTGCCAAAGCAGTAATAGAGACAGGGGTGACACATGACACCTAGGTGTCTATGGGTAAACATACACAGGTGCACAATACAGTATATGACAGTAGAAAAAATAAAGAAAAAGAACATAATCTACAGGTCAGTGTACTATACTCTATGGACAGAACACTATACTATATTTTTTTCCTGTATAGAAATAAAATAAATACATAAAATTAAATATGATATTGGGTTATGAGTCTCTTAGCTTATGACAGTGAAAAATGTCTTTTGCTCCTAGGTGGGTGGAACACCACTCTCTTGAGCGGATAGCCAATTTTTCATATACGCCTATGGTATCAACAATTGGGTGATACATTTTAAAACTAGGGAAAGACAGTTCTCTTATGGCTTTATATTTATCACAGTGAAGAAGAAAGTGTTCCTTTGTGTCAACCTTTGCTGTCTGTCTGGCAGTGACCGCATATTCTTTCCTCTTTGGGCAGCCAGGTTTTTCAATGCCTACCTGCAAGGTTGTGGTCACTGAGCCTGTACTTGGTCAGGATTTGCCTCTGCTTTGTATCTCTGACAGAGAAGAGATACTCTGCCAATTTACAGTCTTGGTTTTGGGCCAGATAGAAATTCATTCATGACCATATCACAATGACTTATAGTCTAGACTTCACATGGAAACACACTGGTATGATCTTCCACACAGGACCTATATCTATAATCTATATGTAAATATCAGATGGTTCCTCTATCTGTGGCTTGGTTATGCAAATAAGTTATAGATAGACTATGCGAGGGAGACAAGACAAGGCAAGCTTCAATTATATGTCCGCACACTGGAAACTCCACCGTGATAAAAAATTTTATTTTTTCAAACACGCATTTCAAACACGCAACGTTTCGACCCACACGGGTCTTCTTCCTCATGCCTGAAGAAGACCCGTGTGGGTCGAAACGTTGCGTGTTTGAAATGCGTGTTTGAAAAAATAAAAAAAAATTCCATTGTGCGGACGTCTACTCTCTTCTTCACTGACACAGTTTGTCCAGCACCTGGCCTCGGTGAGGTGGGATGTGCATGTAACTACTTGACTTGAAGCTTCAATTATATAGCACATTTCATGCATGCTGTTAAAATGTTACGTGATAAGTGTTACGTGATAAGTGTGATAAGTAAATGTGATAACTACAGCAATCATTTAAAAACACACATGAAATGCACATGGTGTGCCATTCATATTGAAGCTCAGGTGTGGGTACATGACAGTAAAACTGATGCCAGATTACCCATCTCTTTTGTGTACTTTTTAACCTTTACACATTGACCTACAGTATAGACTAGGACAATGCTGCCCTACAAAGGCAAAGTGCAGTAACTACGTGAACATAGACACTGAGAAAATGCTTTTAAAGTTGTCACACTGCCCAGTCAAAGATGTTGTAGGTATAATAGTGAGGATGCTTTTATGTACTGTCTTGGTAGTAAGAAGCAAGAGATTTAGTCACAAGACAAAGAGGGTGTTATAAAGTCAATTTCCAGTCTAAACTCATTTTGACAAATTATGCAGTTACTGCCTTTTGGCTTTGTAGTGCAGAATGTGTATGTAATGTATATATATATATATGCCAGATGCTTGCCCTATCTGTGGTTGTATTTGGATAATGCAAATAAGTTATAGATAGACTGAGCTGCATAGCATTCCGTGTCTGTCAGCCCTCTCTCAGGTGTGACGATGGCTCACATTCCTCTCAGGAAGTGCAACACCACACACACACACACACACACACACACACACACACTTCTCTGCCAGCACCTCTGAGGCAGGACAAGAGTGTTCCCGCCGCCTTCTCAAATTTCAGAACACAACAATCTCAGATTCCTCAATGCAGCCAGGGAACACTGTGTTGAGAGTTTTTTTCTTTTTTTTTTCTGACGTTTCCCTTCCCTTGTCCTTGCCTGTCCTTGTGGTCGGTGATGTCCATGTCAGATGGGGATAGTCAGCAAGGAGAAGCATACATTACATAACACACTATATGACGGTGCAGTATCATTTATGATTTGTTTTAAACCTGATAACAGTACATTCTTATGCCTTTATCATGAATTATGAAATCATCACCAGTCATTACATTACTAAAATAAATAAAAGTAAAATGATGTGAGCATTAATATCAGAATATCTTTTTAAGGAGAATATCAGAACAGTGTTTTCCTGAATTTCAGGTGTCCTGAAACTTGTTGTTAGTTTCGGCTGAGCTGAGTTCAGACTCCAGTAATCCAGTAAGGCAATAACAAGCGGTGTGGGACAGGTTGGGTGTCTGGGGTTTTGTCCATGTGTCCATGTGTCCATGTCCATGTGTCCATTGTCCATGTGTCCATGTACTCGGGTAGGCCCCCCTAAAGCCTTCCTGGTCTTAGAAGATTCAGCCAGTTTCGGGTGACCTATTCCACAATAGAGTTGCTATGTGTTTTTCCCTCTCATTCACACTGTCTCTCTTATTTGCTCTATTTCTCTCTCTCTCGCTCCCTCGTTCTCTCTCTGTCTCTGTCTGTTTCTCTCTGTCTCCCTCTATCCATGGCTGGCACACACACACGCACACACTTTCTGCATTCCTTCTCTCTCTCTGTGGGCAGATTAACTGGACTTTTTTGTTCACTTGTCATTGAAAGAGAGGCCTCTATCTGCTATTCAATACCACAGGCCTCTCACCCTCTCAGGTCATAAACAACCCCCCCTCTCTCTTTTCCCTCTCTCTCTCTTTCTCTCTCTTCATTCTCTCTATCCCTCTCTCTGTCTTCCTCTCTTTCTCTCTGGCCCTCTTTCAATTTCCCTCACAGTCACATAAACACACACATCCACGCACATGTTCTTCTCAGAACCTTCGCAGGTGTTTGGACAGCTACTGTTTTTTCTGTCCACTCCTTTTATTGTCTATGATTCCCTCCGCTCACCATCTTGGAAGAGCTCCAGTGGTACATTCCTCCTCTCCTCTCCCCTCCCTCCCCTCCTCTCCTCTCCTCTCCCCTCCTCTCCCTCCCCTCCTCTGTTCCTCTCTCTGCACCCGCTTTATGTGGGAGCGGAGCTGCATTCAAAAGCTGAAACATGAGTGGAGGAGGAGTGGAGGAAAAGAAGAAAGAGAGTGAGAGAGAGAGAGACAGATACAATGAGAGAGGGGGGGGTGATTGATGAGGCTACTGTTTATTTTGCTGTCTTCAAAACTGTTATTTGAGAAGTTTATGTGCTTCACTCTTCACTTAGCATCGTATCCGCCTTGTTCTCTTTCATTTTCATCTAATCTCTCTCTCTCTCTCTCTCTCTCTCTCTCTCTCTCTCTCTCTCTCTGGCTCTCTGTGTTTATCATTTTCTCCTGTAGACTTCCAGCCAACTCTTCACCTCTGCTTGTTTGCATATCTGCATACCTATTTTCATAGCTGTGGCTGGAAAATGAACAGTCAGTGTTGGTGGTGGTGAGGGGGGAGGGTGGTGTTGTTATGTAACCCTGGATGTTTGCAGGTGAGTGTGTGTGTGGATGTCACTGGAGAACAGTAGTTTTGGGCTCACACAGACACAGGGCTCTAAAGTTGACTTCGTCAGCTGCACATTCTGCTGGCACATACTGAATAGTCCGTCTAATCCAGCCCTGTTACAGACAATGCCCTCGTATTTGCTTTGTGTGTGTGTGTTGCATGTGTGTGTGTGTGTGTGTGTGTGTGTGTGTGTGTGTGCGCGTGTGTGTGCGCGTGTGCGTGTGTGTGTGTGTGTGTGTGTGTGTGTGTGTGTGTGTGTGTGTGTGTGTGTTTGTGTGCGTGTTTGTGTGCATGTTTGTGTGCATGTTTGTGTGTATGTGTGTGTGTGACTGTGTGTGTGTGTGTACGTGTGTCCGTGTGTCCGTGTGTCCGTGTGTGTGTGTATGTGTGTGTGTGTGTTCGTGTGTGTGTTTGTCATTGTGTGTGTGTGTATGTGCGTGCATGTGTATGTATGTGCGTGCATGCTTGTGTGTGTGTGTCTGTATGTTTCATGTGCTTTTGGTTTGTCAGTGTGCGTGTGTCCACGTATGTGCTTGCGTGTTCCTGAATCTTGCCAATCCCCAGGGCTGAGGTGTGGTGATGAACTGGCCAGATCTCTCTTTGCCTTGTATGGGAGCTCCACACACACACACACGCACACACACACACACACATACACAGCTGCTCATAGCTGGCCTTATCCCTTACATGCGGTGTGACTGTCGCCACACTCACGGTCTTGCACAGAGGAGGGAGGACGTGTGTGTGTGTGTGCTCTCTGAGACAGCAAAGCTCAGGTAAAGTCCGTCTAACGCTAGACCTCACACTTCTCTTGAAGCTTCTGTTACTCGTTCACGGTCGGCTGGGCGGCTTTTGAAACACTGTCTGAGTGACTTGAGGGTGGCGTGTGCTTTGTTTGCTTGTGTACTGTCTGTGTCTGGATGAAGAGGCAAGATGAGAGGGTTGTTTTTGTCGCTCCGCTTGAGTGACCGCCCAGAGGATCACAGGGGATTACTAAAGTAAAGACTTGCTTTGTTAAAGTCTCTTATTAACTAACTCTATTAACTTACTGAGACTTTTCGGTGTAGAGATCTAAAGAAAACATCGGTAGAAAAACTGTACATTGGTGTATCTTTTGTGATAGTTTTTATAAGTCGCTTTGGATAAAATGTAATGTAATGCAATGTAATGTGATAGTTAAGTATTGTGGTTTAACCTTTGCTCGCTTACTGTTACAGTAATGGCTCTGTTGTAATGTATAGGATGTGTGAAGTGTGGGAATATATATGTGGAAGGGGGTAAATTGTGCCCTGTGGCATATGTGTGCCTGCCCTTCATGGAAGCAGAGTGTGCTGGAATGCTGATAGGCTCTGGGTGTTTTATCATTCACAAAGATAAGGCCTGTGACTTGTTTGGCTTTGTGTGTGTGTGTATGTGTGTGTGTGTGTGTGTGTGTGTGTGTGTGTGTGTGTGTGTGTGTGTGTGTGTGTGCATGTGTGTGGGTGTGCATGTTTGTGTGTGTCTGTGTGTGTGTCTGTGTGTGTGTGTGTGTATGTGTGTGTGTGTGTGTGTGTGTGCAGATGTGTTATGCAACTGTGGGTCATTGCTATAGAGAAGTGCATACGTCAGTTCAGTCTCTATCATGGCCGCCCATAAATGATGCACGCATGTGTCGCCTAAAGAAATTAATTAGGCAAATGCTGGTCTGTCATGATAGTCCTTATCATGTTTCTTCATGTTTACACATATGACAACTATTATAGAACAGATATATATAACTTACAGTAAGGGTATTTAAATGGCTGAATTTGACCTACAGAGGTTCAGTAGCTATGGAATGTGCTCTTTCCATCTCTCTGTCTCTCTCTCTCACTCTCCCTCTTTCTCTCTTCCTCTCTGTCTTTGCCCCCCCCCCCCCGCCCCCCACTCTGTCTCCTCTTTTCGTCTTTCCATCTCTCTCTCTCTCTCTGTCTCTCTCTCTGTCCCATCTTTGTCCTCTTTCCCTTTTTCTCTCTCTTCCAATCTTTCTTCTCATTCCATCTCTCTCTCTGTCTTTTCTTCCCTTTTTTCTCCTCTCTCTCTTCTCTCTCTCTCTCCTCTCTCTCTTTCCCTCCCTCTTCCTGCCCTTTCTCCTCTCTGGCCTCTCCTCTCGTTGTGTGTGGTAAGCAGCCACCTCCTAGCGTGTCTGTCTCATGATGACAGCCTGTTCAGTAGTCTCCAGTGCCATTCCAGCACTCAGCACACAGGCTACTGCAGACATGCTAACAAAGTGCTGTGGACAGACACAGACCAGGTGTAGCCACGAGAGAGAGAGACTGACAGATAGATGGTCTAGGATTGAAACATACACTCAAACAGAATAAAAAGAGAGAGAAGGGACAGAGAGAGAGAGAGAGAGAGAGAGAGAGAGAGAGAGAGAGACTCATTTGTAAAAGACTTGATTATACTGTAGAGGTTTGTGGCAACAGATGGATGCATTTATCCCTGTATGTACGCCACTAAGAGAAGTTGGAGCAGAACTAAAGTTATCTCTTATGTAACAGGAACAACCCCTCCATCATCCACGCCCCACACAGCCACACAGCGGGCCAGTCGAGTAAACACACACTCCCAGAAGCCCTTTTATCACAATAAACAGCAGAAATCCAGACATTTATCCCATATGAGTTAAATAACTGTGCCCATACATGTGCTTATGCTTGTGCATGCGTGTGTGTGTGTGTGTGTGTGTGAGAGAGAGAGAGAGAGAGAGAGAGAGAGAGAGGCAGAGACAGAGACAGAGAGGGAGAGAGAGAGAGAGAGAGCATGAGCATGAGTAACTTTGTGTATATGTTTAGAGGTCTGCTCTTTGTTGCTGCCGTCGCCCACGCTCCCAGAGCTCTGTGTGGCGTTGTTTATTGTGGCCTGGGAACTTGGTCGCCATAGTGATATTCCGTCCGCCTTGAAAGGACACTCATAACTTAGATTCAGCCCTCCCTTTTTTCCTCTTTCTCTCTGTCTACTGTTCTCTCTCGCTCTCTCACTCCCTTCCCGAATTCAAATTTACATTCAAATGTCCATGCAGCTGGCATGAGAGAAAGTTCTGGCATCTTCAGCGAGCTGTAGAGCAGAGGACACTGTATACTGAACATTCCGTCTCCTTGGACCTGTAAATATTCGTTTTCCTTTTTTTCTCTCTCTCCCTTTTCCTCCCCCTTATTCCCTCGTTCTCATGGCATTGGCTCTCCCTTCACCCTTTTTACGACTTACTGGCCCCCTTTCAGTCTTCCACCCTCACTCCCACCCTTCCTCTCTCCCTCTCTCTCTCTTCCTCTCTCTCTCTTCCTCTCTCTCTCTCTCTGTTGTGTGATTATTACTCATTCTCTCCTCCCCTCATTTTTCCTACTCGTCCATATAGCTGCCCTTCTCCCCCATCACTCGTTTCCCCTGCCCATAACGGTCTCTTTGTGTGAGTCTGCTCTCTCTCTCTCGCTTTTTCTCTCTTTCTCTTTCTCTTTCTCTCCCACAACACATTGGACTAAAGTTCTGTTCTTCCCTCTCCATCCTTTCTCCAGGAGAGCTGCAGAAGACTTCGGCTCACACTACAGAATCAGAATCAACAGCAGCAGCAGAGCCACGGCAAGGTAAGACCTCACACACACACACACACACACACACACACACACACACACACACACACACACACACGTGTTGATCTTACCTTGTAAATCTTGTAATGTAAATGGTTGGCAGACACAGATCACAATGGAGCTGATTTATGACGCTAAATGAATGCCTTTTTACATCAGCTACTTTAGTTTTAAGTTTATTTTTTGTTAAGTTAGTTAGTTAACTAGTTATAATTGAAATCTCACCTTGGCATTGGTCTCTGGTCATAGTATTTCTGTAGTAAACATTATTTCTGCTTTTATTGCTGCTGATAAATACGATGAAACTATGATAAATAGTATTTCCGCATTTTGTCAGTCAGAGTCGCTAGCTATTTACACCAGTGTTGCCATGCACACACTACATCTCTGACATCGCTTACTCAGTTAGCTCATACAGTCCTGACCCCATAAACTGCCATCACAACAGCCTGGCTATACAGTAAAGTGGACCGAAGGCTTGTAGTCAGTAGTAGTACATCTACTGGTGTCTGTAAGTACAGCAGTAAAGTCTGGTAGGTAGGTCCGGAGAGATTTGACCTGAAAAGACTTTTTTGAAGGGCCGAGTACTTTGTGCTCTGTGATTACACAAAGCTCAGCACTTTACTCGTTACTACAGCGTACAGCCACAGGCAATGTCCTGTATTTGCCTCGCGTTGTTAATGTACAGTAGTCATATTGTGCTGAGGAACATTATATTAACTCTATGTGACATATACAGTGAGTGTAGAGCAGGGGTGCTCAATACGTCGATCGCGATCTACCAGTCGATCGCGAGGCCAATAGTGGTAGATCGCATACAACTTTGAAAAAAAAAAGTTCCCTGTTTATCCTGCACATGCTAGTTAGCTGATGGCCCCTCACGCATCCACCGGCAGACAGCGATCACCCAGCCATTAGCGGGCTATCTCCAAACATTTGGACCCATCAACCTTTGCGCTGGAGCCAGTTGATGGGCCAGGTCTCACTGCAGTTGGACGAATCTACGGACGTGAGTGACACAGCACAGGTGTGCATTTACATTCGTATGGTGTTCAGTGATATGACTGCAAAGGACGAGCTATTGACAGTGATTCCCTTGAAAGAACATGCGCGAAGAGAGGACATTTTTCAGTCGTTTAAAAACTTTAGCGACAAAACTCAGCTCCCACTGTACAAGTTAGTGTCCATCACCACGGATGGAGCGCCCGCAATGGTTGGTCGCGTGAATGGGTTCATTGCCAGGTGCAGACAGGACGATGCTTTTCCAGACTTCGTGAATTACCACTGCATTATCCACCAACAAGCATTATGCGCGAAGATGCTGAACATGAAAGAGATCATGGACGTGGCAACGAAGATCGCCTGCTCAATTAAAGCTGGAGCACTTCAAAGACGGGCACATATTCCGCGCACATATGGAGAAGGCTGACAGCGACCACTCTGAGTTGTTGCTACACACTGACGTGAGGTGGCTTAGTCGCGGGAAATTCTGTTTTTTTCCGTGAAAGTGGACATGCAGAATACAAACAGCTGAATGACGAGCAGTGGCTGCTGGATTTGGCTTTTTAACCGATCTGACAAACATGCTGAATGACCTTAATCAAGAGCTGCAAGGAAAAGACAAAACGGTGATCGACATGATCAGCTCAGTCAATGCCTTCAAACGAAAAATGAAACATCTGTCCTCAAAGCTTCAGCGCCATGACTTGGCAAATTTCCCGAACCTGCAGTCAGAGTTGGAGACGCAAAGGAAGGCCTGTGCGCAACTACTGTCCTTAAAAACTACTACTACTACTACTACTACTCATTATTCTACTCGAATTAAACTCTGAACTAATTATTAATACTATTATTATACATTGTCACTGTATTATTATTATTATTATTATTATTATTATTATTATTATTATTATATGGCAATTACAAAAACATGTTCAGAGCTTATTTTGTTGAAATATTGGCTTGGAATTTTCAATAAATTTTAAAATAACATACGCTTTTATGGGTCGGTAGATCTTTGTGACTTGGTCATTTTAAAAGTAGCTCGCACACTGAAAAAGTGTGAGCACCCCTGGTGTAGAGGGAACACTACTTTCTAGAGTAGACACTTGACTTAAAAAGTGCATGTAGGCATATGTGTGTGTGTGTGTGTGCGTATGTGGGCATGTGTGAATGTGTACTGTATGTGTGTGTTTGTGTATGGGTATGTGTGTGTGTATGCGTACGTGTGTGTGTGTGTGTTTTGATCATGGTGCATATAAGTGTGGGTAGGTGGTGTAGTGAATCTGGACACCTTTGAAGAGTTGCCAGTCCTCACTGTTCTCTCTGTTTCCCGTAAAATATCTTAAACGGTGGTGGGCTTCTGTTTTCCTGCCAAGTGTGAGACTTACGCAACTTATGCAACAACACACACACACATGCACACACGCGAACACACACACACACACACACATACGCACCATGCACACACGCATGCACACCCGCCAAGAGACTCTTAAAATCCTTTGGAGAGGGGAGCTATTGTTCCCGCTTCCCAGAGTTGTGTAACACTCCACCCCCCCACACACACAAGCCCCCGACCCCCCGAGCTCCTGCCTCTCAAAGGGGGGTTTCCTCAACCCACGGCCCTCTCACCCACATTCTCATGTCCACCGAGGGCAGAGGGCCACATACTCACACACACACACATACACACACAAATACAAACACACACACACACACACACACACAGGGACACACACAGGGACACACACATATATTTACATGCGCACACACACACACAGACACGTGTGCACATAAACACACACGTGCACACACACGCACACACACATGCACACACACATACACACCAATGCTCGCCTATCTTTGCCGTTACTTCATGTTTACTCATAATGCTTAATTGCTTATTTGGTTGATTTCATATAATTTGATTTGTACACATGTTTGTCATTCGGGTTAGTCGGAACAGTCTGTCTTTCTGCGAAATACCACGAGTGTGCATGTGGGATTAGTCTGAATGTTCTGACTGGAGACTTTCCCAATATCAGATGGCATTTATGGACAATCTGGATCGCATAAAATTGGGAGTTTTTGGTTTTGCCCTTACGTAACTCCAATAAAAACCCTTCTCCTCATTCATCACACGATGTTGTAACATGCACGGAAATGTGTGCAATGCTTCTCCTAAAATATTCCTATTTCATTTTGTCTGTATGTGTTCTCTGCTCTGCCATACATGTGCTACAGTGGAAAGTCCTGCGTCACTTGTGTGTTTTGGTGTGTTTGTATGTGTTTTCTTTTCACTAATCCTCTGTGACGTTTCTCCTCTCCTCTCCAGCCAATCGGACGAGCTTTTGCTGTGGTGCAGCCTGCCATTGACAGGGAGTCTTTGAAGAACGAGCCAATCAAACCGTCCGAAGAGAAGGTTGAGGTCATAAAGGTGAGGTGTCTGTGTATGTTTTCTCAGTGTGTGAATATGTGCTGGTGTAGGTCTCTGACTAAGAGACAGACATAGATAGAAGGTTTGCGCTGACAACACTGAGGTGACTTATGGTGTGTGTGTTTACCTCGCAGGTGTATCTGAAAGCTCGCCAACAACAGCAGGCACGACACCAGCAGAGTCTGAAGATGCTGTCAGATGAAGTGTCACAGATTCAGGAGGTCAGTAGGCACCGCACACACACACACACACACACACACACACACACACACACACACACACACACACACACACACACACACACACACACACACATACAGTGTCTCCCAGTCTCTTCCTCTAAGACTTGTTATGGGATCAGTGTCCCCATGTTTCCATGTTCTTCTTGTGTTATGTCTAATGTGTGTACTCTGTGTGTGTGTTGCTCAGGTGAGGTACTGTCTGAAGAACCTGAGGGAGCAGATGGCTGCCAAAAACAACACCTACAAAACAGAGAGCAAGGTGTGTGTGTGTGTGTGTGTGTGTGTGTGTGTGTGTGTGTGTGTGTGTGTGTGTGTGTGTGTGTGTGTGTCTGTATGTGTGTCGGTGCCTGTGTGTGTACTTACATTACTGATATATGTGTGAGATTGTGTTTATGTGTCTGCGTGTGTGTTTGTGTTTGCGTGGGTGTGAGAGAGAGAGAAAGAGAATGAAAAAGAGAGAGGAGACTGTGGGAAAAACCTTATTATTTACCTTTAGTGTTTCAACATGTCTGTCTGTTGACTGTCAACGCTTGATTAACTGTTTGTTTACCTGTGACAGATCCGATTATCCACCCCTGATCCCAGAGACCACGCCCACTTAACATCATCGTCATCCTCAGTGCCATCTTCATCGGTCCCAGCATCAGCAGCCCATACAGCACAACACAACCATGACGACAAACAGGTGAGAAAGAACACAGCAATTAAACACACACACACACACACACACACACACACACACAGACATACACCACCCAACACAACACAACCATGACGATAAACAGGTGTGAAGGAACACAGCAATTAAACACCCACACACACATACACCGCACACCGCAAACAGACACACACACACACACACACACACACACACACACACACACACACACACACACAGGTTCTCAGCAAAAAAACTCTTAACACACCCAGGACACACCATGTGCTCATATAAGCAATGACCTATTTGTATGTTACATTTTTAGTATACACATACACACATGCTCACACACACACACACATACACACACACCCCTAATTCAAAACTCCTTCTCGCACAATGCAGGGTGGAGTCACATGACACAAAGCATTTTTCAATATTTCAAACTTGCGTTGGCCTAAAGAATGTGTGTGTGTTTGAGTGACGCACACAGTAGTCCCCCAGCACACGCGCTCCAGCCTAATGGGAATCTCTCCTCCCTTTCCTTTCGTGGAAAGTTGGATGACTGTTAGTGTGGGTCATTAGTGTAGTCTGGAATCTCTATAAATAGACTGAATTGGATGAGTTTTTTGTTTTATATGTGTGTGTGTATGTGTGTGTGTGTCTGTGTGTGTGTGTGTGTGTGTGTGTGTGTGTGGGAGAGAGAGAGAGGAACAGAAACAGAAAGAGAAAAAGGGAAAGAAAGACAGAAAGAGTGAGTCAGAGTCACGACTGGAAGTGCAGTGGGCCTGCAGAACAGGAGAAACTGGAGGTCTGGGTGGAAAAAGAGTTCCCGAATGACGCACGTAAAAGCAGTGACTGCTCCTTCACCCTCTCCGTCTCCCCGTTCTCTTCTTGTTCCCTCGCTCCGTCTCCTTCCCTCACTCTCGCTCACGCCCCCTTCATCCCGCTGGGGTATAAATAGCCCTCAGGGCGGGTGGGTGCGTGAGTTATTGTTTATTTGTGTGTGTGCGTCCGTGTGTGTGTGTAATTGTGTAATTGTCCGTGTGTGTGTGTGTGTATGGTTGTGTGTGTGTGTGTGTGTGTGTGTGTGTGTGTGTGTTTCTGTGTATGTGTGTTTGTATGGTTGTGTGTGTGTGTGTGTGTGTATGTGTATGGTTGTGTATGTGTGTGTGTGTGTTTCTGTGTGTGTGTGTGTATGGTTGTGTGTATGGTTGTGTGTGTGTGATTGTGTGTGAGATTTCCTGAATACTCCCTAGGGGGTGTATCTGGTTTTTTTTTTTTGCTGTTTCATTACATAACTAAAATAGAGCACCTGTGTGCTACCACAGTACACACAAGGCTCCATTCAGCACTTTTAAAAATGGCCACATTGCTTTGTGTCCTCGTCCGCGTGTGTTTGCGCACGTTTCTTCGTCAGTATGTGTCCTTACTGCGCACTCTCAAGTCATTTTTTTTTTAGATTGTTACTAAATTTTGCCTTTTCTTTGTCTCACTTTGTCTCTGTCTCTGTTTCTCTCTCTCTCTCTCTCTTTCTCTCTCTCTCTATCCTGCTCTCTCAGGAATGGGGGGATGAACAGGAGAGGGCTCGGATGAGAGAGGTCAGTAAGAGACTGTACGCCCAGCTGCAAGAAGCCGAGAAGAAACACCACGAGGAGAGGGAAAAATTACAGGTCTGCACCTTCCCTTTGCTTTCTCTCTTTGTCTTTTCCCCCTTCTTTCTTTCTTCTCTTTTTATCTCTCTGTCTCTGTCCCTTTCTGTCTGGCCCACACTAACTCTCCACCCGTTCTATCTCTCTCAAAAACATATTTATGTCAGTGTGTGTGTAAGCAACTTCCCTTAAAGCTCCCATCTGCTCTTAATGAGTGTTGCGTTCTGTTTGCCTACCCATCGTGCTGGATGAGGCGATGTGAAGGAGAATGAGCTGCGGGGCTCTGAGGTACTCTTGCTCACAGCTAGCGCTAGTCAGCCCCTCACTACTCCTCCCCCTACTCCCCCTACTCCTGGTCATCTCCATCTGCATTCCCTATCCACCTATCCACTTCCACCCACCTCCATTCCCCAACCACATGTTAACAACTACCAGTGCTGAACTGGTCGTGTGGTTTTTAGTCCCATGTACTGTAATGACCCCTGGGTGCAATGCTAACCGTGTTATATGAAGCAAGAGGCTTTGCTGGAGCATTGCCACTGCACTGGCCTGAATGCCTGCGTTGCGTCAGACTGTACTGTCATTTCCAGTTTCTTTGCTCCCATATGACTGTTTTTAAACAACAGAAATGATGGTGATGATTGGGCAACACCCCCATTTCTTATAAATATGACATCACATACTTCACCCACTCTTGTTTCCCTGCCTCCCTTTGCTCACCTCATGAACTCCTGTCTATGCCCTCTTTAAGTCACTTTTTAGTTAACTACAGACAGTTTTCTCAGTTAAGCTTACGTATGTGCACTCTCTCTCTTTCTCTCTCTCTCTCTCTCTCTCTCTCTCTCTCTCTCTCTCTCTCTCTCTCTCCCTCCCTCTCTCTCTCTCTCGCTCTCTCTCTCTCTCTCAGAGGGAGGCGGGTCAGTATAAACAGCAGCTGTCGGAGCAGTGCGATAGGCTGCGGGAGGCGGAGCAAACAGCCGAGCAGCAGGATCAGCGAATCACAGAGCTGCAGCGGCTACTGTCCGGCATGGAGCAGGAGAGCTCAGGGCTGAGGGAGGAGCTTATGACAAGGGAGGCGGAGCTTATGCAGCTCAGAGAGCATAAGGAGGAGGGGCTTGAAAATGGAAAGAGGTAAGGCATCAGTATGTGGACTTCAAACCCAGTTATGTGTGAATGTCTATAGTGACATATATGTTACTATGTTATACATGTCTGTAGTAACATACATACACTATCTCACAAAATTAAGTACTCCCTTCACATTTCAGCAAAATGTAAACAAACAAAAGTACTCACTTTGTTGCCTGCCATTTATACAAAAATGCCAGTGCATGAAGTTATTTTCAGAGAACAAAAAAATGTACACTTCTACACAAGCTGTGCAGAGTTTTCATTTCTATAGTATTGTCACTTGAAAAGATATAATATATTATTTTCTGCTAAAATGTATACAGTAAAATATTAAATGGATGTGTATCTATGTTAGAAGTATGTGTAAAAGTGTATGTGTGTGTTCCTGTAGGTCAGAGGAGCTTCACAAAGAGAACGCAGTTCTGAAGGAGAAGCTGCATCACCTAGACGACATGCTCAAGAGTCAGCAGAGAAAACTCCGAACCATGATCGAACAGGTACACAACACACACACACACACATGCACACACACGCACAGACATGCACACACGCACACACACAGACATCACACACACACACACACACACACACACACACACACACACACACGTCTCTCACACACACACACACACACGTCTCTCACACACACACACACACACGCAAACACACATGCCCACACACACACGCACACACGTCACACACACGTGCATGTTTGGCACTCTAAATGACTGCTACTTACACCATATGTTTCCCCTCAGGTGCAGAACTCAAAGCTGGTGATCCAGGAGAGAGACCGAGTGATCAGAGAGCTGGAGGAGAGAGTGGCCTACCTGGAGGCTGAGGTAAGACCCTGGCAGATGTAGCCCTTCAACTCCCCTTCAGAAAGATAATTGTAGCTTGTTTCTATCACTTCCTCGTTTGTATACAGAACTTAAATAGATTAAATTCTGTCATTTTTAATTGCTGATGCTCTTACTTAAGCTTTACACGAGTTATCGTTGCTAAATCCTGTAAATTAACTCAGTCCATTTCCACTGTGTATACAGAACAGAGAGATGCACGACCAGATGGACTACTACCTGGGAGGTCAAAGGTCAACCTCCTACCTTTCATCAGACCAGAACCCCCAGATCGTCTACAGGTGAGAGAATAGTCATTCACATACACAAGTCATTCACACACACACACACACACACACACACAGACACATACACACACCTATACACATACAAGCACATTGTCCTAATGTGTCAGTCACACATTCTCATTTGTGTTTTTTTTTTTCCTTCATTTCAGTAAGCCTTTGAGGCCCTCCACACAGAGCAACAACAAGTCTCTGCCCTTCATCAAGGTCATCGAGATCAAATCATGAGCAGGGGGGCATCACGGCGTCACCGCCACAAACAATCCCACAATCCACTCTGCCCAGCCTCCCCAACCACAGGAGGCTATGTCTGCAACACCACCACCACCACTCGACATAACATCACATCACATCACGATTTCATGCTTTTAACCATCTGACCACCTCAACAACATAACATCTTGACATTTAAGTGTGTTAATTGATGAGCAAGTGAGTGTGTACATGTACTGTATGTGTTTGTTTCAGTTGTGAAATGGTTTCGGCTGTTTTTATTGACATTTTGAGTTTATGAAAAGGTGGATTTGCTGTAGTTTAGCACCACCGCTCAGTAGTGTGTAGGAGTCTGTGTGTAGTGCATACTGCATGTAGTATATGAACACTATGCAAATGCAGCTTTTATGCTGAAACAAGCTAAATCAAGACACAATCTGCTTCACACACACAAATACACACACATACGCACATACACATACACAACCCACCCCCCACACACACACAATGACAGTGAAGAATGTGACTCTCAGCTGGCTTGCGAAGAGTCAAGAAGAGGTGAGCAGATAAAAATGATGATTTAATAAGATAGGCTGGGGGTGGGAGTGAGGGTGGGGGGTCAAAGAGGGTGGGGGCCAAAGAGGGAGTGTTAAGAGAGAGAGAAAGAGAGAGAGACAAAGAGAAGGAGACAGCAAAATATTTATTTACACAGTTCACATCCTAACACAACACTTCCAGACATTGAAGTAGTCAAACCCAGTGTACCTCTGTCCTATTACGCCAGCACAGCTTACTGTAACTAATTAAAGGGCTTTAACACAGCTACCCAGATTAAGGAGAGTAGACTGATCTTCAAACAGACAGGTGGCAGACACAGCAGCAGGGACCGTGTGTGTGTGTGTGTGTGTGTGTGTGTGTGTGTGTGTGTGTGTGTGTGTGTGTGTGTGTGTGTTTGTGTGTCTCTGTTTCTGTTTGTGTGTGTGTGTGTGTGTGTGTGTGTGTGTGTGTGTGCGTGCGTGCGTGCAAGTGTGTGTGTGTGTGTGTGTGGGGTGGGTTGTGATTTATGGTAAGGGCTGAGTAATTATTCTCCTCTGCTGTGTTAACATCAGGACCAAAACAGTGAGCCGCATCATTCCTGTGATGAGTTATCACAGGAAGTGATGTCGATACCGGCACTATCCCACACATACCAGAGCACAAGGTCAAGCCCTGTCTAGTCTGGCGCCTGCAGCCATGCATAGTTTTAGGCTGATAAAACATGTAGGTAAAACAAGTGTTAGCCTCAAGTGTTACAACTAGTGGTGATTTAATATAAAAGAAACTAAAAAACAAGGTGGCTTGGTGGTGAATGAATTACCAGAAGAATGGCAACTATTTTGTAAAGGCCTGATTATTCAGTTCATTGAAAATCCGCCCAGCCAATCAGGAGGAAGGGTCAGTTTGGGACAAGAAATAGGAAACATTGGCCCAGTAAGTGATTGATTCAAAAAATAACAGTGTCACTATGGCAGCGTTACGGGTTGGGCAGAGCTATTGTTAGACGCCAGAGAAGCTGGCAGTTAGGTTTCTATAGCAGTAAACTAATAAATCATCATTAGCTATCCTTCTTTTACAGTGTACGATCTTAGACTTAAAAAGCAAACACATTTTCTCTCCACCCCTCTCGGTTTATATAATTTGCGATAGCTTATGACGTGGTCGAGTGAAAGTTGGAGGTCGACCAGTTCACAGAGTCTTTCATCGGCAGTGTGTGTGTGTGTGTGAAAGAGACAGGGTCTAGACTCCGACCGGGACACGGTGACGACATCATCTGTGGGTGTGTGTTGGTGTGTAATGTTGAAGGAACTCTTCTGGTTGCCTAACAGCAGCATTGCTGAAACATGAGAAAAATGAAGATGATGGTGACGATGAAGATTATTTAAAAACACAACAAATGTGTCCTATTTAATATTGATCTCTGATATAGAAATAAAAAATGTTCAGTTCAGTATCATGAAGCTTTTGTTATTAATTTGCAAGTTTGTACATAGTACTATGTTTGTATTTGTCTTTTGTTTGAGTCATTTTTCTGTCATTTTTCTTGTCTGTTGTGTACTTTTGCTCTCCAGAGAACCCCTGTAGCACTTAGCCAAATGCTTTTTGCTCTGTAAATAGTAAAAGCTTGTTTTGTAGTTATTTTTGATGTGATTTAGAAAGCATGTAGTAACTTATATGAAACAGTGTGAATGCTTTGGATATTTCAATAAATCAATCCAAATCTATTGTCGCTCTCCCTCTCATGGTGTCTTACATAAATAGTATGAGATTCTTCATTTTGTTTTATTAAATTTATGTGTCAATAATAGAATGTTTGGTGTATGATGTAATATGTCATCTGATATTCTGATCCAATACAATTTTTCCACCACTCATTTACCTTTATGCTGCTTTGATACTGCTATGAAGGTGTATTTTGTCATTAGTCTGAGAGACATGTGGTAACTCAAACCACTTCTTCATGCTTCAGGTTCTGCCAAGAAAAAACATTCTAGATTTCTTTACTCTTCCTCACACACAATTTAGCATTGAGACCTAAGACACACAGCTCCCCCTACTGAGCAACCATGGCATGGACAAATAACTACACACACTAGTAGCCACACAGCCCCACCTACTGACCAAATGTGGCACTAACAAAAAACTAAACCACCAGGATGTGTTACAAGCCACAAGCACGAAATGAAGTCAGTTTATGTTAACTAAACACAAAATTCAGCAGTCCTAACAGCAACATCTTGTCACATTTAGCTTCAAAATATATTTAAAAAACTTGTGTGAGCATCAGGGTGGATGATGTCCTGTTACCAATCCTACTGTCAGTGATCAGTGGGGAAGTTTTTAATCCAGGCACACATGCTGGGGGGGAAGCTTGGCTGTGAGGATATCGGGAATTATGGTGTTGAAGGCCGAAGTGAAGTTAAGTTTTATGTGTTGAATCAGGTCTGCAACTACCTCAGAGTTAAATAAACCAGGTTTGCCACTTAACCATTTTTGTAATATGCACCTCTGCGTTTCCTGAATTTGCAAACCGATCTTTCACCTTCTGCCTCCCTGAAAGCATTTTTTCATCATGGGGTTGATGGAAGTGACTCATGTGTGAAATGTGAGACTAAGAGACAGATTCCCCTTCAGGGTGAGAATTTTATGGTCCAGTTCAAGAGGGTCACAAACTCATGAGACAGTTACATTACATTCAGGTAAAAGTACAGTAAGCACACTGCAGGTTAATCATATGTGTACAACAGTTCATGAGATGACAAGTGTAACATATGCCGGAGCACACTAACAAAAACACACCTGCATGTTTATGCGCACGCACGCACACACGCATGCACACGCACGCACGCACACACACGCACGCACGCACACAATCCCACCCACACATCATTTTATCTACATTGCAAACATTCACCTATAAATTAACTGGCAGAAATACAGTTAAATGGAATAAAAGTGCACTTAAATTAACAGATACAGTAATGCACAGTTAAGCTGTTCAAACATAAACATTAAGATATTTTTAAATCATGTCTGTGGTGAGCTGTGTCGCAGGCTGCAGGGGTTCATGGGAACTGGAGTTTTCATATGAGGGGATGGCACAGACAGAGGAAGAGTACATTTCCCACAAGGGCTCAACTCTGTAACATAAGCGTGACTACAGCAGCAACTCTATTTCAGTGACAATGACTATTTTAGTGACCTAGTTATTATCGTCTGCTATTTCACATATCTCCCATACACACCTTCAAAGTTCCACTGTGATTGATGTCTTATGAACGCTGATTGAAGACACTGAATACCCCTACATCCCAATTAGAATATGGACATGAAAACTCTGCCAAACATGATCACATTGTAGCCTCTTTGGTGACAGGCTTTACCACAAAACTTTCAGTGAATTTACTGAAATTGGTTCAAACACACATCTATGCGTAGAAGGACCATGAAGGTTTGGTCCTCAGTTAACCATTCCCCACTTGCTGTTTCAGTATGGCTAAGAGGAGGTCATTTAACCTCACAACAGCATTAAAGAAACACCTCCCTAAAATGTCTGCATATAGTGGTGTTGGAAAGATACAGCATCATAGGATCATACGTTTTAATCTTGCCTGCAGATTCTGCTGAGTGACAGACAAAGAGTCACATCAAGTACTTCTCATTTTGGGGAATGCTTCACAGCTGAAAAACTAAAAATGTACAGGAATGTCTCTCCTTAGTCTGTTTCCTTGCACACATGCCACAACCAGCTATGATACACATTCAAGCTTCACTGGGTGCTCCGCTTGTGCCCTGCAAAAATTCTGCATCGACACCGGTTTTTACGGTTCCTCGTCTACAAAGTGTCGTTCATTCCAGTGATTTCCAGATTTAAGTCCTCTCTCGCGCAAACCCACACTTTCTATGATTGTCAAAGAGTGCTCTCCAGTGTGTTGTAGTTGTCTTTGAAGTTCTTGAGCTCCAGGAAATGCTTAGGCCTCTTGCTGCGCGGGCCAGAGGCGGGCAGGTAGGTGACCTGGATGGTGGAGGCCGAGGATGGGCCGGGCGAGCTGGTCAGGTCCTTAGCAGCAGACTGGTGCTGCTGGTTTAGACTGGAGGAGCTGGAGTGGGTCTTCACACTGGAAAGGAGCAATGGTAAAAACAATGATGATTTTAGCATGGAGTTGGAGAAAAGCTTTTTTTTGACAAGTAGTTGTAATGGGGGGACTTTTGGCAACACGGTAACAGTAGAGCATCTAAGGGGAAGAGTCCACTAAGAAAACAACTTTTTTATTTTTGACAGAAAATAAAAGAGTACAGAAAACAGAAGCTCCATATGAAGAGGGAAAATATATAAAGAGAAAAACATATAAAGAGAAAAGAGCGAGAGGGAGAGTGAGAGCGAGAGGGAGAGCGAGAGGGAGAGCGAGCAAGATGGTAGCAAAGAGGAGTGAAGAGTGTATATCAGTGAAATCCTGCTCTACTCACACTGTGGCCAGTTCATTCAAAGCGTCCTGGTATTTCAAAAACTCAGTTTCTCCAAACACCTGTGGAAAACCACACCAGTACAAAAATCACTATTTAAACACTATTTTAAACCTCAATAAATTTGTCAACATGTACAGCCTGCTTTCATGCTGAGTCTGATGCGCCTTCGAATGGTGTACAAGCTGCTTAGGAATAAACACAAATACAACTGAATGCAAAAAAGTTTAACAACAAACAAGAACCAACCCCTGTTCCATGTCGTGCGTTGTCATATCCCTCCAGTAATCTATCGATGAGGCCACTGCGTGTGGTCTTGAACAGAGAGTGGGAGTTTCGCAATTCAATCAGCCAGTTCCGGTACTTCCTTCCTGTCAATGCACTTGAACTGTAGCCCAGCTCATGGAAAGGTAAATCTGAACACAAACACAATGGGTCACAAAATCACAGAGGAATAAGAGCAGTGAACAACAACAGTGTGTTGTAACTCCGAAAATATTATAAAGAAGACTTGTGTCAAGTAAAAAACGTTTTCTCACCAGTGTCTCTGATGGCATCCAATGCTTTCATTCGATACAGGTAGTTATAGCAGCCTTGGGTGGAAAAAAAGCATTGCATGAGTAGTGACTTTTAAAACTTTTTTAAAGTTTTAAAAACTTTTTGTAGGTGCCCAATTGTCACCATCAACTAGTCAACTAAACAAAACAAACATTTACGATATTTTTTTGAGTTGGGAGTCAGTGAGACATGAATGAGTCTACAGAACATATAGAGTCCTTCCCTATGGTGACAATTTTTAATATAAAGTGTACCATTAGCCTACCATTTTGGCCCCGGTATGTGAGACGGTCGTCTTCCGCTGCTAGGAGGCGCGGCTCGTAGCGGATGTCGTTCACCTTGGACAGACGTGAGTCTATCTCCTCCCTTAAGTCCTTGATTTAGAAAGCAAAGAAAGCATTTAACCAAACCATCGGAAACGACAGCATGATTTTTCAGAGAATTAACCACTAATCAGTGGTTACCCTCTAGGAAATGTCTGTTGGACAACCATGCTTGCAACATCACTATCCCGAGAGAGGAAAATGCCTGATAACTACCTTTGGGGCGTTGTGACCAAGTGGTACATGTGGTCCCCGGCGAGACTTCATGGCGAAGCGCATAATCTGTCTTTTCACGAAAATGAACAGCAGCACAAACACCTAGGTCGAGATAACAGTCGGCATTAGTGGATTCGTGATATCTTATCTGAAATCACGTTAGCAAACTTCACTAATACCACTCGGTTTCGCCACACTGCACCTGTGGTGAACCAGTTCGTTGACAACTGAAATGCTAAGCTTTTAACGTTAGCTAAAACTATTCATTTGGGTTTTATGTGCAATTTATAACATGGCCATCGAAAATGTCGCTTTTATTTGATACAAATATCCACATGAATAAAAATACGGTGGGCAAGACGACTAAATTCAAAACCAGCTGAGCCTGTCACAAACAACCCTTACCAGACTGCCGTAGGCCATTACAAGCACTACGTTCACTCCTGAAAGAGGCGAATCCGAAGACGACATGATGTAATGTGTCGATTACACGTTATTACCTTACTTTTTCAACAACTCAGATGAATAATTTAGAATAACTGAAATAAGCTCATGCACTGGACATTTCTTCTTCCTCCTTAATGTTTTGTTGTCCTTGATCATGTGATCATCTGACGTCTTCTTCGAATGGGGCGTACATAGATTTAATGCTATACATCGCCATCTGCTGTTCTGAAAGAAGTACTGCTTGCCAAATGTTGGGCATTTTCTGATCTCTTTCTATCTGAATGTAGCTAATGGTCCTTACTTAGCAGAAAATATGTCATATCAGGTGATCTAGCAATAAGTTGATGTTTCATTAACAGCTCATACATAGATTATTAGCCTATATACACATTGAAATCTTAATTGGAGAAGAATTTAAAGATGTTGCTTGTGATGATATGCTCTATAAGCATGCATCATCTAGAACAAAAGCTAGACAAATTACTTTTCTGAAGTTCTAATCAATTCATTTAAGTTCTTTACTTTTTTCTTTACTTTTTCTGCAGCTTTTCTCTTTGAGTGAATGATGTATTGAAGATCTTCTTGTCACTAAGTGTTATTTGTGCTTCAGAGCTGAAATAACCCCTTGTCTTTTTTTCAGTGCTTTGTTTTACAACCACAAACCAGTTTCCGTTATCGACTGCAGGCCTGCCAGGTGGCTCAATAGCAGGTTGCATCATGCAGTCTGACAAAACCACTTTGTGTTTCACAGGGTACTGTAGAGCTCAGCAGATGACTTAACAATCAATTCAACATAACCTTGAGGGCAACGTTTTCATTAAGTAGTCCTCCCTTAGGCTACTACATTCAACATAAAGCATGTTTGACCCATTATCTGTGTGTGTGTGTGTGTGTGTGCGTGCGTGTGCATTGTGTGTCTGTGTGTCTGTATGCATTGTGTGTGTGTGTGTGTTGGGGGGAGGTGGAATTGTGTGTGTTTGTCACATGTTCCCATCCCAGATTAGCATGTCTGACAGGGTAGGCGAATATAGTCTGTGACAGTTACCATGCTGCTGGTGATGGGAATAAGGCTCCCCTTTGTGCTTCTGGTGATCTGTATCTGAAGAACCGCTCTAAATGCTTGACTAGTTGGCCTTCCCACATTAAAGCCTGTTCTGTCTTCTTTTTTTACAGTCTGTTTTCCCCCCTCTTTTTCTCTCCCTCTGGCTCTGACTCCTACAGTCTATTTTTCTCTCTCCTTGCTTTTTTTCCCAAATGTTCTTCCTCTATCTATTATGAGTTGTGTCCTCAGATGTTTTTTGCAGTCTCTGTTGTGATTGGTTCTACTGTTTCCTGTATCTGACACTGAGGCCACTGGCACCATTTCTGATGCAGTCTCACACAGGAAGTGGTGAAGAAGTTTGTAAGACTTGCCCGCTTTTTTTGTGCTCCTTCCTCTAACGTCTTCTGTTGAGTTGAGAAACTCAGAAAGACAGAGAGACAGAGAGAGAGTGGGAGACAGTCAAAGCAAACAGGTAAAAGAATCTCTATGACTTTTTTTTTAAATCTTAGAATAGACATAGTTTGTCTGCACTTATCCTTGAAGACATTTTAATTTAGCTAAAAAACTATGTACAGTTATAAAATGCTGCATATGTTAATTGTGAGTAAGTAAATGTAACTCTAACTACTCTACTGTAACTCTACTCTGTAACTATAAAATGACATTTCTGCTGTCATTGATTGCACCTTTGCCTGTAGTGCCCCAGATGGCGATTCATTTCACGTTTGGGCAAATCTTTACTTAAACCTGAGACACTGTGATGACTTTGGCTGATGTCCTTTTGCAATGATGTGTCATTCGGTGACAAGGTTGTTTTTGCCAGATGGTAGAGTGGATGGTGTGTTACTAGAGCTGCTACCTCCACCCTTAGCCTGAAGTGAGGTTGTAATGCATACACTTATTGTTCTCCTTACATGCCCTGCATATGATATGCTTGGTTGGACTAGGGATGGACTGTGCTAAATAGTCTGATGCAAAATAGTCTGGAGGTATATGAATGCTCTTTTTTCAATAGGGAATACAGGCACATTTCAATAAATTACAATTTCAGAAGTTCATTTACTTTATTAATTTAATTCAAAAAGTGAAATTTGTACTCTATTAATTCGTAACACCTGAAGTAAAATTTTAAATTCTTCTTTTTTAATTTTGATAGTTACAGCGTACAGCTAATATATTACACAATAATGTTTTATACAATGTTCTAATTTACAGAGATGTGCCTATATATAAATATCTATTTATGTTTAGTTTCAGAGATCAGATCTATCTGATTGTACATTACAGTCATTTAGGTGCTTTAGCTGCAGATGCATAATCTGAAGTGTTTCACAATCACGGAACTGACATTACCACATGAACTGTATTTACATTCACATACACACCAGATACACACACTTGCGCACAAGCAGACAAGCAGACAGGCAGGCAGGCAGACAGGCAGACAGACAGGCATGCATGCACGCATGCACGCATGCACACACACATACACGCATACAACTCTTTAGAGCTCTGCAGACATTTTTTTGTGATGAATGCCACACATTCACAAGCACTAGGGGGACTGGCACCACCCAGCCTACGAGAGAAAGGAGAGCGGAGTGGAGTGGTTAGGGACTTGTTCTTGAGCGTTTGGAGCAGGGAGGAGTCAGACTTTGTTTTTGAGCTATTTGTGACTCACCAGCTGTTTGGCCCAATAAGGCATCATTCAATGTCTTTATCATCCATTTTGGAGAGCAATATTTTGTTACATAATCTTTCTTGTTTGTATTCTTATTACATATTTTGACATATTTTACATATTACATATTCTTATTACATGTTTTTTGTCTCTGAAAGTGTAATACATTGTCTTTGTAACTATTCATCCCTATTACTTTGGAAAAGATGTTTTGCTAACTGCAGCATTAGCCATCAACACATTTTCTGTGCTAGAAAAGCAAGGATGGGTGTCCTTCCCATGGGGCCTTGCAACAAAAGTGTACTGTAACATGACACAGGTGTGAAGGTTTAGGGCTGGACAACAGGTACACAATAGTGTAGAGGTAGACATTAGCTGGATAATCAGTAATAAAAGAATTTTTTCCCAGTTGATTGTTTGTTACACCATTGGCTCAAAACAGTAAACATAGAGGGGATGCCACACACAGTTTCCAAATAATAATTGAATTTATTAAGAAATAGCAAGAATAAAGATTTTAAAAGTGTGGTGCAATTCAGTGTAGTAAAATAACCTAAAAATGTAGTGTACTCAGTCTAGGGGAAAAACCAATGAAACGCCAAACAAAAGCTAAACTGGGAGGAGGAGAGCAACACCATGCTCTAACAGACGAGGCTTCTTATACTCCTGCCAATTACAGACACCTGGGCACAAGAGACAGACACACAGACATAGACACAAGCACACCTGTGCCACAGGGCGTGGTTACTGCAGGCCTGCCAGGGACGTAACATGTTCGACGGATGATGCGGAACCTCTATGCCACTTTAAAACCACCAGTAATCTCTCACCAGTAATCTCGCATCCTCCCAACCAAGCCCATGCATATTTCTCTCCCTTTCTTCCTCCTTTCCTCATTCTTTTTCTCTCTCTCTACCTCCCTGCCTCTCTCTATATATATCCCTCTCTCTCTGTCTACCTCCCTGCCTCTCTCCATATATATCCCTCTCTCTCTACCTCCCTGCCTCTCTCTACTGTATATCTATCTAACTTTCTCTCTCGCACGCTCTCATATTTTCTTCTCTGCTCCCTTAGGCTGTTATGATGTCATTGCAACAATAGGCACAGAGGCTCATGGGTATTAGTCTGTGTATAGGTCTCTGTGTCCATGTGTTTTTGTTTCTGTGCATTTCGCTGTGTGTGTGTGTGTGTGTGTGTGCATGCGCGCTTACTGGGCGGGGGATAGTAGGCTCCATGTGTGTTTTACGCATGCTTGAGCATTCTGTGAGTGTCTATCATGTCTCTGTTCCTACATGTGTGTGTGTGTGTGTGTGTGTGTGTGTGTGTGTGTGTGTGTGTGTGTGTGTGTGTGTGTGTGTGTGTGTGTGTGTGTGTGTGTGTGTGTGTGTTCGTTCTAGTGTGCCCGTTCCCATGTGGACATGCATCAGCATAATTACATTAGTCACGGCCTTGCACCTACGGTCTTCATGCTCATGTCAGATGGCAGAATGAATGACACACAGTGTATGTGTGCTTCCATTGTGTCCGGTGGGGCTTTGTGCGTTTGGCCTGGGCATGACCTATTCTGCACACTAATGAAACATGGCCAGGTGCTTGTATGTCTCTTTGAACACAGAGAGTTCTTTGTCACCTAACACTGACATGTCAACATCATCATCAGGAATGCTGTCTTGGCTAAGTGTGACAGCGAGTAAGACAGAGAGAGAGAGAGAGAGAGAGCGAGAGACGGAGAATGACAGAAAAAAGGGGTGGGAGGAGGAGGAAAGAGGAGGAGGAGGTGGAGGAGGAGGAGGAGGAAGAGAGAGAGAGAGCAGAAGGAGCAACAATAGGAGAGGGGGAAGGAAAGAGCAGAGGTGACAAACCAGTCGGACAAGTCTGAGGAACTATAGCCGCATCAGGTTAAAAATGACAGAGCGCTGAGGGAGAAAGAGGTAGAGAGTGGAAGAGGAAGGATGGAGAACGACTCGTCAGCTCCAACCCTAACAGGTGGCTTGCGCTGAGCCAGTTATCGGTCGAGTCGCCTGGCTGATTTGAGCCGTCAGGTAGAGCTTCGCTGCTCTCATGGAAGAAGGAAGTGACCATGTGAGAGAGTGACTGCTCAAGCCAGGTGAACAGGTGTTTTCTTGTAAGCTGACACGCTGCGTCCATTCACCTGAAACAGCAGAGGTAGGGTCCCACGGGCACACGCCCCTCTGTGTCGACTATCGCTCTGGCACTCTTTCATTCGTGTTAAAGGTCTCTTGTTTACTCGATATATCTATTGGTCTGTATTTCTGTATGCTTGCAATATGTTTATTTCAGAAGGCTGTTTTGCAAAATGTATGGGTTGACTTCTTTCTTTCTTTCTTTGTTGCTTTCTTTCTGTCTTGTTTCTTTCATTTCTGTCTTTCTCTCTGCCTAACACCGCTTTTGCCACATGCATGTTCTGTTTACCCTTCGTGTTTAATCAGCCTGCATTGGGACTCCTCCTTTCTCTATCCCTGCCAGCCAAACACAGATTTAAAATACTCTGGCTGTCAGATCTCAGATCAGATCCCAAGTGGCCTGCCGCTTATTGCCTATGCCCACAAACCAGAGCAGATGTGTTTGTGGTGACCTCTATGTGTGTGTGTGTGTGTGTGTGTGTATGTGCGTGTGTTTGTTTGACCACTATGTGAGTTTGTGTTTAAGGCGGGTCAGTAACTGCAGGGGTTGACGTAAGGGTGTCTGCGTTATCTGGCCGCTGTTCGCTTGTTCCCATTCAGGTGTGGTTCATTGGCTATCCTGTGTAGCGCTGACAGTATATGTAAATCTGTGCTATAGCGTGTCTAACCCAACCACCTGTTATCAGACCACACTCAAATTATGCTTTCTGGCTCTAAGCTACTTTGTGTATGTGGTGCTCTGGGTTCACCATGTGCCTAAATGTGTCCACACTGTCAACGGAAATGAAAGCACTGTTGTATGTTTATGTCCGACATTTAGTATTCTTTATATGTTTGACAGCATGTTTGTGTGTCTGTGTGTGATTACTTGACAGTGTAACCAAGTGTGCCCCTGTCAGGATTGCTGTCTGATGTGTTTTTCCTGTTATCTGTTTGTTAATCAGGTTTTGTCAGTCTCTCTCTCTCTCTCTTTCTCTCTCTGTATGTGTGACAGAGTAGCTGAAGCATGTTGCTTATGTAAACATGAGAGAGTGAGAGAGAGGAAGAGAGAGAGAGAGAGAGAGAGAGAGAGAAAGATCATAGTTTCATACTTTCAGCAAGTGCATCTGATCACAATGAAAGCATTGAGCTGGTATGTGAAGTGTTGCAAGGGCTTAGGAGTTGGACATTGCTAGTTATCGCGGCTCTATTTTCTGTGGCTCATTTTGAGATTTAAAAAATGATAAAACATCTAATTAAATATTTTGTGAACTAAATGATAAACTGTTAGTTATTAAAAACAAATACTCTAAATTTAGAAAATTACTTCTTACCTTTTAGCCTACCTGTGATATAAACCTGTTGCTACACGTCATAAAAGATATTTTTGTGCCCTTATTTTTACAGAAATAACTGACTGCATTGAAGAAAAACAGTCAAAAGAATTTTATACGAATCTTATAGTCACATCAAATATGATAATTCAACATTGTCCACTTTCACTGAAAAGAGGGGTCGAGTTCTCCATCTCCGTTTGCTCTCACTCAGTCACTCTCATTTCCTCTTTTCTTTCCCTTCTCTCGTTCATTCATTTTTCTTCTTTTCACTGTCACCGTCTCAGATGACTATAATCAGACCGCTTTGCCCTGTAAAATGTCCCGTTCTTTAAATGCACCATAATTAAGTTTGGCCTTCCTCAGCAGTGGTTGCTTGTGTCTGACCTGGATACGATTACCAAAGCATTCCAGAGAATTAGATCAGAATTGGAAGGAGGTACAATTTAAAGAAAATAAAAACTCTGTCCTTGTCTTTTTTTCCTCCTCCTTGCAGGCATTTCGAGAAAACAAAAGCTGACTGAGGGAAAAAAAACACCTACACCATGAATGACAACGAATTGCAAAGATGACCTCCACAACCTCCTTGGAACTGAGGCCAGAGGCCTGTGGAAGCTGCTGACAGAGGAGGGACACGGTCGATCCAGTGGTGAGCCTGGAGACGGCAAGAAAACAAAGCAGCAAACAAACGGACTATCCGCACTGACGTGCAAATGAACTGTCAAACCTCAAGGACCCAAACAGATATAAACACATGTGTGTGTTTCTGTCTCAAACTTCAGTGCATGTTTGGAGTTGAAAGAAAATGATGACAGGGACAGCATATTTTCTGAGTATATCATGGTTTCTGTAGTGCCTTACCAGACCAACATGTTTCCTTTTTTTTCTCCCACAAAACTCACTGACTGAACTCACCTGTGGCCAAGCCTTGCTTGTCATTGTTACAACACTTGTGGATTGCAACAGACATTGCCCATCCACATTCTCCGGAGTAACAGCATAACTTCAAGTTGTTTCTATTTTTCATCTTGGACCGTTGTCATATAATTATGTTAAGTCTTTGTTTTTGTTTGACACTGGATGGTATGTTTTTTCCGACATTTTTGAAACTCCTTTTGAGACCGCACTGGCTAAATCCTTCCCTGAGCTGACCAACTCTAATGGAGGGCTATGAGAAATGGCGGGCCAAATATATAGCAAAACCACTGGACATTTCGAGACATTTGGGGGGGTTACACAGAGAACAATGTTCAAACTCCAGGGACTAATCACTTTTGTCTGTGTGCTGCTTACATTATAATCCTGTCTATCAAGCCGTCCAGACTCAGATTCACTGACAAACTTTCCTTTTCAGCATGAGTGTGGCAGCAAGATCAGCTGTTGCAGACTCGAAAGCGCTGCCAGGCGCAAGGAGCGCTGTGCCTGCAGCTGAGTCACCGCCCGCCGGTGCTGCGCTTCCCGCCACGAGCCGCCCCGTGCAGGGTTCAGCCGCTGCTCGCTTTACTGTACGGTCTGCCAATAGTCTCACATACCGAGAAGTGAAGACCGGCCTGCGGAATCGGCCTCGCATCAATGAAGAGGAGGAGGTCGGCAGGGTAGAGGCCGAGAGGATCAAACAGAGGGATGGTGTGGAAGAAAGAGCCAAAGGAAACTCTGTCAGTCATCAGCCGAGTGTTGTCAGAGAGAGCAACACAGACACGGCTGCCAGGGAAAGAGGCAGACCTCAGAATCGAGTCAAATTTACACACGACACCAAGGTGGTGCGTGACCCAGAAGGAACCGGGAGTGGCACTGCTGGCGAGGTGAAACCCGTGGGTGGCAGTGCCAATTTAGATGAACCAGGAAAGGCCAGCGACCAATTGGAAAGTGCAAGAGGAAGGACGGAGTGGAGAAAAAAGGACATGCAAAGCAGAAGCAAGAGCCTGGACTGGAGAGGTGGAGGACAGGACAGGAGCAGAACAGGATTACACAACCTGCCAGGGTCCACAGCCTCTGCCAGACGCGGCGAGAGCTTGGAGAGGAAAGAGGTTAGAAACGGCAGCCTTGATAGGAGAGCTCTGTATAAGGACTGTGGTAGAGTTAACAGTGTCTCCTCACGAATTCAGGCATTCAATGCCTTACGAGGCAATGAAAAGCCCCTCCCCTCACTGGGAGAAGAAGTGACGAAGACGTCTTCTTTAAGGTTAAACCGAGTGGTCAATACTCTTGACCGGACTGGAGGAGATCGGTCACTAAGACTGAGATCTCAGGACAGCCAAAGATCACCTGTGGAGGGGCTATTCCCATGGAGGCAACCCAGTCAGGAGGACTTGAACCTGGGTGGAAAAAAAACTAAAACAGGGTCTTCACTGAGAGATCTTGGAATTGCTGGATTAAAACCAAAGGAAGTCACTGGAAACCAATCCATCTTGGATCGCATTGAGAAACTTGCCCAAGTGGGTGGATCTTTTGATGCAAAAGCTAAGCGCCATTCTGCTCCAGTTGGTGACTGGTTTTTGGCAGATATTGGCTGCCCATCTTACACACCTCATGGCCCACGCCAGGATGTACATAAGGGAGGAACTTTTCCCAGAAGATTTCCTCGCAGTGACAGCAATTCATTGACTGATACTCCACGCTCCTCAAAAGCTGTCCTCTTGAGGAGAGAGACCTCACCCAATCTGACCAGCTCAGATACACCGGTATACTCACGGTATAGGGAAAGATCAGTTGAGAGAAAAACAATTGACCCACCTGACGTGGGTCTCTATACTAAGTCCTTAGACAGATCCAGGAGCAGGCTGTCAGCCACAGCTCAGCTAAAACATCTGAGAGAAACAGAGACCCCATCGAAAGACTTTAGGATGGAGTCGGTCTCCACAAGTGGAAAAGGTGGTGGTGTCGTCAAGGAGAGGACTTCAAAAGAAGCAGAGGCAGAAGGGACTATGGATAAAAATGGCACAGGTGGGAGGGCCAAAGAGAGTGTAATTACCACCAGGAGAGATGGAATGCAGTGGAAAACAGACAAACTCAGCAGGACAACAGAGCAACAAGAGCCAGCAGCTATGGCTACCAAACTAGCTGAGTCAGAGGTTAGCAGGATTCTGTCAAAGGAACACTCATCGGATAAATGTTTGGCAACTCCATCAAAAGGGCAGACTTCCCCAATAAGAGTATCCAAAAATAGAACAGAAGATGAGGATGTGTTTGACACTGCTGCGCGTTCAGAGAGGGGTCAAAGCAGAAAGCAGGATGTCTTAAAGGGTAAATTTAGCACCCCTTCTCTGGACTCTGTCCGGAACACCATCCATAAGTTTGAGGCCTTAGCCCAGCAGACTCAAAGTGCTTCTCAGTTCCTGAAGCCCAGAAGGGCTCTCTCTGTTCCAGAGCAACCAAGAGACAGGAGAGGGGTGAAAATAAGTGAATCCGATCAGGCTGTGGGGGAAAGGGCACAGAAGGGGAATTCTGGAAACCCACATGACAAAGCTTGGGCTGCAAGGTCAATTTCTGTGGATGAAGTAGGACTGAGGCAAGGTAACTCTGAGAGATTTGAAATAGAGATCAAAACCCCAAAACTGTCCTCCAATGTATCACACCCCAATTCACTTCATAAGCATGCTAATAGGAGGAACAAAGACTTGGATGAGCCAGATTTTTCTGCAGTGTCCATTCAGGATAAAGTTAAAAGCCACAGTAAACCAGGGCACACCCTCTCTTCATATCACAAAAACAATCATAATAACAACTCCAATGGAGGATTCACATTGGAGCTTAATGATCCTTCTAAAGTTCCCAATGTTTCAGAAGGAGATGCAGATAAGACACCGACCAACTCTCCCGAGAGCCCTCCTTTGTTCCTCAGTTTTAATGGTCATTCGGCAACCTCATCCAAGGAGGTGGGCTCCTCACACAACATATTCCAACCATCAGGCACTGACTCTGAACCACCCACCCCCACAAACAGTGTCCAGCCTACCCAGGTACCACTGTTTGTTAGTAGTCCAGAAAGCCTGGCTGATTGTCCTCCTCTGGATAGACTGACTCTGCTGGACAAGTCAGGGGACTTGGGGCCCTTCAGCGTATCCATGGCCAGATGGAGCTCTGATGAGGAAGACGACGAGGATGACGATAATGAGTCGGACTCGGGTGAATCTTCCTTGACCATCACCAGTAACATGAGCCAGTCGGATAGGAGAAGCTTCTCTGTCAGGTAGGTGACAAATTACTAGTAAAACTGGAAATGGGTGTGTCATTTTTTATTTGTATATTTAATACACACACACACATACACACCACATTCATATTTTGCTATACACACTAATATAATATTACAAAACTAGTGGCAGCTCTGCAGCTATGTTCAAGTTCTGTACATTTAAAATATGTCCAATATGCCAATTAACTCTCTTACCCAATTACCTGTATTTTGTCTTTTTTCCATGCCTGCTCTTCTAATTTCACTCGGTAATGTTCCCTCTGTGGCTTAATCACTGGTTTTGAATTACCTTTGTCCACCTTACCTGAACACCCACCCTCCCACCCACCCAACCTGTAGCCTGGCAGAGCTGTGTCATTTTGGAGGGGTGGATTACTCCCCCTCAGACGACAGTGAGGAGGACACTGATGACTGGCCCACTGGACGCTCAGCCTCGCTCAGCTCAGACATCTCGGCCTTGTCCTGTGTGACACTCCTGGGCGCTGAGGAGCTCGACAACCTCTTGCAGGACGTTCGAAACCTGGGAGATGATGCCTTACAGGTAAAACCCTATAGGGACCTGAGAGCCTCAACCGTTACTGTGTCCTAACTTCTGCCTCTGAATAAAAGACTGCATGTTGACATCCCCACAAAGGGCATCTATGAATAATTTACAGAGATTTATAATTACCTGTGAATTATATGTCCAGTCAACATATCTGTTTTAGTCCAGAGATTTATAATGACCTGTGAATTGTATTCATTGCTCTTTACAAGACACAAATGCTGGTTATCTGGCATTCTACCTGGCAAACTAGATAACATTCCTAGAACTGTTGCCCTAATTATTATATGATCACCATGTTGCAATGTTTTCCTTTTGGTCAAGGACTGCATGTTGGCATGCACACAAAAAACTTTTATGGGTAATTTGCATGTAATTGCATGTAATGTAGTATAGAAACTAAAAACATTGGCTGTTTGTAGTTCTTTCTGACAAACTAGATACCGTGCCTGTAAGTGTTGCCCTAATAATGAACCCCCCCAATCTTTAATTACATTTTTAAACACTCTGACTGTATTTGTTACTGCATATGTGAAACATTTGCCATTTGTCTTTGCAACACTTTTGGGTTTAAATTCACATTTAGTAGTGCCTTGTGATGAATATTTTTTCTTGGGTATTATATTACCATGGAGTCCAAAATCCCTCCTTCTTCTGAATCACAGAATTTGTGTGTAAATGTTTCAATTCTATTATATTACAATTATATGACATAAGATACTGTCAGCTGATATTTGTGTTCTATGTATTCCTGTGTTCTAGAACTACGATGATGTCCAGGTGGTGGTTCTACACAAGGAAGTAGGAACTGGCCTGGGCTTCACGGTGGCAGGAGGACTTGACCAAAACAAGCCAGTCACAGTACGTGCTTTATTTATCTATTTGTTTATTTGTTTTGTTTGTTCTTTTAACATTTTACAGCAGTGCAAAATGGGAGAGAGGAAGTGTTTTGATTTCTGACTAAATCTCTCTTTCTTTCTTTCTTTATTTCTTTCTTTCTTTCTTTCTTTCTGTCCTTCTCTCCCACACACACACACATTTTCTTCCTCTCAGGTGCACAAAGTCTTCCCAGATGGTGTGGCCGGCCAGCAGGGCTCTATTCATGAGGGTGACCTGGTGCTGTCAATCAACGGCACCACGCTGCAGAGCTCTGCCCACTGGGAGGCCCTGCGCACGCTACGGAAGGCCAGGGGGAGGGACACGGCTGTCGTGGTGCTGCAACGAGGTGGAGTCAGCATGTCACGTCAGAGACGGAGCCATCCTGGAAAAGCACCTCTGGGCACAGACAAAGAGGAATCAGGTGAGTGTGGAGAACTAAGGGTGACACTTAATAATAATATAATAATAATAATAATAACAACAACAACAACAACAACAACAACAATAATAATATTGATAATAATAGTTATTATTATTATTATTATTATTATTATTATTATTGAGAACTACATGTGGTGGGTGAGGGCTAAGGGTAATGTTTAAGCCAGTGCTCAGTAGGTGGGTAAAGACCAAGAGTTGTCCATCCTGGTTCCCTGTCACATATTTCATCCAAACATTTTGTGAACCAGGTGATCCTAATGTGTACACAAATCATCAGACAAATAGATCAGTTAATAAGTAAAATCACTCATCTTAAGGGCAAAGGCAGAAGGAATACATAGCGGCATTACTCTCGGAAGCCTGGATTGACACCTGCTAGAAGAACCAGAGTGGCAAAACCAGTAGCATGTTGGTTAGATGACTGCCTGAAACTAATACAAATGATTCTCATGTACTGGTAATTGTTCAGGTTACATCACATCTGTCTTTGTGTTTTAAATAAGTAATAAATAATATGTTTAGTATGAAAGGGGGCATGTTGTATACAGTATATGCTGTATGTTTGGTAAGTTCTGAGTACTAATTACTGGCTTATGCATGTTTACCTTCTGGTATAGCCCTGTTATTACTTGTGTGGTGATACTCTCTTGTCTCTCTCTCTCTCTCTCTCTGTCTTTGGTGTGTAATCAGGCCGGCAACTGCATGTGACACTGAGAAAGCAAAGTTCTGATCTTGGTTTCAGTCTAGAAGGAGGACTGGGCTCCAGTTTGGGTGATAGACCCCTAACTGTCAAAAAGATTTTCCAAGGTAAGGAAGCAAGTGTACACACACACACACACACACACACACACACACACACACACACACACACACACACACACACACACACATTTTAAATAAACAAATACATTTTAGAAATTGTTTTTTTTTGTATCTGCATTTGTGTGGACATGAATCCACAACAACAATTATCAACAATCTCTCTCTCTTTCTCCCTCAGGGGGACCTGTTGCTGATGTCTGCCCTGGTGATGAGCTTCTGGAGATTGATGGCCAAACTATGGCGGGACTGAGGCGCTTTGAAGCCTGGCAGCTGATCAAGAAGCTTCCTCCTGGTCCCGTGGAAATGTTGCTACGCCGACCCCACAAACCGCACTGATAAGCTCACCGCCGCCTGCTCCCATAGCAACTACTTACGGAGTATTTTAAAGCACTGGAGGACTTCTCTGTTTGATAAGCAGACTGTAGAGAAGCTTTTTTATGTGACATGACATGCCTTGTTTCAAAATAATGCAGTTTTTATAAATATATCAATGTATCTCTTATTTTAATGCACATATCTGTCTCATTGAAGATATATTTTTGTCTGTGTATTAATAAAATATTGAAAGCTTTGTTTTTAAATACCTTTATGTATCTGTGGCAAATCCTCTCTAAACCACACCACTGTGGATTACTGAAAGTGATATCTTGAAAGGAAGTTTCACATGTGTGATTGGTGTAAAAACATACAACAGTCCTCCTTGTGCCTTATGTCAAGCCTTGGACTAAAAAGCACCGTTGCCAAAGGCAAACCAACTGCCAAATGTTAACTCTTTTTTTAAATGTGGCCCATATATGGTTATTAACTTTCATGGGAAGCAAACAAATGTCATAAACAAACAACCCAAATAATGCAACCTCTCTTTTAAAGCCACTTTTGTCTCCCACAAAGACGTCAGTCAATGCCACCATATCAGGATGTGCCAAGAAGCTGTTTGCATAAACCTGCTATTCCTCTGCCATCCACAGGAGGAAGCCAAATCGACATGGTTGCTCTTTGTGCAAACAGCACAAGAACATATAGTATATGACCACCACAAAGACACCTACTTACACAACTGCATTCCTTGTGTGTGTGTGTGTGTGTGTGTGTGTGTGTGTGTGTGTGTGTGTGTGTGTGTGTGTGTGTGTGTGTGTGTGTGTGTGTGTGTGTGTGTGTGTGTGTGTGTAAATGTATACATGCTAGTAAACCTGTGCAGAATGACTGAGAGCAGCAGAGTTTAAAGAATCATTTACAATAAGTTGAGAGTGGTGTTGTGTTTATGACTGGCTGAGGACATTTTGCCATGATGACACTTCTTATCACCCCTCTGAGCTTTAGCATGACAGACTTTACTGTGACAATGTAAAAACATGTCATGATGGCAGATCTTTATCACTCCCAGCAAGACCAGCATCCCTATTTCACACAGTCAGTAAAATATCACAAGAGGTGGAGGTGGAAACATATATGATATTCCTTTCTTGTGTACTACATAGGTTAAGGCTACTACAGTATAGCCTCATGGTGAGAAATGACAACAGGCCTTTTAAAATAATAAAACATGTTAAAATACATTAGAATACATTTTCAAATGCATGCAGTGTTACCTTTAGGTTATAAGTTCACATCGCAGTTACCTTCATTTGTTTGTTCAATTATTTAACGTTTGCTTGAAAACAAAGGTGGGCTTCTTGGTTTCAGGAAGTAATGGTGTAATTAGGTTGTGTCTGCAGTAAAATATGGCTAGTAAAATAGATGTCACTAATTATCTCATATTCAGCTAGTTTACTGAGGGAATATAATATATACAGCGCAGGTCTTTTGCTTTCTAAGGCTCTCCTTGAAGGAAAGTCAAAGTATTTTTACTGCAGAATTTTACTGAAGCATTTTAGCTGAAATATCTCATCCCATTTATGGTCTACCAGCCAATGCTTTATCTCAAAGGCACTCTGTCATTGTGGCGGACAGAACAATGCAGGTCTGTCTCGCATTGAGTTTGTTTTCAAGTCGACCTGAACTTTCCTGCCTACATGTTGGAAAAGAAAATCATCTTGTTACCAAGAAATATTTGTTGACATGTTACTTCAAGCTGTTACCACACACATAACCTTTCAGTCAGTGGTCTTTATTATCGTATTGATTATCTTGTTAGTCATTGACCTTTGTGATAGTGACCAGCAGGTGATTAACACTGGATTGGCTTGAGCCTCACTATTGTTGCTGTCTGGCAAGCAAAGCATTGTCACAGACCAAAGTCGAATGGATAAGCAGGTGTGGAAGTGATGGTCTCTGGGTGATCTCAGGTGATGTAAACTGCTGAGTGAATGATCCTGATGGCGACACTGATTCCAGATGAGCTTAGGTGAGGAGAGAAGCTGTGGACAGGTTAGGATGAAGCAGGTGAGAAGGACACTAACGGTGAAGAATGAGCTGGTCAGACAGTGCATGGGGGAGTTTCTGGGCACCTTTATCTTACTGGTGAGTACATTACATTACATTACACTTCGCAGATGCTTTTATCCAAAGCAACTTACATAAGTAACTGAATACCTGACATCCACTTTATTTTGCTTACAGGGATACACTTTATTTTACTGTCTCTGTTACATCAGTTAGGTGCAGTGTAACAAAGTGTGTAACATTATGTACTTACACTGTACCATAGGGTCAGGCAGGGTTAGGGTTAGTGTTAGGTATGTACAGTGTAAGTCCAGTGTAGTGTTACAGTTAAAAAGGCAGAGGAGAATTCTATGCACTGGTTTGACACTAACCAATTCAGATATACACTTAATAAATGTACTACTTGTGCAAGTATATAGAGTGCAAGTTTTATTATTTATCACCTCAGCAAGAGATACCATCACTTGCATTTACACATTTCAGACGTACACAGACACACAGATGTCCTAACATCAACTCGCAAAACACATGCCCATTTCTGCAACATAAAATTAGTGCAACTCAGTTTTGAAGAGGACATTTGAAACTCATTCAAGTCCTTTCCTTGACCACGTACTAGGACATAATCATTTGACATGTTGGAGATTATACTTTAATGACTCACACGTGAGTTTATCTTTTGTTTATTATCTCATTTGTTTACCATGGCATAGTATCCCTTGACCATCAACACACCTCTGGGTTTTGTTTACAAAGTTGAGCTCATATATGATGTAGTCTTAAGATGTTTGCAGCAAATAAATGTTTTCATCACAAATTGTAATCATTTCGGCATGGAAAACTGTATGCCCCTCTCTGAAGTCATCTGAAGTTGGAGACAAGGAGTCAAGGATTTTGAAATGTTCAATCTGAAATTGGAAAGCACTGAGGAAGGCTGAGATTGCAGTATCAGATTGCTTACCCAAACTTTCCTCTAATTAAACGTCTTTGTTTATGTACAATAGTGTCTTGTGCTCCATGGGCTCTTTATGGCTGGATATGTATGCAAACCTTCATGAGTTATGCAATATCCTGCTCACTGTAATCACTGTCTTTATGAGTTTACTGTCCTCTCATGGTCAATATTTGCCATGAAGTAGACTAGTGTTGAGAGTTGACTTTCCTGATTAATCTTGTTATCTAAATGATACATTATCTCAAAGATTTCTTGGTAACACTATTTAAGACAACCACTTAAGAGTGAGAGGGTGTGCTCATCCAGAAAAAAATAATAATCTTACAGGTTATGGCATTAGAGTAGAAATCAGAAAAGGTCTGCACACTGTATATTCTTCAAAATGTATTAAATTGACAAGAACAAGGCAAAGTTTGAACCATAAGGTCTTTGTCAGGTCTTGTTCTTGTCAATTTAATACATTTTGAAGAATATACAGTGTGCAGACCTCTTCTGTTTTCTTGGTAACACTTTTCATACTATTTATTAAGGTTTAGAATTCATGAAGGTTTGTAATGTATTCAAGTTTTCATAACTTGAACATGATGGCTGACCTCTTGACCTCTCCTCTCCTACCATAGCTGTTTGGCTGTGCAGCAGCCGCCCAGGTGAAGACCAGCCATGAGACCAAGGGCCAGTACCTGTCTGTCAACATCGCTTTCTCCGTGGGGGTCATGGCTGCCATGTACCTCTGCAAAGGAGTCTCAGGTAGGCCAGCAAACACCCCCCGTCTGGTGGCCCCTGTGATTGCAGTGGCACAGGTCATGGAGCAGATGGTGGCAGAGCCGTAAAAGACCTAATGTAGGTCGGGTCCAGCTTATCTAGGCATACTGACAAGTTGGAGTGTGCCTGACATTAAACTTCCCCTAAATGCCTCTAATGGCAAGAAACAGCACCTCCTATGGCTGCCTGGTGTCTTTGAGAAACATAGTGCAGCTATAAAAAAACAAGAAAAAAAGAGCTCAAGTACTGTTAAAATGTCTGAAAATGTATTGCCTGTTTACACATCCTAAAGGATAACTGTATTTAACACTTTCATTCTGAATTCACACACAGCAAGTAATGGGGTGTTAAAATTTCAGGATTGAAAATTTGGGAGTTGACTTTAGGATTGTTTGTAGGATTGAGGATTAGGAGTGAGGATTTATTGTTCCACCACCTTCTTTAATGTATCCATTTGATGTATTTGCCAGGAGCTCATCTAAACCCTGCGGTGTCTCTGAGTTTCTGTGTGGTGGGTCAGATCCACTGGAAGAAGCTGCTGCCATTCTTTCTCTCCCAGATCCTGGGAGCCTACTTGGCCTCAGGCCTTGTCTTCTGCATCTACTATGGTAGGCTTCATGACACCGAATTACCTGAATGTACATGACTGTGTATATTTGAATTTTACCTTGTACACTGTATCTTAATTGAATTTGAATATTTGTTAAGTCTTAATGGTGAGTTTATGTTGAGTTATGTTAATGGTGGGTTGATACTTTGTTATTAGTAAAATATAGTGAGTTTAGGGTGAGTTAATACTGAGTTATTAGTGAGTTAATAGTGAGTTGTTAGTGAGTTGTTAGTGAGTTAATAGTGAGTTAATAGTGAGTTGTTAGTGAGTTGTTAGTTAGTTAATTGTGAGTTAATATTGAGTTATTAATGGGTTAATAAAAAGTTAATAGTGAGTTAATAGTGAGTTATTAATGGGTTAATGGGTTAATAATGAGTTAATAATGAAGTAATAGTGAGTTAATAGTGAGTTAATAGTGAGTTAATAGTGAGTTATTAGTGAGTTATTAGTGAGTTATTAATGGGTTATTGGGTTATATAGTGTGTTATATAGTGTTAATAATGGGTTAATAATGAGGTAATAGTTAATAGTGAGTCAATAGTGAGTTAATAGTGAGTTAATAGTGATTATTAATGGGTTAATACTGAGTTAATAGTGAGTTGTTGGTGAGTTAATGGTGAGTTAATGGTGAGTTAATACTGAGTTATTAGTGAGTTGTGAGTAAATGATGAATTAATGGTAGCAAGAGGAGGTGACAACACGCCACGTATCAACACCACATGTTGACTGGTTTACATATCTGAAAAAAAAAACTGTTTCACTACCTGTTTTTGTCATGCTTTCGGTTAGCTTTTAGAGAAATGTAGAATTAATAGATTGAAACATGCTATAGCATAGTATACGTTATCTCCGTCAAGTTTTGAAACATGTCACACTTTTCTGTCACCAGTCTACGTTGTGGAATTGTCTTCTGACAATACAATGATAACATGGCAAACATTCATGTCACATTTTGCTCACATTTGCATTACTATTACATTAATAGGCTATCTATGTCAATATGCCCAGTAGAGTCAACTATTATCTTTATTGCTAACCGCAACTAAAACTATTACAGTGCATAGGTCAGTGCATGACATTGTAAAATGTAGGTCATGTCAGTAATTGAAGTAAACACATAGCCTGAATGCCAAATAACTACTGTTGTTTTACCATTAGTAGGCCACGCATGTCTTTATCATAGTAGTTGTGTCCAAGACAAATTCCTCCGTGGGCAGATGATAAAGATTGACTTGACTTAGCTTTGTTATTGTAGCAGAAATATAGTGCAGGGAGCTACGGTAGCCGGGGCCTTTGTCTTTGACAGATGGGCCACTGACAGTGACAGGGGGAAGGGGGGATTACAGGTGATACACACCTACTGTATCTAATCAACATCCATGAAAGAGCTGACTGAAAATTAGTTTTTACAATTAGTATTGAAACTAAATGACATTTCTGAAAGCTGCTACTTACTTTTATGTAGCCAACAGTTATGTTTACAACATTCAGACCTCAAAAGTCTTGAACATGCAATCTCAAGCTGATTTTGTTGTGTTGGGTGGCACTTTTAATGGCAAGCCTTTCACCGTCAGTGGGTGAATTTGTGTGTAAATGGGTGAATGTGGGGCATTTTATGTAAAAGCACATTGGGTACTTTGCTGAGTATATAAAAGTGCTACATAAATGCAGTAAATAACCATTTCATGCTTTCATACTTGCCAAGTGTTGTATGTGCACTACAATTATGTTTTAAATCTTACACACACATCTGTTTTAGAAGCTGATGATTTTGTTCACTGAGATCCAAAAAAAACCCTAAAAAATCTCAAATATACATTTCCCTCCCATTCTCTCTCTCTCTTCCTCCTCTGAAACCAGATGCCATAATGAAGTTCAGTGGAGGTGTTCTGACAGTCACTGGGCCCAATGAGACAGCCTCCATATTTGCCACCTATCCCTCGGCCCACATCTCCCTGCAAAGCAGCTTCCTCGATCAGGTATCAAGCAGCCAACAGGAGCCAGGCCTCTGCTTTTTCGGTTAAATAGCTTCTGCTCAGTGGCGTCAGCAAAAACGAACCTTATACAAAATTTCACGTATCTCCTTTCGGTCTGTCTGCCTTTGAAAATGATGCTACAGTGCAAATGAACCAAAGGGAACTGGTGTTTATTTCCTCAGGATTGTTCGCTTCTAAAGATAAAGCGAAAGGGTTTTGCTGAGTGTTCATGCTAGCCTACAGGTTGAAGACATAGAACCACAGTGCTTACTCATCTCACTCTCTCTTTCATACACACACACACTCTCGCAGTCTCTTTTTTCCCTCTTCCTCTCTCTCTCTCTCTATGAAAATGGTTGGGACAGCAATACTAATGACATGCATTCTCCCTCATACTCTCTCTCTCCCTACCTCCCCCCTTTCTGTCTCTCTTTCTCTCCCTATTTCTCTTTCTCTCTCTTGCTCTCCCTCTATCTTTCTTCCCACCCCCAATCTCTCTCTCTTTTTCTCTCTCTTGCTCTCCCTCTCTCTCTCTCCCCCCTTCCCCCTCTGTTCCCCCCTCTATCTCTCTCTCTCGCTCTTCCTATTTCTTTTTCTCTCTTTTGCCACCCCCTCCCCCCCCCCTTCTCTTTCTCTCTCTTCCCCTCTCTCTCTTTCCCAGGTGGTTGGTACGGCGATGCTCATGACCTGCATCCTGCCTCTGGGTGAGGAGCGGAACACTGCGGCACCTCCAGGTCTGATCCCACCCATAGTGGGGGTCATCGTGCTGGGCATCAGCGCAGGGATGTCCTCCAACTGTGGGGGGGCCATTAACCCCGCCCGTGACCTAGGCCCCCGCCTCTTCACCCTCACGGCAGGCTGGGGAACAGAGGTGTTCAGGTGAGGGGCCATGTTAGCTTTAGCACTGCTTAAGCAGAATCAGAACTGCCTAGACATCAGGTCTTCTCAGAAGTTAGTCTGAGACACTATGGAAGTCCTTCATTAGATGAGGTTCATCAAATCAAATGAATCAAATCTCTAAAAAGAACCTGAACTGTTGAAACCAGATGTTTTTAGATATATAGTGGTTTGGTGAGAAAAATCCACTCTGATCCCAGTTGTCAGCACACACAGGGTCTCAGGCCTTTCCTTTCCTCACTTTCTCCTTCTCTCTGTTTATGCAGTTAAATAGATTAATTATTATGCTGCTCATAGGCATCCTATAGATGAAGACAGTGTAAAACAGCTAGCACTGGTCTTTTTCTTCTTCTGATCTGTGGTGCATACTTTATATCAACACTTTAAACACGTTTGATCCAGTCGGATCCAGTCCAGATCCTGCGGTGCATACTCTGTGTCTGTTGCCACTTTATATCAACACTTTAAACACGTTTGGTCCAGTCCGATCCAGTCTAGATCCTTGCATGTCCCTCCTGGCATTTAACCCCCCCCCCACCCGACAGATCTCTCACAGCGGGCCGTATCGTGTCATGTATGCCAAGTGCTACACTGTCATTTTGCAATGACCATTCGGACACATGAGGGTGGAGACACATTGTGTTCTCAGGGAACACTGAGTTCCTTACGGGTGTCACTGGCGTGAGACTGTAACTACGGCCCCATTAGCCCCTGCTAATGTCTAGTCAATACAAACCTCAGTCAAAAGGAACCATTGTCATTACAGTATTATTATGGCCACTTATGTTTTTGGAGCTTGATTAGAGGTAATTGTAAAAGCATATAAACACGGATTAATGAATTAGAGATATCGATTTTGATTTCACTTTCGTCAATTTCGTTACACTTTATCGGCATTCATTACACGAAAATACATTTTAATTTTGATTCTGATACTGATATATGATTTTAAACTAATAGTGCAAGTAAAACTAGTGCACAAACACTTAGTTGGTTCTATGCCTTACCCATTATGGTGTAACAACATAATCCCTCAGTGTAAAACTTAATTTTCTGTTCATTGCCACTCTCTCCACAGCTGCTATAACTACTGGTTCTGGGTACCTCTGGTAGCACCCATGATTGGAGGGGTTTTGGGGACCATCATTTACGTTATCTTCATCGAGTGGCACCTCCCCAGCCCTGAGGCCACCCAGGGTACAGACGAGCCAACGGACAGCGAGAAGCCCTGGAAAGCTGCATACACGAAGGATCCCATGGGCAAATTTGAAGCAACTGTAATCAAAGAACAGGCCATATAGCCTTGGCCTAACACACTGCAGGCTGCTTTCACTTTAGTATCTTTACTTATTACTTATTTTCATCCACATGTGCTAGGAAATTCCCACCCAGAGGTGATTGTAAAGTCTGTTGGGGGCCCCAGGTAAACAAAAATCCACAACTGTCGTTAAAAACTGTGTTGCCAGTTAGTTTAATGTGTATCAGCTCTTTGGGGCCCTGTAGTGGCCTGTGGGGCCCCAGGCAGTTGCCCATTTTGCCTTTTGACAAGCTAAGCCTCTATTTCCACCGGATCAATGTGTGGAAGTCATATGTCTATCCTGGGAAAGAATTCTTGCACCAGGACTCTGACATGCATTTTTGCATTTAACCTCACAACAGACTCTTGCTCTGAAGTGTAATCTGTGACCACTTGTTTGTTTGTTTTTATTAACTGCATGTGTACTTACTAAGATTCATGTTGTATGAAAGTCCAAGCTGGATAACCATAAAAGCAACAATATGGGATATAATGTCCAAATGAGGTGATACAACAAAATTGTGTGTACCAGTTTGTTAGCATTGCACTGCATTGTATTTCTGCCTTTACTCTAAAAGCTATTTATTTTTTGTATACTAAATGAAATGAGAGCATAACAACTGTTATCTATGTGGCTGGTGGGTCACTTCCACCTCTTCTGCTATTAATAAAGTTGTATGATAAGAATTGTATTATCAAATCATTTATCAGTTAATCATTACTTTGTTTGTGTACTATGTGCAATATGTGACTGAATTTGCTTCTGTAAAAGTTTTAACGTATCATCCTCTCAACGACTTGGCCAGTGCACAAAAAATATTCAGTCACTAAAGTCACACAAAAGTAGTAAAAATCTACATCTGGACCTCTTGAAGTTGATTTGTAATTAGAATTACCTTCCCTTTACCCGCCCTCTCCATGTTGTTCATGTTTATCTATCACATTGAACAGGACAGACTTTGGTCAGTCTGTTCTAACCAGTACATGTCCTCATGTGTGTGTGCATAGGTACATGCCACTGCCTTGATGTCTCAAGGGGCATCTGTGTGTGTGTGTGTGTGTGTGCATGTGTGTGTGTGTGTGTGTGTGTGTGTGTGTGTGTGTGTGTGTGTGTGTGTGTGTGTGTGTGTGTGTGTGTGTGAACTCACTATGTTCTTTTAAACAGAAGACCAAAGGAAACAGTTTTGTCGAAAATGTTGCTCTTTGGCAGGATACATGTTGCATTCTTTGGAGCCTGTTATAAACAGTGTGAGTGGAAGAGCAACACAAACATTACGATATTAAATCCCGCTAGGCAGCCACTAAAACATTACAGCTTCTTCTATTTCTGGACTTGGTTTTACAGCTTGATCATAAAATGGAAAAAGCACGGGGACTGTTCATGGACATGAAACCATTATTAAGAGAATGCTTGGCAGAATTCCTCGGAGTCTACATTATGATTGTGAGTATATGAGAAGAAAGCATATGTAAACGTTTGCACTTTTGTAAGAATGTGTACCAGCTTCATATTGCATTTTGCATGTCTAGCATTTTGTCTATACACTGCAGTATGCTATGAAAAAGGAATTGCTAATTGAATACAACATACATAAAAGGCACGATCATCTGCAATCTTTTTGCCAATAGTAGCAAGGTTTCTTGAGTTTGGTAAACATTACAATATCAAAATTTCCACAAGAAAGTAAAGAATCAGCCCTCTAAATACATAGAGAGAAACAGCTACACATCAGGGGAAAAAAACACTAAAAGTGAAATTAAAACATGTCAAATTTCATGACTTTGTGTGTTTACTGCAGCTGTTGGGTGTAGGCTCAGTGGCACAGCTGGTGACCAGTGGAGGCACCAAAGGGGACTACCCTTCCAGCACCATTGCCTTTGCTCTGGCCACCACCTTTGGCATGTATGTCTGCAGGGGCGTCTCAGGTAGGACTGGTTTGTGTGTTTGTGTGGTCAAAATGACTTGTACTGTCTGAAAAAAAACTAAAGAAAGCAGTGATATTAAAGAAAGAAAGTGTATTACAAATACATCCTTGGGTGTCAGTACATCTTTCATCAAGATAACAACCCAAAGCACACTGTATGTCATGTAGTCTTTCTTATCAAGAAGATAATTTGTCAGTGTACAAATAATTTTTGGCTACACTGTATATCATGAAGTGTGTGAATGTAGTTTTTGTACTATTTGGTACGTAGACACACTCCCATTTGATGAATCATCGTCTTACTGACATTTCAGTGAAATTCAATAGTCTTAATAGTATGCAAAATACAAGTGTTGACTAAAAAGTATTGCTTCAATAATGTAAGTCTCCCTGTGCGTGTGTGTATGTGTGTGTGTTTATATACACACGTGTGTGTGTGTGTGTGTGTGTGTGTGTGTGTGTGTGTGTGTGTGAGACTGTGGGGCTGTGTGTATGTGCATGTGTGTGTGTGCATGTTTTTTGTTCAGGTGCTCAACTGAACCCAGCTGTGTCTTTCGGCCTGTGTGTGATGGGGAAGCACCAGTGGAGGAAACTGCCCCCGTACACAGTCTTTCAGACACTGGGCTCTTTTCTCGGAGCTGCAACCGTGTATGCTTTGTATTATGGTACGGGAGCCGCTACTGTGGTCATGATGATGATGATGATGATGATGATGATGATGATTTCGTAGTGGTAATGATGATCAAAAGTTGAAGTGAAGTTAGCTTTGTCAAAACCGGTTGTACAAGTCACAGACAGGATTTGAAATTGCAGTGCTCCGTAGGCCCACACTGCTACACTAAACATCTTATAAGCATAAATTAGCAAATTACGATAACATTGATGATGATGATGATGATGATGATGATGATGATGATGATGATGATGATGATAATGATGACAAAGACAATCTTGATAATAATGGCAATAACAATGATGACAGTAATGATGATCATGATCATAATAATGACAACAACAACAATGATGATGATGATAATGATGATAATGGTCGTGGTAATGATATTGGCGATCATGATGATAATAATATAGTGATAATAAGCTTACTGGTCTTCTTCTTAGATGCTATTATGAACTACACTCAAGGAAACTTCACAGTCACTGGGCCCAACTCCACAGCACGCATCTTCTCCACCTACCCCTCAGACTACCTCAGCATCTGGAACGGCTTTGTGGATCAGGTAAATGAGAGCAACGAGAGCTAGTGCAATCGCTTCATAACCAATTTCTATTACTTTTTTGGATACTGATTGTCACTGCTGTCTTTGATGCATTATTTGTACTTTGACCAAGCTAAAAATCAGCCGAATTTTTTGGTATTCTCCTTACTCTCCTTCACACCTTTTTCCTTCAGGTGATAGGCACGGCTGTGTTGTTAGTGTGTGTACTGGCCCTGGGTGACCGCAGGAACTGGGCGACTCCTCCTGAGATGGAGCCAGTGATGGTGGGCCTGGTCATCTGGGTCATCGGCCTGTGCATGGGCTCCAACTGCGGGTACCCCCTGAACCCTGCTCGAGACATAGGCCCCAGGGTCTTCACCTATCTGGCCGGCTGGGGAAGTGAGGTGTTCAGGTAAGCGGTGTTAACACACACATAGCCTATTCAGCCTGGCTGTTGTTGGGTTGTCTTGTTTTGGTTTAAACATGTTTACTGTGTCTGTACATGTATTTTACGCTGTCATCAAAATCCTTTAAATAAAATGCCTAATAATAATACAAAAGAGATATAAGAGCACACACAAACACAAAGACACACACACACACACACACACATGCACTATGTTAGACTGCTGTTTTTCTTTGGGTTGCCAAATTATTTTGGCTTTGTCATCAATTTTATTATCAACACTATTTTCCCCACTTAGTGCTGGCAACGGCTGGTTTTGGGTTCCTCTTGTGGCTCCGTTTCTGGGTGCTCTCGTTGGCGCAGCCCTGTATTACGTCTTCATTGAGCTCCATCACCCTCCTCTGGAGCAATCAGCAAATGAAGAGGCTCTCTGTCTTGGCAACAAGATGCTAAAGCTGGATGTGCCTGAACTGAACATGAATATGCTTAAGACTCTCAAAACAGATGGGAATCTGGATCCTGAGAAATCAGTGACGGTGAAGATTAACAATGTGTGAAAGGATTTTTAAAAATCGTTCTCAGACTATCAGTGTTGTGGCATTGTCTTTTCATTTAAGAGGTGGACATTGTTTTTTTTTTCAATAGTTAAACAGACTAGCCTATTTAAAGTTCAGTTTCTCGTTGTACAGAGTATCGGTTATAATGTGTAATAATTGTCTTTTTTTGTTTGTGTGAATGTGTTTTTGTTTATGTGTGCATTTGTTTTAAATAAAAAGCAGCATTAAATCGACTTCATATGCATGGGGCTCTTGTCACTTGTGTTTCCAACATTCAGGAAGTATGGACATATTTTACAGTTACCAGAAGAGGGAGCAAGAAAACCATAACAGAGAGCACATGGCCATAATGATTCAGTGAGTCCAACCCTTACTTGCAATTTCGCAGTTGCTTCTTGCGAGTGAACAGACATGTATGGCAGATGCAGGTGCTCACTACTTAGAGAAAGCATTGAAAAGTGGACCCTGTCAGCTTAATAATGGCTGTTTAAAAAGTAAAACGTTGTGTCGTTGATGTAAACAATGTTGGTTTCGACAAGGTAACAAGACGAGGGATTTAAAAGGAGGGCGAACGTAATAGAAAATTGACAAAAGCAGTAATGAAAGGTGCTGATGTCCAGCGGAGCACCGCCCCTCCTCCCTGTCTCGTTTCCTCTGTTCTCTACGTTCGCAGTCTTGTGTGTTCTGTGATCTCACCCACCCTCAAGAATGTCATTTTAACGGAGAAACCCCTGGAAATACTGTTACCTACGTTGCCTTAACCTGAAAGGATGCTCAATGTACAAAAAGGAATGACAGCAAGAGAAACTGGGGTCGCCTCACACATATACCCCAGCGCTGCCATGCGAAGCTGAAAAGGTAATTCGGATGTTTACTTGTTTAGATAGCAGTTACTTTTGGAACCATTTTTACATTGGTTTTTATATTAGCAAGCTAACGGTAGCTACGGTAACGTTGCCTCAACACTGGGGTCAGTCAACCTTGGCAGTCTTTCAAAATGAAAGGCTGCAGGGGAACTGCCTGTCATTGAAGAAGTGAACCTCATTACGCTATCAGCTCTCACTAACCAGGCATGGCATTGTGTAACAACGATTTTCAGCATCATTTCACTTCTATCTGTTGTGAGCTAGTGAATCCCAGCCGCATCATCCTGCTTGGCATCAGAGACAAGTCTGTTTGCTAGTGTAATTGTGTCGTTAGCTAACGACGTCAGATGGCAACTGGAGACTGATTAACGTTACAAGTCGGGTGTGGGTGATACACCTAACGTTTAAAAGTAGACCTTTTAAAATTTGAGCTGAACACGTGTGTTTGTATCGCAAACTATGATGTAACTAATCATCTGCCCCGTGTTGTCAAAAGCTGGCGATATGTTAGCTCGTTAAAAGGTTCTGTTTACGAGAATACAGCTAATCTCAGTCACGAAACTAGATCAAGCTAATTAGCTCGAGAGCCTAATTAAGATAATGGAACTTCATGGCTTATGTCACATTATTTCAGTCTCGTTTTATTTGACCACTTCATGGCAACTTAACCAGCTCAGGTATATTTAAGTCATTTTTCACATCTTCTATGTATTTATTACAGTGGCATAACTAAGTAAAACAGTTTTAAATACGCAAAGCCTTAAAAATTGCGCATTAGTAGCTTATACAGATGACTGTTTAATACTTAAAAAAAGAAAACAAGGAAGACTGCTGCATATCGTAACTTCACAGTGTAAATTCATATTTTGACATGACAGGTGGACAGGGCATTGCCTAATACGTCTAAACAACCAGTCGAGGACAGTAACCTGTACCACAGTAGGTGCCCAATAGCAGTAGCCTACTTAAGGTATTTGAACGGTATGACTCCTGGTAATGGCTCGCCGACCGGTAGCTTAGAAGGTATTTGCTAGTGTATGGGGGTGGGGGTCAAGACTCAATTCATCTAATTGCACAAATTCCACTTTCGAAACGAAAGAAAAATCCTGAGTAGCAGCCAAGAAATGTGCTTTGCGCCCAGCTATAGTAACAACTAAACCTAGCCCACGTCCTTTGTCACAAGGAATTCCGATCCTTCATAAAATACTTTACAGACCAGGGTGATGGGGCAAGATAGGAGCTGATGTAGGTTTCACTTTGATTAAGTGAAGACAAATCTATTTTTGTTCTGTACATAAATGCACCTGCTTTGACCAAAAGCTTCAGAGTAAAAATAAAATAATGAAAGCAGAGTAGGCTAAAAATGAAATTGAGTCTCACCATTTCTCTCTGGTTTCTCTTGATATTAATTTAATATTGATTGCAAACATTTGTTTATCAGGCAGCCTTGAACCTTGACATTGAAAACTTATATTTTGTCTGTGTCTGATGTGCATTTGTGTCTCACCGTTTCAGATTTTTTTTACTTTGTGGAGGCTGTAAATAATGTGTGTTGGTGGTAGGTGTTTATTTCTCTAGAGAGGGGCATTGTGTGTATGACTGACTTGGCCATTCTCTCCCAGACTGCTTGACCTTGGGTTTAGGGATTTATGTGAATTTTAAGTGAATGTGCATCCGCATACCCAGCTTCTATAGGCTAGGCCCACCATATTTTTAAAAAATGATTCTTGCCCTGTGTGCTTGTTAGGCCCTTGTCTCTCTCTCTGTCTCTCTCTCTCTCTGTCTCTCTCTCTCTCTCTCTCTCTCTCGCTCTCTTTCTCTCTCTCACTATCTCTCTGTATGCCTGTGTGTGTGTGTATGTGTGTATGTGTGTGTGTGCGCATAATATGCAATTCAAATGAGTTAGACTGTCGGTCCCGTCGAGGCAGCAGTGCAAGATATTTGACATGCACCAACCTTGTGTAGGCCTATCTGTCCAAGACCCATGGCCTGCAGTCTAGGCTACCCCTGCACTGTCTTCTTTAAATAGGCTAGTTCAGTGCAGAGAGCCAATGTATAGGCTGTGGCAGCTTCATGAGCCGAGGGAATCATTTAGTGAAACATGTGGGCGTGCTGTTGTGTTTGCTTGTAAAACCACTCGGGCAGTGTCGTGCTGTAATCATGAACTCATTTATGTAGTGGGCCCTTGTGTGCTGTTTCGGTGGTGCATGGCGCCCCGCGGCCAGGTGTTGGAGTTTAAAGGTGTTAGGAGCTCCACATCACTTTACTGGTACTGATGATTAGGTTAGGTGGGTTTTTGTGTCTGTGTGTGTGTGTGTGTGTGTGTGTGTGTGTGTGTGTGTGTGTGTGTGTGCGCATGGGCTTATTGCCCTCACCTTACATCTAAAGGATGCATACAGGGTGTGTGTGTGTGTGTGTGTGTATGTGTGTGTGTGTGTGTGTGTGAGTTGGCTAGAGAGTATGTGCTCTTATTGCCCTCACCTTCCTATTTGAGTTATGCACAGCTAGCCTGTGTGCAGGTGTGTGTATGTGTGTGTGTGTGGGAGCTGGCGTCATCTCTGAGACAGACCGACTGAGATCAATTGTCCACAACCCGAGAGAGAGAGAGAGAGAGAGAGAGAGAGAGAGACACACAGAGAGCGAGAGAGAGAGAGAGAGAGAGAGACAGAATGGCACAGACAGACAGAGAGAGAGAGAGACATACAGAAAAGCACAGACAGACAGACAGGCAGGCAGGCAGAGAGAGCGAGAGAGAGAGAGCGGGAGAGAGAGAGAACTCCAACCTGAATGGGTGACAAGGCAGAGGGTGAACTGATGACTGATGACTCACTTTGTTACTCACATTTGACTGTTTATTCCTTGTTCTCTATGCACTCTTGTTTATTTATCACAAATATTTATTTTCCAAATAGGGTAATGGAATTAACATTCTCATCACAGTGTTTTATGCAATCTGACTGCAGGCTAATTCCACCCTCTGGTACAAATATTAGGCTAGTGCATTAATAAAGCATAGCCGGCTGCTAGCAAAGGAGCTCCTAGCGACTGCTGTGATTGATCCTCCCCCTTTGCCTCTGACTTCTCCACAGTTTGCTCACAGCTTCGGTTCCTCTGTGTTCCATCAGAGAGGGGAAATGGCCCATCTGTCTGCTCTAAGTCACACAGTGGCCTACAATATTCTTTGATTTTGTTCTGAGAAAATCATTGTGGCAGTCATACACTGGGTTACTGTTCAAAATGAAACGTTATTTCACTGTGACATATTATATCAGTGAGCAGTAGCCTATGGTGTGTGTGTATCCGTGTGTGTGTGTGTGTGTGTGTGTGTGCGCGTGTGTGTGTGTGTGTGTGTGCGTGCACATGCGTGTTTGTTGTTTGTGTGTGTGTGTGTCTGTGAGAAACTGGTGTGTGTGTGTGTGTGTGTGTTGTGCATGCACGTGTGTGAGACCAGAGGGTCTTTGTGTAGGCCTAGTTGCACAGCTTTAGAGTGAGAGATTAGATAACATAGAATTCCCTGACTGAGCTGTCTGTGTCCCCTGTCTTACCCTTGAGATCCTGTTGACAATGTGTTTTTTGTATGTCTGTGTGTGTGCGCGCATGAATGTGTGTGTGTGTGTGTGTGTGTGCACGCCTCTGTGTGTGTGTGTGTGTGTGTGTGTGCACGCCTGTGTGTGTGTGTGTGTGTGTGTGTGTGTGTGTGTCTATAGATTCTCTCATGGGACGGAGTGGCGGAAGCTTTGAGGTGTGGAGATGTTCAGAAAGAGACCTCCTCCAGGTAAGGCTATAAGATTACTTCTTCATCAGTCATATTCTTGTCAAAGTCAGTGCACACCGTTGATGATGGCTTAAGGCTATGAGCCGTCATGACAATGTCAGGACAGAAGAAGCTTCATTTTTATATTGAAATGCCTCAAGATGTTGATGTAGTGACAGTGGCTGAATCATTGTTGCAGGTTGGAGAAAACACACCCTATGCATACATTAATACATAAACAAACAAACACTCCTTGTTTGTGTTTAAAGGCAAGATATTAAAGTTGACTCATGCTGAACTTTAAAACCTCCCTTGTGAGTGTTCTAGTGTAAGGTGTTTGGATGAGATCATAAAACAAGGCATCTCTTGTGTATATTTACTTTCATTGTGCTCTTCACAGAATGTCTTGTCAAGGAAAGTCATAAAATAAGTACTGTACTAAAACTCTGTACCAAACAGAGCTTACTCATCTTACAAAATCAATGTACTTTATGACAAAAGGAAGACAAAAGGGGTTTATGCAGCCATGATAACTTCTCTCCCTCTCTATCACTCTTTCCCTGGAGGTCCCTTAGGACCTGTTAAGGCCTTAGCTAGTGAAGTGGGCCACTTAACTTTATTGGTGGAGCCCTTTCATGCCTACTGCTGACTTGGTATGTTCAGGTCCTGCCGAGACCTTGGACACACACACACACACACACACACACACACACACACACACACACACACACACACACACACACACATATCTCCACATACAAACTGGCCCACGTAAGCTGTTTGTGTAAATGGATCTCTGACTGTCTTATTCTGGAGAGAGAAAGGAAGAAAGAGAGAGAGAGAGAGAGCAGACATGAGGTCATCACATGCTACCACTTACCACTGCAGCAGGTCACCGATAGTGTGGTGTTAAATTCAGAACCCACAGTCCAATCAATAAATTTTGGTTAAATATCGGGGAGGAAGGTAAAGTGACACGTGATATGATATGATTTGGGCAGTCAGAATCCCCCCCTAACCCTCCTGCAAATTAGGCGTATACCCACAGTGTTAAAGGCTTAGGAGGATAGAGCTAACCACCCATGTTGAGCACAGAACAGAAATCAAGTCAGTTAGAATCTACTTTATTTTTCTACTTTGTTTACTTTATTTTTTACGTACTGGTTCCAGAAAATATTGACATACCTTGTCATTAGCATAACATCTTTTGCACAGAGTGATATCATGCTTCTTTCTAGTTAACAAAAACACATTAGCATGTATTTGTGCCTGTTTATAAATCGTAAACTGTTCAACACTAAAGCAACAGTTTGCTATATGATAGTAGCAATTGAGGCAGACTGAGGTTTAAAATGGGTACAGCCTTTTAAACGGAGGGCACACTTTATGCTTGCCCTGCATTGATATTTGAAAGCACTGTTAATATTCTCTGTCTTCTTTGAAAACAGAACCATTAGTAGTGCAATTACCGGTGTCCTTTCAGTAACTAAATTGAGGTCTGTGAATGCGTGTGTGTGGGCTCAAGTGTGTGTGTGTGCGTGTGTGTGCGTCTGTGTGTGTGTAGGCAGACGTGTGTGTGTGTGTCTGTGTGTGTGTGTGTATATGTGTGTGTAGGCAGACGTGTGTGTGTGTGTGTGTATATGTGTGTGTGGGCAGAGTGCAGAGATGTGTATATGTGTGTGCGCGCATGTGGGCAGATGTGTGTTTGTCCTCTGCAAGATGGGTCTGTTTGTGAGCTCTGCTACCGCTGCTGTGGTCCCATAGGTCCCTGTGCTGGGAGCACTCCTCTCCTGCAGCTGTCTGTCCGCTCGTGTGTGTGTGTGTGTGTGTGTGTGTGTGTGTGTACACGTGTGTGGGGGAGGACCAATACAGGCCTGATACATCCGGCTACTGACATTCAACAGAAGGCCTTTGATGAAGAACATATCTCAGACCCCTGCAGGAAATCTAGAGTCATTCATTTTTCATGCTGCATAGGACTCATTCTTGTTTTTTTTAAGCTGTTAACTGAAAAAGCATAGTAATTTGTTGTGCCTCAAATATCTAACCGCATTTTACAAATCAGAATTAAAAATATAATAATCAGAAATATGGTGGTCAATGGTGGTCCTAATACAAAAATATTTAGGCAAAACTGTCATGTCAGTGGTGATGTTCTACCCCTTTTTTTTATTTTAATTAAAAAAGGAAAGGCTTTCCAGATGCCTTAGCTGTGATCCCCAGTTCAGTCATTTTTACAGAATAACAGCAGGTTACCTGACAGCAAAAAATTGGCACCTTCCCCTAAAACTTCTGTCACAGCTGAAGTGTCCCCAGTGTACATATTTGGGCTAAGCGGTTGCAGTGTTACTGTGCCACCACATTTGATGGGCAGTTAACTGAACAAACATAAGCGCTGAATACATTTACTGCATAAACAACGTATAAAGTCCAGCTGGAACGCAGCCTAGCCCATGCCTGCTGTATAGAATCCAAGGCAAGAAAAACTGCTGAGCCATAGCTGACATGCTCAGTTCACTTCACTTCACTCCACGTCATGCTCAGCACTTAGCCTGTCTGTGGTATGGATTCATGTCATTGATCATCAGTGTTATTGCCTGCATTAAAGCCAATCCATACCATTAGAATCACAGTATGCATGTGTGCGTCCGTGGGTGACACGGTTTGTTTTTGACCTTCCCCGGCCTTGAGGTAAAACCGGGGCAGTGGTATCTTTTGAGGTGTGTGCTTAAAGTCACATGCTATATTGGGGCTGTAATAACAGATGGTCAAAGCTACCCCCCCCCCCCCCCAGTCCCCTCCCTCCCTCTGGTACATCTTGTGCAACTTGGCAACAAATAGATATTTTTTTAAAGAATCTTTTGTTTGTGTGTTTATGTACTACACTACTTTGGTTTTAATACTGGGGTGACATCAACTTCCAGGTCCAGGAATCTGATGTTATGACACCATAGTATGAGCAATTACTTTAGCCAAGGTGAGAGCCACAGTGTCAGCAGTGGAGAGTTAATATAGTTTCATCCCCAAATTCCTTTATGTCAGATTACTCTCAGATTTTTCATCAGATTCTTCGATTTTTTTTCTGTGTGAGTGTGTGTGTGTGTGCATGTCACAGAGAGCGTGTGTGTGTCTCTGACATTTCCAGACTGTAGCCTAGTTTGACAGACGGTGTGGGAAGCAGACTTGTTTGCGTTTTTGTTCTGTTTTTCTCAGCCTGTCACAGATACGGTATTACACATCCATCTAGCAACTGACTGCTCCGTGTGGTTTAGATGAACAGCAGAGGAGCATAAAGTGACACAGATTCACCAAAGTTCACAGACAGTTTCATTCAAACCTGCAAGTTTTTTCAAAAAAGACTGCAGTCACTCAAGGTCAAATTTAAACTGCCAGAAATTGTGTTTGTGAAACTGAAGCTATATTTTTTAACACCAAAAAAGTTAAAAAATACTTGTGTGTGTGTGGTGTGTGTGTGTGTGCGCGCGCGCGTGTTTGTGTGTGGCTTGGTATACTTCCTATACCTCCTATACTGACCATGCAGGGGCATGATATCGACAAAATCTAGGACTGCACGTGAGTGAGTGAGCAGCAGATGAGAGAAGCTGTTTAGTGCCCAGGAAGGGTCTTCCAGCAGCACGAGACCAATTCAAACACACTTCCCCTGCACGTGCACAAACACCTGCCTGGCCCAATCGCCTTCTGCAGTGCTCCACCCCCCTAGTTTGATCACAAATGACCTGCACTAGCATCCGCAACTGACTCTATACAGACGCCATAGTGGCTCGGACACCCTCCCTTAAGTGATGTACCCTAGCTGTATTCCTTGAGCCAAGATGGCTGACAGTTACTTTCCTCCAGTGACCTGTTTCTTTACCACACGCCCCTGCAGAGGCAGTTGCCCTAGCAACGTCATGGTCCCCCTCTCGTTGGCTGGCGCCTCAACCAATCGCCAGCCTTCCTGATTATGTCACATAAAAACAGCATCAAACTTGTAGTGGCGGTGCTCTGTTTGGTGTGAAGTGAGGGAGAGTGTTATTTGATATGGGCAGGAGGCAGTCTTCAGAGAGTGTCCAGAGGAGACTCTCAAATGATGCCGCAAGGCGTTCGTCTACAGTGTAGTGGGACATGCTAAGTCAATTCTCGCGAATTTGTTTTTTATAAACGTCAGAGATAAAACTTGTCGCAAATTTATGACAATGGGTTTCGAGTGAGAAGACAATCCTGATGGGTTGTAGTAACTTGCGCACCCGTTGCTGTAGGCTTGCGTTTTGCTATGTTTTTGGCGTCAGAAAACACAGCAGTCGAGTAATTTGATCTGGATGAACTGCGTTCATAATTGTCAGTCAGCGCAATGTAGACATACCGGGATAAGAGCGTCTACCTCAAGACTACCTCAGACCTAATGACCTTAACGGTCTGCGGCAAAAGTACCCGGCAGGAGATCGGCAACGACATGAAATTGCATTAATTTCCCGGTGCCCAGCACAGACACGCTGTGGTGCCGTCATTTCGCGTGGAGATCTCGACTGTCTCTGTCGCATTTGGCGGGTTTGGGACTGTCAAAACAAACGAAATGTAACGGGAAGTTTTAGAAGAAGAACTCCTCCGCTTATCAACATGACGGTCCCCAAAGACATTCCTGACAAGTGGTTCCCTATGGTTCTTCCACTTCAGCGGAAGAAACGGAACCAAGTCGCCGGTATAAAGAAAAGAAAAGGCAAAGGTACTGAAATGTGTGCTAAACGTTTGTCTAAACTAGTGCTGAAGCGCGTAAGCATAGCATCTCCTCTGTGTTGACATAATGACATTGTGCTGTAAGTTAATTGTTTCCAAACTATAACTAAGGGACAGCCCCTAATGTAGCAAATGTTTGCCTTTGCCATCAACCCCTCTTTGTGCCCCCTCATTAAATATTGAAAAACGATTTCTGCTACTTAAATAAAAGTCATTGCACACTTTCCATCTGACATCATACTCATTCCCTCGACACATTCCTTCATGACCCTTGTGTCAAAGTCACATCAATTATCGCATAACCAGTGTGTGTGTGTGTGTGTGACTGTGTCTGCATGTATAAACATGCACTAACCCCAAAGTGTATATTTGTTTGTAAGTGAGTGGATGAGCTCAACTTTGTCTTGCACCACATGTGATTCATATGTGTGTGTGTCACTCAGCTCCCTCATGCCTCACCCCACCTCCTCATCATCTAGTTCACCACACAGTCATGCCTACCTTAGTCATTCCTACCTTACCGTCCCTGTGCCAAACCACCTTCACCCTGGCATTGCTGCTGTCCTGACTCACTCTCACTCAGTTAGCCTTGGCAGTGTGTGTGCGTGTGTGAGTGAGTGAGAGAGGGAGAGAATGTCTGTGCGTGCGTATGCATTTGTGTGTGCATGCATTTGTGTGTGTGTGTGTGCGTGTGTGTGTGTGCCGGCATCTGTATGCACTGCATGTGTGTGTGTGTTGTGGTGCTGTTGTTGCTGCGTTTGAATGGGCCAAAGTCACTTTGATGGAGCGGGGCCGGTTCCTGAGTCCTGCTGCGTCATGGCTAGCTGTAGCCAGCGCTCCCCTGGGTGCTGATTGTTCTGCTGAGCTCAGTGTGCCTGCACCCTGGGAAGCCCACTAACCCGGCCCAGGGGAGCGGAGGAAATCCTGCCGCACTCTCCAGGGACCACCACTGCCATATTTCTGTTATTATTATTATTTTTTGGCTTTGTTTGTGATATTATTATTAATTTTTAGTTTTTGCTGGTGTCATATTTTTTTTGCGACTTTCTGCCAGTGTCTAGCCTATATTTAACTTCTCTATATTTATTTCTCTATATTTAATTTCTTTATATTTCATTTTCTCAGGAAATCTAAATAGTCTTTAAGATCTTTGATCACAGCTGTTTACAGCCTAATATCCTTCCAAAACGCATATCGACTGATGTGGTCATATTTTCATCAGTTTCTCTATGTAATGTCTCCAGTCAATAGGAAATTCTATACCGCAGGGCATCTAAGTAGGCTAGTCTTCTCAAAAGTAAAATCCTTGATGTAATATTGAAGCCCAAATGTGTATGTATGATGCAATATTGAGGCCAAAATCTTTTTTTGGGATGCTGGGGAGGAATGACGATGTGATATTTGAATTGTTTGCTGCGTAGTGGCTCAAGGCTGTTTTCACTGGAGTTCGCTGCACAGCACTTTGAGTTCTGGCAGGGACACACACACACACTTCAGGGCCACTCTTAAAAGTGTGTTGGTGTGTGTGTGTGTGTGTGTGCATCCTTCTGACACAATCATAAATACCTATTACCTCAAGTGCGGCTTCCTCATCAGGCTCGAGTGTCACGTTTAACCTTCATGTGTTGGTCCTTTTTTAGGTCAGACAAGCTTTTATTCTGCTCCTGTACCGTCATGACCCAGTGATTCAGCCAAAACGATGTGTCACCTTTCCTCAAGGTGAAGTGTGTGCCACTTGAGAATCAGTTTAAGGGGGCATTAGCCTAATAGATTTTGGCCCCTTCTTAGATTCGTTCTTTCACTTAGGCTAAATGTTCCTTTTTTTTAGAAGCAGTGCTTGTTTGTGTAATTTTGTTTATTTCTGCACTTCCTCTGCCTCACACACTGAATAAATTATTAGAGAGCAAACCCTAGAAGACCGCCCTCTGGTCTGGAGCTCAGTCTGCTGGGTGGGCTGGGGGGCCTGGAGGGCTGGTCCTGGGGGCCTGGGTGCAGGGGTAAGCTGCTGCTGCTGCTGTCGGTGATGCCTTGTGACAGGCCGGTGCTAGGCTTGCGTCTGGGTCCCTTCGGCTGACGTCAGTGTTCCCAAACATCGCTCCGTAAAAGAAAATAACAGGAAAAAAAACAGAAGGGAGATGAGCTGCCCCCCCACCCACCCCACACACACACACACACACACACACACACACACACACACACACACACCCACCCCCCAATCGGATCCGCAGCGTCGTTAATCAATCTTCCCGGCGCCAGTCATCTTGGCAGCTCTGCCAGGTCGCCAGATAATCAGATCGGACAGCCGGAGAACGAGGTCTCGTCCCCCGTGTGTGTGTGTGTGAGAGAGAGGGTGTGTAAAATGTGTGCGGTCTCGCTGTGTGTGTTTGTGTGTGTGTATATAAATGTGTGAGTGTGGCCCTTTTTTTGTTTTGTTCTGTTTTGGTGACTCACTCTGATGTATTTTTCAGATTGGGGCTATTCCATAATTGACCCTCTGTGTGTCTGGTGTCTTTGCCATCCAGTTTCTATTTATAGCCCTATTGAGTATAATATTCAAGTGCTTTTGGAACAACGCCGCAGTGTGACTCCTCTTATTTGCCACACGCTCCAGCCACACTCACTCACACACACTCACTCATGGGTGTGAGGTTGTTGATGGTGTCACCTGTCTTCTTTTCTCGCCTCATGGCTTCTCAGTGACCTCAACACCCCACCCACCGGCCCTACCTGTGCCCTGCTGTCCAGTTGCCTGATACTGGTCATGCCTCGTAGCCCCTCATACCTCCACTGACCCACATTGGGGCTCAGTGGGTGGGCTGTGTGTGTGTGTGTGTGTGTATGTGTGTGTGTGTGGGAGGGGGGTAGGTTGGCAGAGTGGTGTGGCTTGTTAAAACTTGTGCATTAAGCTAAGTGAAAAGCACATTACTTGCTGATGCCTAGCGTTTGGTGTGGCGCCTGACTGGTCACTTGGCATCCGTCGTTTTCTCTGCTGTTGCAGTTTCTCTCCTGTCTCACCCACAGAGCTATTAAAGAATATATCACGTTTTTATTTGGACAGGGTCTCGCTAGTCTTGTTTTTTCCTCTTTCTATTCTTTTTCTTGGTTCTTCTCTTAAAGGCCCATCAAAACTCACACTTTCTAGTGATCATTCAAAAGCTTTTTTTTTTCAGGCCTTTTGTGAGAGCCAGCATTTAAGTATAAGTGGGGCATTGCAGTTCTAAGGAGATTGTTTGGGCTGACATTTTCTATTTGTAAATAGTACATTTGCATTTCTGCTCTAGCCATAACATGATGCATCACCAGTCTAGAGAAAAAGATCAATTTCCGCTGACTAAAGTTTCAAATATTGCTATTACAGTATATACAAATTTAAGTGTTGAATATTATTAATATGTGTAGAAATATTGTATCTTTTTTCTGACATAATATCCATTTGGAGTGGTGTCTGAAGGCAGACAATGGTTAACTGTGCATTTTTTTTATTGTGTAATTAACTATAATGTAATTACACATTTTACGATATACATTTTTCATAGATTGCATGCTATAGCACCTTATTAACATCCGTGGTGGTGGTGGTGGTCTCATAGTGGGACAGCCATAGGCCCTCCAGTGGTTATTTCTGTACATGTTGGCACTGGCTACTATAGTGGAACCCATGTTGTTAAGCTGCTCTGCATTGTCTAAATCATGCCAACAGGAAAGTGCCTTTTATGGAGTTTAAAAAAAAAAAACTCCCCAGTCACGTGTCGTAGCCTTATTGTTAATCAGACCCTTGGCTCTAATGCACTACCGTACCGCTGTTGGCAGGAAAGGACTATGATAGGTTGATATCATCATAGCTCATCTTTGTGAAGCGTAACACTTCATTACAGTCTCTTATGGGATAGGCTGTTAAAAACTCTTATACATTTTCACCTCAGTGGAGCTCTTAGTTAAATTGATTCTCTGTGTGGTAATGGAAAGTTACAGTTATGCTGTGATAGGCCTATGCGGTTGTTGTGCTTTACCAGAACACTGTGCATTGACCCGTTGGGCTAAATGTTTTGCCACTGTTGTTAATTGTGCAGTGTTTGTCTCTAAATGTTTACAATATACTCCTGTGTGTGTGTGTGTGTGTGTGTGTGGTTGTTGTTATGTTGTCAAAATGTAGCCTATCATTTTTGTATGCTTTGGCTCCAGTGTGAGGCCCACTGGCACCTCATACAGCATTAGTGAGGCTGATTCCTGAGGCTGGGCGGTCTGTCGCTGGTAGCTGCTCACTCTAAGACAAGGTCATGTGTTGGGGTGCGTCCCAGAGGCACCAGAGGCCGTTGGCCTCGTGCAACATCATCAGCAACACCATCAGAGGATTGTAGAAGAGTCTGGGCTGAGGGGGAAGTAGGGCGTGGGGTGGGGTGGAGGAATGTGTTAAGAAGATAGTGGGGTGAGATGCTGATGTTTTTGGGGCGTTTTGTTGCATACTGGGACTGTGTATTCTGGCATTTTGTAACACCCCGACATTGACCCCAATTCTGCCCTCCTCCACACACACACAAATACATACACACACATACACACACACAGGCTCAGACACAAGCACACACACACTACCGCATGCGTACAGACTCACACACACCCACACACATACACACACACACACACACACACACATGCACACACACACACATATACAGATACATCACATACTAGCCTGTCTCACACACACAAAAACACACACATACATTACATTCTCTCTCTCTCTCTCTCTCTCTCTCTCTCTCTCTCTCTCTCTCTCTCTCTCTCTCTCTCTCTCTCTCTCTCTCTCTCTGTCTCTCTCTCTCCCACACACACACATAACCCTTAGGAAGATTAGCTGTATATGTATAAGTGTGTATCATCAGCGCAAGCCTCCGTATAGATTTGTGGCTCGGTAGCGTAAACATCATATGGCATAACTGTCACCCACAGCCGAGTACTGCGGAATGAATGGCCCTATCAAATTTATTTATACATCACTAAGCAGATGGCTGCAGGGACACTGGGGGGGAATGGGGGGGGGGGGGTAAGAAAGAGCAAGAGAGAGAGAGAGAGAGAGAAAGGGAGAGAGAGAGATGAAGAGGGGGAGAAGGAGGGAGAGATTTGTACATGTGAGGGGTGATCGGCGTAGAGTGAGTCAGGACGACGTGGCACGTGCCGACACAGTACCCCAGGGAAGGGGAGGGGAGGAGGGGGGTAGTGGTGTGGGGGGAAGGAGGCTAAGAGGAGAGAGGAGGAGGACGAGGGCAAGAGAGGAGAGCGCTTAGAGGGTAAGAGCAGAAGAGGAGGAGAGGAAGGGAGGACAGCAGAGCTTGAAGAGATGGATGGAGGGCGAGAGGAGTGAGGAGGGGAAAGGATGAAGGCAAGAGTGAAGAAGGGTAAAAAGAACACAGGAGAAGAAGAGGAGTGTAAGGAGTAAAAGAGAGCGGAAAGCCTGTCTGATTGCCTGTCCTGGCATCCTCGGGGAAGGGGAGAGGTGGGGAGAGATTAGAGATGGGGGGGGGGGGGGGGGGTGACAGAGGACGGAGAACGGCACTCGTCAGCAGACAGAGAAAGAGGGGAGAGGTCACATAGAGATGCTTTACACTTGAGTGCAGTCGCAGTCACACGTGCACATGAACATACTCACACTCTCACAGACAGCATGCATCTCCACAGTGATGGTCTCAGGTCTGTCTGTGGGTGCTGTTCATGATTACATGAACCTTGTGTGTGTGTATGTATGTGTGTGTGCGTGTGTGTGTGTGTGTGTGTCTGTGTGTGTGCGTGTGCATGTCTGTGCATCCATCCGAGGACCACATTAAATGTGCTGTTGCTGTTCATGATTATAAGATATGACGTCACGTTTTCAAATTATCTTCATGTTTGGTAAAAATGAACCTTGTGTGTGTGTGTGTGTGTATGTGTGTGTGTGTGTGCGCGCTTATGCATATAGTATGTGTGTGTATGTGTCTGGTGCATCCATCTGAGGACCACATTAAATGTGCATGTACTGTAGACGACTGAACCAGTCAGTTGGCTGGTTGGCCAGTCAGCATGAAAGGCTCACGTGCCGCATCGAAGAAGCAGCTGCGTATCTCACACCAGCGTACAACCATCTCGCTCACGCCTCACTGACCTCATCAGCGCTCCTCTGGCCAGCCAGCACATCAGCCAGCCAGCCAGCACGCCGCATTGACCCGCTGCTAAAGCCATTTCATTGGCCTTAATGCACTGCCTGAACCATGGAAACTGATACCTCTGCATATATCAATACGCCTACCGTATACTGCACTACACCCACCGACAGCAGCTCTCTCCCTGCTAGTGCCAGATATCTGCCTGCGCTCTCGTGAACTCTGCTTAAGTATCATTTTTATGCCTCCTAATAAGGCATGCTATCTGCTCATCGATAAAGAGTAAACGCGTCATTATTATTCCGTTCTGTTTTCTAATGAAACTAAATGGCCTTGCTATGACTAGATTAAATTAGTCTGGGCCTCCGAAGGCGCATCAAAATCCCCCCCCTTGGGCAGTGAGATGCTGTGTGACTAAACGCTAGTGCATTAAGTCCTCGGCTGGCAGACACTGCTCTCGTCCTAGCGTAGGTTGTTTGTTGTTGTTGTTTTCTGGGACTGCGAGGGAGTGAGCGAGTGGGGCAGCCAGCCTCTCAGCCCTGCGTGCGTCCTTGGCCAACAGCGGAGGACAGACACATAAAAAGTGTTTAATGGGCCGTCGGAGGAGGGGTAACCATGTAACCATTTCTCCTCCTACTCTCTCCCTCTCTCTCTAACTCTGTCTCTGTCTCCCCCTGTCTCTCTCTCTCTCTCTCTCTCTCCCCCCTTTTTCATTTGCAGTTTTTCTTCTTCTGCTCTGCACCACATTATTTAAATGGAGGTAAAAACACATCTGCATCAATATCATCCTACTAGCTCTCTCTCTGTTTCCTGTCTTCTTCTCTTGCCTTCCTCTCTATTTCTACCTCTCACCCTCTCTCTCACGCGCTATCCATCTCTCTGAACCGGCCTTTATGTCACTGCTGGCCAGTGGTCAGGTAGCCTAATGCAGCGCAGGCTTTTGGCAGGAAGGAAAAAGAGATAAAAGGCAGAGCCAGATGAAAAGGGAAGGGGACACGGCCATCAGACCTGATTACACACGAAGCCACACAGCTAGAGAGAGATGGACGGACAGAGAGAGAGGGAGAGATGGAGAGAGAGAGAGAGAGGGAAGCCGGGAGAGAGAGAGGGAGAGATAGAGAGAGAGAGAGAGAGGGAAGCCGGGAGAGAGAGAGAGAGAGAGAGGAGAGGAGAGGTGTGACCTTGGGGTGAGAACGAGATGGAAGGATCTGAAAAAAAAAAACAGAATGTGGGATGAATGATTGTTGATATGAAGAGGGGATATAGAGGGATGTTGTGAAGGAGAGAGATGGTGATGGAAAGGAAAGGAAGAGTGCAGGTGTTTTGTGGTGATGAGGAACTGAAAAAAAGATGAGGCAATATTGTGAAAGACAGGTGGAACAAATATCTTCCAAAAAAAAATGAGAGCGAGTATCAGTTATCAACAGACTTGCCTAACGCTATGATGAATAAGCAGTGCAGATGTGAATGCGTATATTTATAGATATCGGCTACAGTGGTGTGGTGGTGGGGGTGGGGTAGGGGTTTTGGAGGGATGTAGACTCATTTAGTAAACCAATGAGCTGTGTTGAGCACCTGAAGGTCATAGAGTAGGGGTGGGGGTGCTGTGCAGTGCTGTGGGGGACACATAGGCTAGTACGTAATAAATGAGCATGATGAACAAAGGAATGGGCAGAATTATAGGCTAGTGTGTTGTGTTTGTGTGTGTGTGTGTGTCTCTCTCTCTCTCTTGCTCTCTCTCTCTCTCTCTCTCTCTCTCTCTCTCTCTCTCTGTGCCTGCATTTGTGTTTGTATGTGTGAAAGAAAGAAATAGGCTAACTCTTGTGGTTTTCGTGTTGTTTGGTTTATGTTGTGCTTTAAAATTACATTTAGAGTGGGTTTCCTCTGGTCTGGCCTGGTTTCATTATTTTGACATTTGAACAGAAGTGTGTGTTGCCGTGTCTGTGTGTGTGTGTGTGTGTGTGTGTGTGTGTTTGTGCTTGTGTGTGTGTGTGTGTGTGTGTGTGTGTGTGTGTGTGTGTGTGTGTGTGTGCACGCCCATGCACGCATGCTTTGTGTGTGTGTGTGTGTGTGTGTGTTTTTATTTGCACATAACTTGTGTGCCTCTTCTGGCTCAAGCCAGACTGTAACCAGGTCAGTCAGTTCATTTAAAAAAAAAATCTCATCCATATTACATTAGCTGGGAGTACCAAGTTTCCCTAACTCCCAGTGAGTGTGGGAGAGTGATGGAGTGTGAGTGTGCCTGCCACTGACAGGCATGAGACAGACTAAATGGAGGCCAGTTCTTAAAGTTCTCTCTTCCTCTGACCTTTGGACTGCCGTGACCGAAAAACTAACACAGGAAGGAGGTTGAAATGTATCATGTCTGTGCGTGTGTGTGTCTGTGCATGTGTGTGTGTGTGTGTCCGTGTAGGTGTTTGTGTGTAGGCGTGTGTATGTATATACAGTATGTGAGCATGAGTGTGTGTGCATGTGCGTGTGTCTGTAAGTGTGTGTGTGAGAAGGACAATGTGTGTGTGTGTGTGTGTGTTTGTGTGTGTGTGTGTGTGTGTGTATTTGTGTGTATGCGTGCAGATTTCAGATGTTGCCTAAACATTATTTCGATAACATTGATTCACTCAGAGGTTAAAGGTGAGAGACACACCCTGGTGTTTGGTAGAGGGGCATAGGACACCATGGATGTAGAGGCGCTTTTCTGCACGTGTGCACAGACCTAAGACAGAAACACTGTGCATCTGCTTGTGTGAAAGCCCCCCCCCCCAGTTTCTAGAGAAATGAAAGCATGTATGGTGCACTGTATTGGGCACTGCACTGCTCTTGCTTGAAACCCCAGACATTTAGCCCCTCACAACACACACACACACAAACACACACACACACACACGCACACACACACACACACACACACACACACACACACACACACACACACACACACACACACACACACACACACACACAGCTGTCTGCAGCCCCACGGCTGAGAGACGGCAGGTCATGTTGCACTTCCTGTCGGTGTGGAGGAAGGGGTTTTCCTCTATTGGAAATGCCCTCTATCTCTATCTCTCTTGCGCCTTCTCATAACACAACAAACCTATACACATACACACAAACACAGAGTAGCCACTCTCATCTGCATTGGCATAACACCCAGAGCACATGGCTTACACACGCACACACAAATACACATACACATAAATACAGACAAATACATGTCTCTTTGTTAGAGTCTTATTTGGCCATTGCTATTTTTTGTTTGTGATCTAGACTACATCTTGGCTATTTTTGTACATTTTGTACATCAGCTATATGGTAGCTTGTAAAGGCTAGAATGTACTTGCTTTTAACAACGTGTGCACATACACATCATGGCTGCCATGTGTAATCTGCATTCATTTGGTGCATTGGTCGTGCATGTCGACGCAAGTTAACACAACATGCCGTGACGAAGATGGGAATTCGCATCAAAATGACACCGTGTAATGGCGACACGCTTCGAGTTGCTCTTTTATGCCAACGAATGTTTTTTACAAATACTGTTTTTATTATTTATTTATGTCTGTAGGCTCTCAGGTTTTTTTATGTAGTGATTGATGTATGTATACTGGCTGCGTGTGTATGTCTTGAGTGATTGTGTGCATATCTGTTTGTACTGTGTGCTGCATGTGATGGACATATGAATGAACATTTTTGTACCATACAACTATATATATATATATTCTCCACCTCAGCCTTTATGACAGCAACTATGGCACAAAAAATGTGCTATTGCTAAGTATGTGACAATAAAACGGAACTGATCTGAAATGAACTGGACACATGATATTAACATAAACACTAGAGTAGTCCGTGAAAATACAGTGATCGTGATGTTGGAGGATGCTAGGCATTGTTTTTTTTCCCCTGTCCGGGTCTTGATTGCGGGGTCTGCCTCCAAATGAAGACCTCCACTATTGTGCACTATGCCCCCATAGTGCTGCAGTGAGTGTTTAGAGTTGACCCAGAAGGTTGTGTATGCATAAGCCTGGTCAAACTGGAAGTATACTCCAATTCTCCTAAGCCAACCTTGCTGACCTGAGCCAAGTATATCCTCCAGGATGGCTGATAGGCTAATGTGCTACTCGGTGACCTTTGAGCCTGAAGGCCCTATGGGTCAGGGGTTTTATTGATGTGGGCTCGTTGTTCTTTGATTAAATGCGTAACTGACCGTGTGAGTCCAGTGCCAGAAGAAGCAGCAAGGAGAACATTAGCCACTTAAACCCAATTAGAGTTCAACACATAATTAAGTGCACCCTACAATGCTGTGTGTGTGTGTGTGTGTGTGTGTGTGTGTGTGTTAGCAGACTGTGCGTACTCTGTCTGTCTAGGGGGGTCATTGATTTTGATGTGAATTCAAATAGCCGCTTAATTAGACCTCTGTACTTGGGCACTACTGTGCTCTGAAAAGACAGAAGCAATCGAGTCTGACTCATCGATTCAGGCCAAACTAATGGCTCCACTGCAGAGGGCCTGACAGACTGATGGGGTACAAGAGGACCTGAGGGTGAACCGTGTGAGCAGTTGGATTTGTGTCAATGCTCATTTGTTTAATTTCAAAGGACAATGAGGTGTGAGTTGGTGTGAGTTGGTGTGTTTTGCAGGCTAGGTGGTGAAACTGAGTTTATATCTGTGTGTTTGTCTGTCTGTCTGCAGAGGAGGAGAGGAAGGTTCGGGCCAATGACAGAGAGTATAATGAGAAGTTCCAGTATGCGGTAAGACACACACATTCACAGGGCTGAAGTATCAGAGACACACATACACACACATACATAAGCAGACACATACACACACACACACACACACACACACACACACACACACACACACACACACACACACGCACACACACATGTGCGCACGCTCCCACTCCTGCACACACACACACATTCACACACACACAGATACATGAATACACAGCTGGATCATTTCTTATTAATGTTCATGTGAATCCTGCACCAATGCTCAGTGTACTGAATGTTAATATGTTTATCCCACATCCATCCTCGTAGCCCAGCCCAAGCAGATAGGCAGCCTATTTCCCCTTTGGGAAGCCATGTTTCCAATGTTTCTACCCAGGCTTATTCCCATTCCCAAGTGTGTTTTCCCATGCACCTGTGGCATCAGGGGGATTGAGTTCTAGTCCAAACCAGCCTCTGTAAATTGGCTTCAGTATTATTCATATGCTTGTTCAAAAACAGAAAAAAAACTTTGAGGGTCTTCTGTGACCAAATGAAGACGTAAAGCCATACTTGTGTAAATGCACAGGCAGGAGGCCAGCTTTAATAAAGGCTTTTTACATTTACATTTGGGCACAGAAGTGCTTCAACATTTCTGCCATGAAAGCCTTCCTCTTTCCTTTCTTCTTTGTTATTGTTCATATGCTATTGAATGTGATCTTTATGAAAATTGTAATCATTGAATTCCTTTTTTCTGCCCCTTTTTTTGTCATCCTCTCTTCAGAGCAACTGCATTGTGACCTCGAAGTACAACATCATCACCTTCCTGCCGGTCAATCTCTTTGAGCAGTTTCAGGAGGTGGCCAACACCTACTTCCTCTTTTTGCTCATACTGCAGGTAAATGTGTGTGTGTGTGTGTGTCTGTCCATCTGTCTGTCCGTCTGTCTGTCTGTCCATCTGTCTGTCTGTCTCTGTGTGTGTGTCTGTGTGTGTGTGTGTCTGTCCATCTGTCTGTCCGTCTGTCTGTCTGTCTGTCTGTCCATCTGTCTGTCTGTCTGTCTGTCTGTGTGTCTCTGTGGTGGTGTGTGTAGACTTATTATTATTCAGCCTGCATTTGACAGAGAATATCAAGAGATATTAATATTCTTTCTGTCACTCTGTCAGACACACACACACTCACACACTCATCTACGCAGACACTCGAGCCGTGCCGATACTGCACGTTATCGTGTGAAGGACAGATGTTATGTAACCTGAGAGAGAGCAGACAGAGGTACGGTGAGGACAGGAGGAAAAAGAGAGGGAGAGGGCTGAAATGTAAACTGGGAAGGGGATAGAAATATGGAATGATGGATGGATGGAGGGATGGATGGACAAATGGATGGAATGGGTAGTGAAAGAGGTAAAGAGGTCAAGCAGACAGTAGATTTGATATTGTTAAAGGCCTGTTTTACTGGGTCTTGTTCATGTATGCTTCCTGTGTATAAACCTGTCAGTGTTTGAAGGTATTTAACTTGTATCTGTGTTTATGTGTGTGTGTGTATGTGTGTGTATGTATGTGTGTGAGAGGAAGAGAGAGGGAGAGAAGAGGAGCCGGAGGTGAAGGCTTGTCTTGGGGAAACAGCTGAGCTGTGTGTGAGCTGTGTGTGGTTTGATTTTGCTGGTGTGGCGTTTCCATAAGCGCTGTGAATAAAGCGCCCTTTAGAGGCTGCCTGGCCTCCGATCTCGCTCTGCTCGCTGCCTCGCCACTTTAGAGCTCCGAGGGGCTATTTTAAACACTCACACACAGCTCTGTGCAGCCCCCAGCGCACCTCTTAGAGCTGTCCGCTTAGAGAGAGGGAGAGAGGGAGAGAGAGAGAGAGAGAGGGAGGGAGAGAGAGAGAGAGACAGAGAGAGAGAGAAAGAGAGAGAGGGAGAGAGCATGTTTGTGTGTGTGAGAGAGACAGAGACAGAGAGTATAACAAAGAGAGACAGTGAGAGAGAGAGAGAGAGAAAGAGAGAGAGCATGTTTGTGTGTGTGAGAGAGAGAGACAGAGATAGAGTATAACAAAGAGAGACAGAGAGAGAGAAAGAGAGAGAGAGACAGAGAGAGAAAGCATGTTTCTGTATGTGTGACAGAGATAGACTATACGAAAGAGAGAAAGAGAAGAGACTGAGGTAAAGGATAATGTGTATGCATCAGATCGAGAGAGAAAGTGTGTTTGAGGGAGAGTTTTAAAACACCCACATGACCTAACCTTCTCTTCTCTCCTCTTGTGTTTCTTTTTCTGTCAATAGCACTCTCTGTTTCTGTCTTCTTCTCTTTCTTACTGTCTCTTTCTCTCTGTTAATCTCTCTCTCTTGCCTTCTCTCTCACTCTCTCTTTCACTCCTTTTCTCTCTCTCGCTTTCGTGAAAAGTGTTGAAGCTGGGGGTTTTTTGATGTCAAAATCCGTGTTCAGTTGTGGGTACAAGCAGGCTTGGCCTGAGCATGATGTGGTGGGCAGTTTCCTGGTGAGACAGCCAAGGATGATTACATTAAACCCACAAGACAAAAGAACAACTCTGAAACGGTATCCATGTTTAAAAGTTTGGAGGAAATAAGGGTACTGGTAGAGGACACTGTCCACAGCAGAGAACACGACTCAGTTCTGGGGGGGAAAGTGACTTTGTTTTTAACTTGTGAAATTTACTTTTTTTTTTTGCAGTGTTCTTTTGGTGGTGCTCAAGCTGGGTTTTACATCAAGGGTTTTATGTCAAGTCAATAATCTCTCTCTCTGTTTCGCTCTCTCTCTCTCTCTTTCTCTCTCTCTCTCTCTCTCTCTCTCAGTTGATTCCTCAGATCTCCTCTCTCTCCTGGTTCACCACCATAGTGCCTTTAGTGCTGGTGCTTAGCATCACTGCTGTCAAAGACGCCACTGATGACTATGTGAGTTAACACA
>CM059277.1:15567318-15577318 GCA_030347295.1 Setipinna tenuifilis
GAAGGAGTGTGGATAGTATAGAAATAGTGTAATATTGTATTATAGAGTATAGTGTCTTTTTTTATATAACTGCCCACACACTTTTTTTTTTTCTTTTTTTTTTGGAACGCCACACGGTATTTTGAAACCCTAAACATCGAAACCTGACCCTGAATCTGTAAAATGGTAAGGTTATTCAATTGCATAAAAAACACGTTGTTTACCCCCTTGTTTTTGACCACTGTTGGTCAAAACATAAAACACATGCGCTGGAGGAGGATATTGGCTTTGCTACCGTTGTGTTGTCGGGACAGCACCTGAATAGAAGGCAGGATGTGGTCATGCAATCTTTTTATGTGTGTGTGACTCTCTCTTTTTTATTGTCAGAAGCTGTTTTTTTATAATTCTACCTGTTACATTTGTTTAACTTCTGGCCCACTAAAAAAAAAACCACAGCAAATCTACAGACCATAAGATAAGACTTAGCCTTGAACGCAGGTTTCACTTTTCAGAAAAACATTTTGCACTTTCCTTCAAAACACCAGCTACTGAAACTGGTGACTCACACATCAATGTTCCATATCAGATCTACAAAAGCAGGAGCTACTTTTTGGCCTGTTACACAGTTATACATTTGCAAAACATTACACCCATAGTTTTTTTTCTGACACTCTTGTAACACTTGTATACATTTTCAAACGCACTGCTCTTCAGAAAGCAAGAAAGGAATGCTTCTTTCAGAGAAGGACATTGGTTGTGATGTTGATGAGTTGTTATGACAACACTGGAGTAGAAGGCCAGGTGTGGCCACACAGTATCCTATAATATGTCAAGGCCGATTTTATCTCAGCCCTTTCAACCAGAAATGTCTTGCCGTGTGTTGACTATTGAAATGTGGCAGGCAGTCTGATAGTATAGTTAATACAGTGTGTGTGTGTGTGTGTGTGTGTGTGTGGGTGTGTGTGTGTGTATGCGTGTGTGTGTGTGTGTCTGACAACATTGTTTTAGAAAACTAAAAAAAAAAGTTCTGACATTTGTCCCAGTTAGTTATTCAATCAGTTGTAACTGCTTTTGTCAGATTTGTCATTGAAGTCCACTGCAATACTGTAGCAGTAAAAGACCTCAGCCTAACAAAGACATTCATCCCACTACCTTGCAGCTGGTGATGGGAAGAGTAGCTATATAAATAGCTGTATTTATCATCTGACACGAAGGTTAGTTTTTGATAAAGAACTATAGAGTTTTAAACTCAGGAAGGTTTTAGTTTCAGGAAGTTTATGCAGTTTTGCATTTTATGTGTGTGGTTTTGTGAACTGGGCAGAGGTTTAAAAACAGCAACAACAACAACAACAACAAAATGTATAAGCCTGTGTCCAAAAGTGTAATTGAGGAAGAGAAGGATAAGTATCAGAAGACCACAGATAAGCACATTTGTAGGGGAGGCCATTATGGATAAGAGCAGCGACTGGCCTGTCCACCTTAATAAAGAGTTATGTCCATTCACTCCAACGACTGTACATAATAAAAATCTATACTGTCATTGATTCACTCCCTCTGTTCCACAGTGCTGTGATATGCTTGACTTGCGCTGGGCTGATTCTAAGTGCCTCAGAGAGCCAGCACAGCCACACACCACCTGTCTGACACCTGTTTACATTAGTGCTCACTTCTCCCTCCCTGGCCCTCGTTAATTATGAATTTTATAATTAATCAGCGGTGTGTGTGTGTGTGTGTGTGTGTGTAAGTGTGTCAGTGTCTGTGTGTAGGGTGTGTGTGAGTGTGTCAGTGTGTGTGTATGTGTGTGTGTACCTGTACGTGTGTGTGTGTGTGATTGTGTGTGTGGTGTACTTGGGCAATCATAAATACAGAAGGTCACAAGAGTCCTGTGTGTTCCAGTGATGTCCACCAGTCACTTCTGTTTGCCCTCTTTACTTTTGATTGTAAGTGACCTGCTATGGGTTAGTCAGTGAGCTGACCTGTATAACCCAGACCCTAAACGTCAATAAACGGCCTCCTCGGCCTCTCCCTCAGGTGCCATCTCATTGAATTTATGTTTGTCAGCTTTTTAACTTGCTGTTATTTTGGCTTTTTTGTGTTGCCCTGTTTGTTTGTTTGTTTGTTTGTTTGTTTACTTATTTTTGTTCATGTTTTCCTCAGAGCTCCCTGTGCAGGTAAGAAGTAGCCCCCACTGCCCCCTCCCCCCCGCCCACACACACACACACACACACACACACACACACACACACTCCTGCCCCTCCTCCCCTCCTGGTTCTTTCCGCCCCTGACCCACTTAACCCACTTAACTCCCGACTGAGCCGCCGCTAAACCAGATCTCAGCCAGACCCCAGTGTGACCACATTAACTCTGCAGCCAGACTCACTTCTCACTCACATTGCCTGACCGTGTGTGTTGGTGTGTGTGCACGTGTGTGTTTGTGTATAGATTGGTGTGTGTGTGTGTGTGTGTGTGTGTGTGTGTGTGTGTGTGCAGGGCTGCCCATAAGAAGGGATAAACATAAAATGGGAAGGGGGGGCAATAATTGGATCTTTTCAGGGGCCCTAGACATTTCTCTGGGCTGGCCTGTGGATGTGTGTGTGTGTGTGTGTGTGTGTGTGTGTGTGCATGTGTGCTTGAGTATACGTGTGTGAGTGTGTGTTGGCCAGTGTTGTGGTTTATTGGTTTATTTGAGTGTGTGTGTGTGTGTGTGTGTGTGACTGTGTGTCTTTAATAGTCCTGGGGTATAGGAGATTGAGTGTGGCGTTGATGGCAATGTGTGTGTGTGCGATTAGGGTGTGGAGTAGCTATGCTTCTGGGAAATGGGGTACTGCATGGGTGAACAGTGTGTGGTGGCAGATCTACCTTCCTGTCCTTTTTTCCTCTAACATTGTATCACTCAGCCTATCTATCTATCTATCTATCTATCTATCTATCTATCTATCTATCTATCTATCTATCTATCTATCTATCTATCTGTCTGTCTGTCTGTCTGTCTGTCTGCCTGTCTGCCTGTCTGTCTGTCTGTCTGTCTTTTTGCCTATCTATCTATCTATCTATCTATCTATCTATCTATCTATCTATCTATCTATCTATCTATCTATCTATCTATCTATCTATCTATCTATCTATCTATCTATCTATCTATCTATCTATCTATGTGCCTGTCTCTGATCCATTTGTGTATTGACTTGTGTGCAAAATGGCTTAGTTAAGCATTTGTCTACCTCTCCCCCATTCTGTCTCCCCATCTCTCTCTCTCTCTCTCTCTCTCCCTCCTGTCTCTGTCTGTTAGTGTGGAGGTGATCCGCCTGGGCCACAGCTACTTCATCAACTGGGACCGTCGCATGTTCTGCAGCCGCAGCAACACCCCGGCGGAGGCGCGCACCACCACCCTGAACGAGGAGCTGGGCCAGGTGGAGTACATCTTCAGCGACAAGACCGGCACGCTCACGCAGAACATCATGACCTTCAACAAGTGCTCCATCAACGGCCGCGCTTACGGTACACACACACACACACAGAAACACACACACACACACACACACACACACACACACACACATTCACCTGCAATAATAAAAGCGTCAGCAAATGCTTTATGAATGGCGAAGCTGAAGGTACATACACACAAACACGCGCGCACACACACACACACACACATTCATCTGCAACATCAAAAGCTTCAACAAGTGCTTCATAAAGGCCCTGCTTAAGGTATATACACACACACCCACACATGCACACACACACACACACACACACACTGACCTTGGACATCGAAAGCATAAACAAGTACATCATCAATGACCAGACTTACAATGCACTCACACAGACACCGACAGATAAATATACACACACATTTCTGGAGCCTCCACAAATCAGCAGGTACTCTTAAAGCAAGACTAAATAGTTTCCTCAACCTTAAAATAATGTTTCCAAAATCGTTTTAGTGGTTCATCAACTTGTAACAGGGTGAAAGGCACTTCTGAATCCACTTTGCTGCCCTCCTTGGGCTATAAATGCACTAAGCAAGTTTGAAGGAGCAGAACGTCTTCCCCCACAGTTAAAGTGAGACACATAAAAAACTACAACTGACTTGCTTTACAGTTACAGTTTTTCTCAATTGGTTTGGTACATTTCTCACATCAGAATTGAAATTCTCAAAAGTTCTTGTTCAATTGTCACATCATCATGCCATTTGTGCAGATGAAAAACGCAGTTTCTCATTGCATTGAACAAATTGCAAATGCTTTTGTCCATCCATGCAAATGATTGTGTACAATTCTCAGTTTTTTCGTACATTGTCAATAGCGTTTGTCATGCTAATCAAAATGCTTTGTTATAGGAATCTATCAAATAGTCTCTTTCCCCAAAACATTTAGGCTATAGTTCATCATATAAGTCTTCACATGCAAAATGATTTACCAAGCCATCATAACATGTCAAGCATATATACATTTCCATAAGACATTTGTCTGTGAATATGATCTAAATTGGTAATTTCCTCCCAGGTGAATCTAGACTTTCTCTAATGAAAAGAGTTGATCAACCAATGATCAACAATTTTCTGAATGAGCTCAAGGGAGCATCTCATGAACAATCTACTGGGGAGTATAGGTAACCAGAGCACAATAGAAAGTTACAATGTCTGACAATGGAAGGACAACAGCCAAGAAGAAGGAGAGGAAGAGGGGTGAGGCTGCGTGGTGGAGGAGTAGGAAGAGGTAGAGGAAGAATGTCAATGTTTGCCAATAAAGAAGTCATTCTGTAAATGTAAATCTTGTCTTTTCCAATCAATCTTACACATATACATTATATGAGGTCAAATGTACAACACTTGTCATCACACCTAAACCACATTTTACATCAACATGTCCCTTCAAAGTGCACTATTCAATTGCCAACATGACTAATGAATTTGACTGTCTTATCCGTACACAATGACACAATGATTAAACATTCTGATGGCACTGACAAGTATATTGACACAAAAACTTGCTTTTGAGGGATGGACTAAGGATTTTGAGCAAGAGACTGGCTTTTGCAGGTGATCCACGGTGTTTTGCTATTTGTTCAAACTGTTTTGAGAAATGCACTTGATCTTCTGCAAATTGCAAGAATGATTCGAAAAATGTACCAAAGTGATTGAGAAAAACTGTAATAGTCAATAGCAAGTGGAGCAAGTGGAGCGGACTCGGCAGATACATATAAATGGAAGATACCTACAGCCTGCTTTAAATTGTCATCATGACGGAGCCTGTGAAAAAAAAATGGTAGCCTATATCGGAGGAGGTGAGGAAAAGAAAACCGTGATATACAAAGTGGTCGAACTAGATTGAACATCGGACCAGCATGCACTCGTTGGCGAGAGCTGAGGGAGGCCACAAGGTGCAAGAGTATGGTCAAGGCTTTGTTGCTACTGTACTTGTCAAACACTTGCAGGCATTAATTGTAATTTAGAACTGTAGTTGCTCTAAGACAGGAGAGAACGTAGAAGCTGACAGGGCAGTAAGGAGATTTTGCCTACTGTTCCAGTAATAATGTTCTCTCCTTTCTTGGAGCAACTAAAGTTCCAAATTACAATTCATGCCTGCGAGTGTTTGACAAATCCGGTCTTCAGCAACCTGCATTGGCTCCCGGTGGCTGCCAGAATTAAATACAAGGCTTTGGCGCTAGCCTACAAAGTCACATCAGGATCTGCCCCCGCCTATCTCAATGTCCTACTAAAGGCTCACGCCCCGTCCAGACCGTTGCGATCCTCTAATACAAACCATCTGGCCGTACCTCCGCCTCTCACAAGGCGAGGTCACTCAAACTTTTCTCTGTCGTTGTCCCCCAACAGTGGAACAACCTACCAGTTGCTACAAGAGCAGCGACATCCCTCTCTACTTTTAAAAAGCTTCTCTTCTGAGAATGCTTCCCTTCCTAATAAAACTAACAAAACTAACAACCACTAAACCAACCCTCTCCCTAGGTGCCTCATGCTTGTATAATTCTGCCTGTCCAGGAAGTATGTGTGTCTGTAGTGTCCATGCTCTTGGAAACTTAATTAGACACATAGATCTGCTTTGGATAAAAGCGTCTGCTAAATGCAATGTAATAATGTAATAATAATGTAATTTAATAATGTAGCAATGCAGTCACTAAAACTTCTCTAACTTCACTAACACTTCTCAATAAAATGCTCAAGATTTTCACTTGAGACAATGCAAATGCTTATTATGTGATAAACTGTTGAGAATTTTTTTTCATCCTTGTGTGAACTGAAATAGCAAACAGTGTCACATAGGCCTACTTTGTTTTCATTCTCATGTTGCTATACGTCATACTTTCATAAAATCAAGCAACATACGTAGCTTACTTCACCTTGTCTGAGGACATCGTTTTTTTCAAACCCAGAGCTGGGTAAATGATACCAAACAAACTGGATAACCGTGTATGGTTGCAGTAGGCTAAAATATTCACAACATCAATAATGGACAATTGCGCTTCTGACCTGTAGGGCAACCGAAATGGCAAAAACTGTAAGCACACAGCAATACAGTTTAGTCCAACTCAAGTGTGCACTGTGCATGTCATGTCCTGTGGGCATATTCATATTATGTGTTGTGTCAAAGGTGGAGCAGGGTTCAAACTGCCAAAGCTGTGCACAGTGTGTGCGAGTGTGACGCTAGCCAGCTGCTAGCTGTGCAGGAAGAACGCCGGTGACCCTCCCTGCTGATGCCTCATGGTGCCGCGCTTCCTACTTGGCTAAATAGCCCAGTTTTCAGCTCACTCGGTGGTGGATCCTCCTTCGCAATTTATGGTGCTGCAGAGTTTCTGGTAGGAGTCCAGGCCAATGCAGGACTTAACTGCACCATAAATATACCGCAGGTTACAGAAGTACTAGGGATAGTTTTCAACTTCAGGCTTTAGAGGTGTCTAGGTGTGGTTGGTATGGTTTGGACTTAAGGCCACCTAAAAATCTAAATCTGGCACGCCTAAGTTATTGGGCTATTTTTATCTGTAGTGCTGGTTTGCAGTGTTGTTTAAGGACGGGTTAAAATGAGGGCGGGCAGAGAGGAATGTTGGAATGCTCCCGAATGCTGCATTGGGGGTTTCTCCAGAACTGAGTTTACAGCAGGTTTGCAAATTTTGGTGGTGTGCTCCAGCCTCCCTGAGATGCAGTGATGAGGCAACTTGCAGTTGCAGGTGTATACATACGCACATGCGCATGCACGCACGCACGCACGCGCACACACACACACACACACACACACACACACACACTTATTTACAGGTGCACAATGTGTCATACAAAATTATATGCACTTTATCTCCACAGGTGACGTGGATCCTGTTGGAGCCCAGGGCAAGGTGACTAACACTCTTTTCATACCTGTAAAGCTTTCGTCACCTTTAGATGCTTAAGAAATATGTGTACCTCTTTATCATGTGATTTTTCACCTCGTCTTTTTGTTTTACCGCTTTGTTCTCTTACTCACTGACAATTTCTCCTCTCTCTTTTACTCCCTCTCTCTCTATCTCTCTCTCTCCTTCTGAACTGTCTGTTCATGTTTTCATTCTGCCATTCCACCTGTTTCATTTTGCCATTTTCTCTCATACTACCTCTATCTCTTCTCTGTCTCTCTATATCTCCTCCTTTCCCCCCATCAGAGGCCGCAGCCCCTGGACTTCTCCATGTGGAACCCGCTGGCTGACGGGGGCCTGTGCTTCTATGACGCCTCCCTGCTGGAGGCCGTGAAGACGGGCGAGCCGGCCGCTCAGGAGTTCTTCAGACTACTCTCCCTCTGCCACACCGTCATGAGCGACGAGAAGAGAGAGGGTGAGACAGAGAGAGTGAGGGAGAGAGAGAGAGAGAGAGAGAGAGAGAGAGAGAGAGAGAGAGAGAGAGATTGTGTGTGTGAGAGAAAGGGAAATCAGTGTTTGTTACCAGGATATGTAAGACTATATAGTCCTTCCCACTACTCTCTACTCTTTGTCATACCGTCATAAATGACGAGAAGAGAGAGGGTGAGACCAGAGATCCCGCCTCTTCCGCTGCCAAGAGACAATCATTTGCCGAACTATAGAAACAGCGTTCCAATCATGTTATAACATCATGCTCAGTGCACACTTGAAGCACTGCATGTGCACAGTTGAAAATAACCCATGAGAAGACCCAAGTCTTTTGAAGCTTTTTTTTATACAAACCAGCAAATATTTTTCATTGTGATTTAAACCATGTATTTTTTATGTCCCTCAGTCATCGGAGAGTGCATGTATTCATGTCTTGCCATTCATTTAGATAGGGCCTGGTCTTATTCAGCCAAAATAGATGCCCCAAGTTGTTGCCAATATGATTGCCGAGTGCAGGGACTTGTCTAGAAGGACGTTGGTGTGTGTGTGTGTGTGTGTGAGAGAGAGAGAGAGCGAGAGGAACAGAGATAGACAGAGAGAGAGAGAGGGAGAGAGAGAGAGGAAGAGTGTGTGTGAGAGAGATAGGGAAGTCAGTGTTTGTTTCCAGGATATGTAAGACTATGTAGCCTGCCACTCAAGTGTTCTTCAGACCGCTTTCCCCCTGCCACACCATCATGAGAAGGAGAAAAGGAAGTGAGAGAGAGAACAGGAAGAGGGAGAGATTGTGTGTATGAAAAAAGGAAAATGAGTGTTTATTTCGTGGGGTGTGAGTGTTTATTTCAGAAAGTTAATAAACAGTGTTTATTTCAGGAAGTCTGAGTCTGACATTTGTCTCTTTGTGTGTGACTGCTTTGGCAGTACAAACGCATTATTTACCAGGCAAGCAAATGAAATCAAATTGTGTTTAATTAACTCTCTGCAACCAGATGTACCCTTGAATTAATTCATACAAATCTGTCCCTGTCTCTGGCCATTTGTTCCTTCCTCTGTTTCTCTCCATCCTTTCTCCCTCGCTCCCTTCCTTCCTTCCCCCTTTTTTTAATCATCATTTTCTTTCCTCACTCCCCCCATCTCTTACTGTCCATCTTTCTTCCCTCTGTCTCATTCTGTTCTCTATCTCTCCGCTCTCCCTCTTTCTGTCTCTGTCTCTTTCTCCCCTCAATTCCTATCTTTATTTCTCCCTCTTCTCCGTCTCCCCCTCGTTCTCCCTGTCCCATTCTCTCTCTATCTGTCTATCTTTCTCTCTCTGTTTCTGTGTCTCTATCTATCTTGCTCTCCCCCTATGATTACTATCTCTTTCTCCCTCTTGTCCATCTCCCCCTCTTTCTCCCTGTTCCACTCTTCCTCTATCCATCCATCTCTCTCTCTCTCTGTCTATCTATTTTTCTCTCTCTCTATCTCTCTCTATCTGTCTGTCTGCCTCTCTGTCTCTGTCTCTCTCTATCTCTGTCTGTCTTTCTCCCTCTGTCTCTCTTTCTCTCCCTGTCTCTGTCTCCCTCTCACCCTCTCTCTGTCTCTCTATCTCTCTCTCTCTCTCTGTCTATCTATGCTTCTCTCTGTCTCTCTCTATCTCTGTTTGTCTGCCTCTCTTTTTCTCGCTGTCTCTCTATTTCTGTCTCTCTCCATCTCTGTCTTTCTTTTTCTCTCTGCCCCCCCCCCCTCTCTCTCCCTCTCCCTCTCTCTCCCTCCCTATAGGGGCGTTGGTGTATAAGGCTCAGTCTCCAGACGAGGGGGCTCTGGTGACGGCGGCGCGTAACTTTGGCTTTGTGTTCCGCTCCCGCACGCCGGGCACCATCACCGTGCACGAGATGGGCCGCCCCGTCACCTACACACTCCTCGCCATCCTCGACTTCAACAACATCCGCAAGAGGATGTCTGTCATAGGTACGCACAACACACACGCACACACACACACACACACACACACACACACACACATGACGTGTGCACATACACACACGATGCGGACACACACATACACACATACGGCAGACACACACACAGCACACACACACACTCAAACACACACATACACACACTCACAGGAGTGGTCTGTACACACACATGGCAGACACACACACACACACACACACACTCACAGGAGTGATCTGTATTGGTCAGGACT
>CM059277.1:15579144-15581644 GCA_030347295.1 Setipinna tenuifilis
CCCCCCCCCCCCCCCCCCCCCCCCTCTCTCTTTCTCTCTCTCTGTGACTGCATTTGTGTTTGTATGTGTGAAAGAAAGAAATAGGCTAACTCTTGTGGTTTTCGTGTTGTTTGGTTTATGTTGTGCTTTAAAATTACATTTAGAGTGGGTTTCCTCTGGTCTGGCCTGGTTTCATTATTTTGACATTTGAACAGAAGTGTGTGTTGCCGTGTGTGTGTGTGTGTGTGTGTGTGTGTGTGTGTGTGTGTGTGTGTGGGTGTGTGTGTGTGTGTGTGTGCATGCCCATGCACGCATGTGTGCATGGTTTGTGTGTGTGTTTGTCTGTGTATGTATTTGCACATAACCTATCTGCCTCTTCTGGCTCAAGCCAGACTGTAACCAGGTCAGTCAGTTCATTTAAAAAAAAAAATCTCATCCATATTACATTAGCTGGGAGTACCAAGTTTCCCTAACTCCCAGTGAGTGTGGGAGAGTGATGGAGTGTGAGTGTGCCTGCCACTGACAGGCATGAGACAGACTAAATGGAGGCCAGTTCTTAAAGTTCTCTCTTCCTCTGACCTTTGGACTGTCGTGACCGAAAAACTAACACAGGAAGGAGGTTGAAATGTATCATGTCTGTGCGTGTGTGTGTCTGTGCATGTGTGTGTGTGTGTGTGTCCGTGTAGGTGTTTGTGTGTAGGCGTGTGTATGTATATACAATATGTGAGCATGAGTGTGTGTGCATGTGCGTGTGTTTGTAAGTGTGTGTGTGAGAAGGACAGTGTGTGTGTGTGTGTGTGTGTGTGTGTTTGTGTGTGTGTGTGTGTGTATATTTGTGTGTATGCGTGCAGATTTCAGACGTTGCCTAAACATTATTTCGATAACATTGATTCACTCAGAGGTTAAAGGTGAGAGACACACCCTGGTGTTTGGTAGAGGGGCATAGGACACCATGGATGTAGAGGCGCTTTTCTGCACGTGTGCACAGACCTAAGACAGAAACACTGCGCATCTGCTTGTGTGAAAGCTCCCCCCAGTTTCTAGAGAAATGAAAGCATGTATGCTGCACTGTATTGGGCACTGCACTGCTGTTGCTTGAAACCCCAGACATATAGCCCCTCACACACACACACACACACACACACACACACACACACAGCTGTCTGCAGCCCCACGGCTAAGAGACGGCAGGTCATGTTGCACTTCCTGTCGGTGTGGAGGAAGGGGTTTTCCTCTATTGGAAATGCCCTCTATCTCTCTCTCTCTTGCGCCTTCTCATAACACAAGAAACCCATACACACACACACACAGAGTAGCCACTCTCATCTGCATTGGCATAACACCCAAAGCACATAGCTTTCACACGTACACACAGACAAATACATGTCTCTTTGTCAGAGTCTTATTTGGCCATTGCTATTTTTTTGTTTGTGATGTAGACTACATCTTGGCTATTTTCATACATTTTGTACATCAGCTATATGGTAGCTTGTAAAGGCTAGAATGTACTTGCTTTTAACAACATGTGCACATACACATCATGGCTGCCATGTGTAATCTGCATTCATTTGGTGCATTGGTCGTGCATGTCGACGCGAGTTAACGCAACATGCCGTGGCGAAGATGGGAATTCGCATCAAAATGACACCGTGTAATGGCGACACGCTTCGAGTTGCTCTTTTATGCCAACGTATGTTTTTTACAAATACTGTTTTTATTATTTATTTATGTCTGTAGGCTCTCAGGTTTTTAAATGTAGTGATTGATGTATGTATACTGGCTGCGTGTGTATGTCTTGAGTGATTGTGTGCATATCTGTTTGTACTGTGTGCTGCATGTGATGGACATATGAATGAACATTTTTGTACCATACAACTATATATATATATATTCTCCACCTCAGCCTTTATGACAGCAACTATGGCACAAAAAATGTGCTATTGCTAAGTATGTGACAATAAAACGGAACTGATCTGAAATGAACTGGACACATGATATTAACATAAACACTAGAGTAGTCCGTGAAAATACAGTGATCGTGATGTTGGAGGATGCTAGGCATTGTTTTTTTTCCCCCGTCTGGGTCTTGATTGCGGGGTCTGCCTCCAAATGAAGACCTTCACTACTGTGCACTATGCCCCCATAGTGCTGCAGACCATGTTTAGAGTTGACCCAGAAGGTTGTGTATGCATAAGCTTGGTCAAACTGGAAGTATACTCCAATTCCCCTAAGCCAACCTTGCTGACCTGAGCCAAGTACATCCTCCAGGATGGCTGGTAGGCTAATGTGCTACTCGCTGACCTTCGACCCTGAAGGCCCTATGGGTCAGGGGTTTTATTGATGTGGGCTCGTTGTTCTTTGATTAAATGCGTAACTGACCGTGCGAGAGTTCAGTGCCAGAAGAAGCAGCAAGGAGAACATTAGCCACTTAAACCCAATTAGAGTTCAACACTTAATAAGTGCACCCTACAATGCTGTGTGTGTGTGTGTGTGTGTGTGTGTGTGTGTGTGTGTGTGTGTG
>CM059277.1:15594144-15599144 GCA_030347295.1 Setipinna tenuifilis
TGGTGTGTGTGCACGTGTGTGTGTTTGTGTATACATTGGTGTGTGTCTGCGTGTGTGTGTGTGTGTGTGCAGGGCTGCCCATAAGAAGGGATAAACATAAAATGGGAAGGGGGGGCAATAATTGGATCTTTTCAGGGGCCCTAGACATTTCTCTGGGCTGGCCTGTGGATGTGTGTGTGTGTGTGTGTGTGTGTGTGTGTGTGTGTGTGTGTGTGTGTGTGTGTGTGTGTGTGTGTGTGTGTGTGTGTGTGCATGTGTGCTTGAGTATACGTGTGTGAGTGTGTGTTGGCCAGTGTTGTGGTTTATTGGTTTATTTGAGTGTGTGTGTGTGTGTGTGTGACTGTGTGTCTTTAATAGTCCTGGGGTATAGGAGATTGAGTGTGGCGTTGATGGCAATGTGTGTGTGTGCGATTAGGGTGTGGAGTAGCTATGCTTCTGGGAAATGGGGTACTGCATGGGTGAACAGTGTGTGGTGGCAGATCTACCTTCCTGTCCTTTTTTCCTCTAACATTGTATCACTCAGCCTATCTATCTATCTATCTATCTATCTATCTATCTATCTATCTATCTATCTATCTATCTGTCTGTCTGTCTGTCTGTCTGTCTGTCTGTTTGCCTATCTATCTATCTATCTATCTATCTATCTATCTATCTATCTATCTATCTATCTATCTGTCTGTCTATCTGTCTGTCTGTCTGTCTATCTATCTATCTATCTATCTATCTATCTATCTGTCTGTCTGTCTGTCTGTCTGTCTGTCTGTCTGTCTGTCGGTCTCTGATCCATTCGTGTATTGACTTGTTTGCACAATGGTTTAGTAACGCATTTGTCTACCTCTCCCCCATTCTGTCTCCCCATCTCTCTCTCTGTCTCCCTCCCTCACATCTCCGTCTCCTAGTGTGGAGGTGATCCGTTTGGGCCACAGCTACTTCATCAACTGGGACCGTCGCATGTTCTGCAGCCGCAGCAACACCCCTGCGGAGGCGCGCACCACCACCCTGAATGAGGAGCTGGGCCAGGTGGAGTACATCTTCAGCGACAAGACCGGCACGCTCACGCAGAACATCATGACCTTCAACAAGTGCTCCATCAACGGCCGCGCTTACGGTACGCGCACACACACACACACACACACACACACACACACACACACACACACACACACACACACACACACACACACACACATACACACACACATTCACCTGCAATAATAAAAGCTTCAGCAAATGCTTTATGAATGGCGAAGCTGAAGGTACATACACACAAACACGCGCGCACACACACACACATTCATCTGCAACATCAAAAGCTTCAACAAGTGCTTCATAAAGGCCCTGCTTAAGGTATATACACACACACCCACACATGCACACACACACACACACAGACACTGACCTTGGACATCGAAAGCATAAACAAGTACATCATCAATGACCAGACTTACAATGCACTCACACAGACACAGACAGATAAATATACACACACATTTCTGGAGCCTCCACAAATCAGCAGGTACCCTTAAAGCAAGACTAAATAGTTTCCTCAACCTTAAAATAATGTTTCCAAAATCGTTTTAGTGGTTCATCAACTTGTAACAGGGTGAAAGGCACTTCTGAATCCACTTTGCTGCCCTCCTTGGGCTATAAATGCACTAAGCAAGTTTGAAGGAGCAGAGCGTCTTCCCCCACAGTTAAAGTGAGAGACATAAAAAACTACAACTGACTTGCTTTACAGTTAATAGTCAATAGCAAGTGGAGCGGACTCGGCAGGTACATATAAATGGAAGATACCTACAGCCTGCTTTAAATTGTCATCATGACGGAGCCTGTGAAAAAAAGGAAGGCTAGCTAATGTCGCAGGAGGTGAGGAAAAGAAAACCGTAATGTATCGGACCAGCATGCACTCGTTGGCGAGAGCTGAAGGAGGCTACAAGGTGCAAGAGTATGGTCAAGGCTTTGTTGCTACTGTACTTGTCAAACACTTGCAGGCATTAATTGTAATTTAGAACTTTAGTTGCTCTAAGACAGGAGAGAACGTAGAAGCTGACAGGGGCAGTAAGGAGATTTTGCCTACTATTCCAGTAATAGTTCTCTCCTGTCTTAGAGCAACTTAAGTTCTAAATTACAATTCATACCTGCGAGTGCTTGACAAATCCGCTCTTCAGCAACCTGCATTGGCTCCCGGTGGCTGCCAGAATTAAACACAAGGCTTTGGCGCTAGCCTACAAAGTCACATCAGGATCTGCCCCCGCCTATCTCAATGTCATACTAAAGGCTCACGTCCCGTCCAGAGTGTTGCGATCCTCTAATACAAACCATCTGGCTGTGCCCTTGCCTCTCACAAGGCGAGTCATTCTAAGCTTTTCTCTGTCTCTGTCTCTCAATGGTGGAACAACCTACCAGTTGCTACAAGAGCAGCGACATCCCTCTCTACTTTTCAAAAGCTTAAAAAAAGACCCTTCTCTTCCGAGACTGCTTCCCTTCCTAACAAAACTAACAACCACTAAACCAACCCTCTCCCTAGGTGCCTCATGCTTGTATAATTCTGCCTGTGTAGGAAGTATGTATGTCTGTAGTATCCCTGCTCTGGGAAATTTACTTAGACACATGTATCTTCATGTATGTATAAAGATAGTCTGCTTACTTCGTGTTCCTCTACACCTTTGTTAGCTTATGTCCTCCTCATTGTAAGTCACTTTGGATAAAAGCGTCTGCTGAGTGTAATGTAATAATGTAATAATAATGTAACACAATAATGTAGCAATGCAGTCACTGAAATAAAATAAAATGCTCAAGATTTTCACTTGAGACAATGCAAGCGCCTATTATGTGATAAACTGTTGAGACATTTTTTTTTCATCCTTGTGTGAACTGAAATAGCAAACAGTGTCACATAGGCCTACTTTGTTTTCATTCTCATGTTGCTATACGTCATACTTTCATAAAATCAAGCAACATACGTAGCTTACTTCACCTTGTCTGAGGACATCGTTTTTTTCAAACCCACAGCTGGGTAAATGATACCAAACAAACTGGATAACCGTGTATGGTTGCAGTAGGCTAAAATATTCACGACATCAATAATGGACAATTGCGCTTCTGACCTGTAGGCCGACTGCAAATAGGCAAAAACTACTTAATGTTGCTTTACTGTAAGCACACAGCAATACAGCTAAGTGCAACTCTCAAGTGTGCACTGTGCATGTCATGTCCTGTGGGCATATTCATATTATGTGTTGTGTCAAAGGTGGAGCAGGGCTCAAACTGCCAAAGCTGTGCACAGTGTGTGCAAGTGTGACGCTAGCCAGCTGCTAGCTGTGCAGGAAGAACGCCGGTGACCCTCCCTGCTGATGCCTCATGGTGCCGCGCTTCCTACTTGGCTAAATAGCCCAGTTTTTAGCTCACTCGGTGGTGGATCCTCCTTCGCAATTTATGGTGCTGCAGAGTTTCTGGTCGGACTCCACCATAACTGCACCATAAATATACTGCAGGTTACTCAAGTACTAGGGATAGTTTTCAACTTCAAGCTTTAGAGGTGTCTTGGTGTGGCTGGTATGGTTGGTCTAAAGGCCACCTAAAAATCTAAATCTGGCACGCCTAAGTTATTGGGCTATTTTTAGCTGTACTGCTGGTTTGCAGTGTTGTTTAAGGACGGGTTAAAATGAGGGCGGGCAGAGAGGTTGGAATGCTCCCGAATGCTGCATTGGGGGTTTCTCCAGAACTGAGTTTACAGCAGCTTTGCAAATTTTGGGTGGTGTGCTCCAGCCTCCCTGAGATGCAGTGATGAGGCAACCTGCAGTTGCAGGTGTATACATATGCACATATGCACGCACGCATGCACGCACACGCGCACACACACACACACATACATACAGTATGTCACAAAAGTGAGTACACCCCTCACTTTTTTGTACATTTTTTATGATATCTTTCCATGGGAAAAGTCTGAAGATATAACACGTTTATACAATATGTAACAGTGCAGATTTGCTGTTCCCTCAAAATAACTCAACACACAATCATTAATGTCTAAAGAAGGTGTTATATCTTTAGACTTCTCCCATGGAAAGATATAATAAAAAATGTGTGTACTCACTTTTGTGACATACTGTACACGCATACACACACACACACACACACACACACACACACACACACACACACACACATACACACACACATACACATATTTACAAGTGCACAATGTGTCATACACAATTCCATACCTACATTAGTAATTATATGCACTTTATCTCCACAGGTGACGTGGATCCTGTTGGAGCCCAGGGCAAGGTGACTAACACCCTCTTCATACCTGTAAAGCTTTTGTGGCCTATAGATGCTTAACAAATATGTGTATCTCATTATCATGTGATTTTTCACTTCGTCTTTTTCTTTTACTTCTTTGTTTTCTTGCTCATTTTCTCCTTTCTCTGTCTCACTCCCTCTCTCTCTTTTTCTCTCTCTTTTTTTCTGAACTGTCTGTTCATGTTTTCATTCTGCCATTCCATCTGTCTCATTTTGCCCCTTTCTCTCTGTCCCTCTGTCTCTGCCCCTTTCTGTCTCTCTGTCTCTCTCTCCTCCTTTCCCCCCATCAGAGGCCGCAGCCCCTGGACTTCTCCATGTGGAACCCGCTGGCTGACGGGGGCCTGTGCTTCTATGACGCCTCCCTGCTGGAGGCCGTGAAGACCGGCGAGCCGGCCGCTCAGGAGTTCTTCAGACTGCTCTCCCTCTGCCACACCGTCATGAGCGACGAGAAGAGAGAGGGTGAGACAGAGAGAGAGAGCGAGAGAGAGAAAGAGAGAGAGAGAGAAAGCGAGAGAGAGAGTGAGAGTGAGAGAGAAAGAGAGAGAGAGGGTGAGAGAGAGAGAGGGTGAGACAGAGAGAGAGAGAGAAAGAAAGAGAGAGAGATTGTGTGTGTGAGAGAAAGGGAAATCAGTGTTTGTTACCTGGATATGTAAGACTATATAGTCCTTCCACTACTCTCTACTCTTTGT
>CM059277.1:15609144-15614144 GCA_030347295.1 Setipinna tenuifilis
CCAATTAAACTCGGGTGCTTGACCGGAGTACACCAGGAAATGGAGATCGGGGGTGCGGTTCACTAGAACTCCGGTGCAGTGGTGTTTCTAACTACTGTTGTGTATGTGAGGGTCTGTGTTTTTTTTTTTTTTTTTTTTTTTTTTTTACTTGTTTTTACTACTGCACAAAGGCAGCAGGCAGCTTTCATAACCCCCATTCTTCACACGATAGCGTAGTAAAAATGCCGAAAAATGGTTGTTTCGCTGACACTATAGAGCAGCGTAAATATTGAAAGCAGACTGTCCAGAGTAAAAATATGAGCTTCCATTTTATGTATAGAATTCTGCCACCGTTTTGCAGCGTCGTGTAAATGAATCGAAGCTTGTGTTATAGTACATGGACCCAGGTACACAAGCACAAAATAAGTCATGTGAAGAGAGGTTAGCTAGGGAGCTAAGGATAGGGTTAAGGAATCTGACCTGGGTTTGGTCGTTAAATGGACTCCTTAGCAAGTGTGTAGGCATGACTCATCAACGTCGGACCAGGCTGAACTAATGTCTATTTTTAGTCTTTTTTATGTATGCGTTTTTCTCTCTCTATCTACTTCTCTCTCTCTGTATGTGTCCAGCAGTCTCCTTATCTGTCTGTCTTTCTCTGTCTATTTCTCTTTTTGTATCTGTCTGTCTGTCTGTCTGTCTATCAGTTTACCTATCAGTCAGTCTTTTTCCCTCTATCTTTTTGTGTGCCTCCGTCTCTGTCTCTTTCAACCTCTGTCTCTTTGTGTGCCTCTCTCTGTCTGTCTCTTTCTTTCTCTCTCTCTCTCTCTTTCTCTCTCTCTCTGTCTCTGTCTTTCTCTTTCTCTCTCTGTTTGTCTCGTTCTCTCTATTTTTTCTCTGTCTTTCTCTTAAGTTCCCTCTATCTCTCTCTTTCTCTCTCTCTCTCTCTCTCTCTCTCTCTCTCTCTACTTCCTTACAATGCAATAACCAGTGCAGAGCAATATAATTACAGCCTCTGTCCCCTCTCTGTGCCCCGCTGCTGTGCTGCACCCCCACCCCCCTACCCCACCACACCCTCACAACCCCCCCACCCACAGGCCCACGCTCTGGAGGGGGACATGGAGAACGAGTTTGTGGAGACAGCGTGCGCGTGCCGCGCGGTCATCTGTTGCCGGGTGACGCCGCTGCAGAAGGCGCAGGTGGTGGAGCTGATCAAGCGGCACAAGAAGGCTGTCACGCTGGCCATCGGAGACGGAGCCAACGACGTCAGCATGATCAAGAGTGAGTAAGGGATGGACGGAAGGAGGGGGAGGGAGGGGAAAAGGAGGGATGGGGGGGATTGGGAAGGGGGGGTCAGAGGGACGGAGTGGGAAGACAGGGATTGGGGGAGGGTGGGGGGGCAGAGTGGGAAAACAGGGATGGGGGGTTGTAAACAGAGAGATTGGGAGGAGGAAGGGGGGAGGAGGGAGGGAGTGGGAAGAGAGGGTTGGGGGGGGGCAGAGGGAGTGGGAAGACAGGGATTGGGGGTGGGTGGGGGGGCATAGTGGGAAGAGAGGGATGGGGGAGGTTGTCAGGAGATAGATAGAGATAGAGGGAAGGAGTGGGTGAAGTGAAGGGCTGGTGTGGGTGAGTGGACAGGCTTGTTTGAGATGGCTAGCTCTCTGGCTCACTGGCAGGCTGGCCAACATGACGTCTAACGAAACTGGATGTGATTTAGCCCACAACTTCATGAATAAGTCAAATCAGATTTCTTGCGTCTGTGAAGCTTCAGTACCATGTGGTACGGTGACATTTAAACTATTACACAGGTTACTCAAACAGGGATACCGTGATACACAGTGTTCCCAGCCCAGAATGCATTGCTTTCAGCAAGCCCATAGAAGAGTGCAGCAGAGTGCAGAAGATTGCAACAGAAGATGGAGAGAGAGGGGTGGGTAAAGGGGGAGATTGTGGACTGGGGGTTGGGGGCGGGTGGGGGAGTAGTATTGGTAGGAGGTTTCGGGACAGCTACATAAACAGATAGCTAGAGGAGGTGGAGGCCCACCAGTACCACCAGGCACAGTTAGAGGGAGTGGAGTGAAGGTGAAGAAAACAAGACCGATAACCTGATCAGAAGCAGAAGGGTACTACTGTAGGACACTTGGACGACCTCTGTCAGCACCAATAGGCCTCCACCAGGGTCAGTAGTGATGGTGGCGTCATCGTTTTCAAAAAGCGGCGGTTTGCTTGTCTACACAACAGCACAACGGCAGTGTTTTTCACTCTGGAGTGGAGAAACACTGTTTTTCGGCCACCCGAAATGCTTGCGCCGTGTCGACGAAAGGCCAAAGCGAAATAAAAACTAAACCGCTTTGACCAAAAAACCTTGTCTTGTGGGCGGGCTGTTAGAGAAAGGAACGCAAAGGTTCTAGAAGATTCAAGAAGTTTAATGGTAGTCCCTTTCTCCAGCTGTACACAGTTACACATGGAAAGTAATACTGAAACACTCCCACAACTCGGCATTGTCTTAAAGCTATTCAGTGTAAGATTTTTTTCCATCTAGTGGTGAGGTTATATATCACAATAAGAAACACTCCTCCAAGTGTTGTTGTCCCCTGTTGGTGCCTGTAGTGTCAAAAACACTTTAGTTTGCTGATGGAAGCAATTACTCATTAATAAGGGTGGGTGCATGCGTGCATGCGTGCATGTGTGTGTGTGTGTGTTCGGGTGCAAGTGCAAATCCTTTTCCATGGAAGCCTGGTAAGAACTGGGAAACCAGCAGTGTGTGTTATTAAGAAGTTATAAAGAATTACACAAGATACAGCTGTAGTTGGTTAAACCAACCAAAACATAATACATGTGTATTAAATTAAGATTGGCAGAGAGGTTGAGTGAAAGGGATGAAAGTCAGCTCATGGGAATGGAACAAGATGTTTATCTGAACCATAATACAGCCAAAATAGTTGGCAAATTAGACTTACTTGTGATAAACCTTACATTTTGTGTGTGTGCGTGTGCGTGTGTGTGTGTGTGTGTGTGTGTGTGTGTGTGTGTGTGTGTGTGTGTGTGTGTGTGTGTGTGCCTGGGTGCAAGTGCAAAAGACAGGACATATGTTATTGTGCAGAATTGCTTCACACACAACCCATCTTTTTGTTAATTCTTTTCCTTGGAAAGAATGGTAAGAAGAAAAGTTTCCCCTATACACCCAGGAACCGGGAGTGTGATTGAGTATGTGTGTTTGTGTGTTTATATGTGTGGGGTGTGTGTGTGTGTGTGTATGTGTGTGTGTGTGTGTGTGTTTGTGTGTGTGTGTATGGGTGAGGTCTGGTCAGTGGGTTCGCCATGTATTTCTAATAAGACAGACATCTAAGTCCCAGGAGGCTGGACTCTGTATTATAAACAAACAGGCAAGAGGAGTGCTCAGTGGGTACATAAGGAAAACGTGGAGAGGAACATGTCAACAAGCCAATGAAATTAGTCAAAACAATGACCTTGTCCTCTTACATTCTCCCACTCCTACCCCCCACCCCCCCCCCCCCCCCCTATTATAAACAAGACGGGGAGATTACAGACATTGACCTTTGACCTCTGCCTCAGTCTGTGTAGTGTGTTTACGCGTCTGAGCTCTGAGCTGCGGGGTGGGGCAGAGAAGAGAAGAGTGGGGAGGGGAGGGCTGCGGAGGGCAGAGAAGAGAAGAGAAGAGAGGGGAGGGGAGGGCTGGGGAGGGCTGGGGAGGGCTGGGGAGGGCTGGGGAACTCCGGCTTGCTCTAGCGCTCCATGCCCAACCCCATGGGACACCATGTTTTTTTAAGATGGGGGAGAAAAAAAAGAAAAGAAATGCATTTTCCATCTCAGCATGCCTTGGGTTGGCTGCCATTAGGACCTGTAGTAATATGTACCCCACAGTTGGTATGGGGCACCAATTATAACTAGTCGATAATTTAATGTGGCGAATAATACAGCTGATAATAATACAATAATGATATAGTAAATATCATGTAATGATATAATACAGATAAAAAAAATAATTAAACACAGGTTATAGTACAGCCAACAATAAAGATAGTATCTATAAATGTATAAATATAATGAGTTGTGTGAAAGACTTGAGGAGAAGTGACTCCTGATGTTTATTTATACGATGTCATTTCCTGCTTTTCCTGGATTCTCTGGCTCCCTGAGTGTAGGCAAATGTGTTCTGGTTGTTATAACGAGTTTTTCTTGTTTTTCTTTTGCTGATTAGAGGTGGCATTTTCTTGAACCTCAACTGCTCAGTTTCTGGGTAACATTATTTTTCTTAACCGTAAAAATATCCTCTTGATAGTGTAATCAAGCTTGGGAAAGGGTAGGTGTGTAGTACTTAATGTTACAAGTGTTCAGATTAATCATCTCCTAATTCTCTGCTCTTGATCATTGCTGTTCAGCCGAGGCCAGTCCCTTTAAGTCTTTTATCATTGTCATCCTCGTTTGAATGACTTATCTTCAGTAGAACTTTACAACTCATCCCCACACGCAAGCACGCACATACACACACACAAACACACACAAACACACACAAACACACACAAACACACACACACACAGTTCAGTAGAACTTTACAACTCATCCCCACACGCAAGCACGCACATACACACACACAAACACACACAAACACACACAAACACACACAAACACACACACACACACACACACACACACACACACACACACACACACACACATACACACACACACACACACACACACTCACTTACCACACTTGTATTGTTCTCATAGCGTGTATTGGTGTGTGCTACCTGCGAAATGAGTAGTCATCAATATGGTAGTCATAGTGTGCTGATTTATGGTTAACTGTGACGACTCAGGCAGGTGAGCTGTAGAGACATGCAGAGGTTAGTCCCTGAGTCAGAATCAGAATTTGCTCTCAAATAATACATAACAACTGAAAGTGTTTGTCTGTCAAAGCTGAAATGCCCCTTCACAAGTCCACAGGTGTCATAGTGAAGCCTTTGATAAAATCTGGTTTGCCCTTTTCTGATTTTTG
>CM059277.1:15616644-15689144 GCA_030347295.1 Setipinna tenuifilis
ATAGTGAAGATGGTGACAGGAAGTAAGTGGCAGACTGAGATGGACAAGGGTCAGGGGGTTAAGGTTAGGGTTAGGGTTAGCAGGCTGGGTTCAAATCTGGGTTCCCATGGGAACTCGCCCGCTCATGGTTGGGTGCTCTAACCACTGCGCAACTGCAGGAGAGTAGGTTTTGAAGTGGGAGTTTTTACCGTAAATGAATGCCAATGTAAACTGATCCAATCGTTTTAAACTTTAGCACCTAGAGTCTACACCTCTAGGAAGCAAACGTTTCCCAGAACAGCACAGCGAGATCCTCTGTACGAAATGCACTGTAGTACGAGATAATGGCTTTGACCAGGCTTCTAACCCTTGGCCCCCCGCAGTTAATCTTGCTGACACAGCTATGTGAAAGCTGGCTGTGCCATGATGCCCTCAAAATAACAGATTACACAACTGACTTGTGGTTCTTGTTCAGGTTCCCCATTTTCTGCCCTGCTCTTCACCCAGACTGCTGTGACACTGTGACTCACTGTGAGTGTTTGTGTGTGTGTGTGCGTGTGTGTGTTTGTGTGTGTGTGTGGTGTGTATGTGTGTGTGTGGTGTGTGTGTGTGTGTGTGTGTGTGTGTGTGTGTGTGTGTGTGTGTGTGTGTGTGTGTGTGTGTGTTTGTGTTTATTGCAGACGGTGTATGATCAGTACTTCATCACGCTGTATAATATCGTCTACACCTCCCTGCCTGTGCTGGCTATGGGCATATTCGATCAGGTAAAAGGATACGACCACTCATCAGACTAGACGCACAATTATTACTCATTGTGTCTGTCACTCTTTTGTGTTTTTCCTTCCTGTCTTTATTTTTGGCTTTCACATACACATGTGCACCCACACAAAAGCACACTGATACACACACACACAGACACACTAACACACAGGCACACTGATACACGTACACACACATGTGTACCCACACACAAGCACACTAATACACACAAACACACACACACACACACACACACACGTACCCACACCAGGGACGTGCACAGGAATTTTGAGAGGTCAGCTCTGACTTGAAAGGGCAAACCACCCCCCCATAGACGTATAAACAGGCCCACTTCCCCTTCTGCCTTTCACTCTCGGTACCCAAATGGAAGTAAATGAGGCTACTTTTAGTTTATGAAAAATGTTTTGAGTGTCGATTTTTTGTTTTCATTTTCAAATCTAGGCCTGGGCCTACATAAAGTTCTGTATTCTGATTTATTGTTATTATATTTTTTTCCTCCTCGGAAGGGCGACGTGAGTTGAGAAGGGCATATGGGCAGTTGCCCGGGCAACCCCCGTGCGCATCACTGACCCACACACAGGCACACTAATACACACACACACACACACACCCTGACACACATATACTGTATATGTAAGTGTGTAGTACACACCAGGCTTGTCCCAAATTCAGAATTTCAGAATTCAATTCAATTCAGGAAGTGAATTTGAATTGAATTTGAATTGGCTCCACCCCAGGGGATATGGAATTGAATGTGAATTGGAATTACAGGAAGTGGAATTTCAAATTCAGTGCAATTCAAAGAAATTCATTCAAACCACATATCAATAAGAATGTGATTCTTGGCATGTGTTCTTCTTCCATATTGGAATAATTATATATGAAACACAACTAAAGCTATACAGAGACTAATACTAAGCATATATTTATGCTTATATATTTTTTTAAGCAATATTCTCATTTTAAACGTCATGGTGTTAATGGTCAAAATTGACCGCCTAAACTACAATAATACATTTATTAAAAATCTGATTTGCATATGTTTTGATTATCTACTGTATAAGACATCCCTTTGAAACATGGCCAAGGTGATTTAAATGTTATTCTACTTTGTTGTATCATTTATAGGCTTTATTTTCCTGATCTTGCACCAATTCGATTCATTAAAATTAAGTTCTAATAATGAAAAAACTAATACAACACAATTAATTCAAATTTCAGTTTTATTCTCAATATAATAACATTGAAAGTAATTAACTTCTCGTCTGCTCATAGACATGTTGATGTTTTAGTTGTAACAACAAAGTAACATTTCCTTGTCGCTGTGGAGGTCAACTAGGTCAAGCATCCTCCAGTTAGTGCCATACACACGGTGACCCTCAATGTTTGTCATCTCCAGTATGAAGCCTTGAATTGGATTTGTTATGAACAACTCACTGACAGAATGCCATCTGTGTAGGCCCTGGTCTCAGGGGAATAATGTTTTCTGTGGTGGCTCTACTTGGAGTAACAGTTGCGGATGGATGCCACATGATATTTCCATTTTTTTTATTGGAAATGGTGTTCCTGCATTTGCCTCTTCTATTTCTATTCTCATCACCATATTCGGCGTCATCATCCTCCTCTGACACATTGTCTTCATTCTCTTCCAATATCATCAAAAAGTAACTGAAGAGCCTCATCTCTTGTAAATCTCTTGGTCATGTTCATGCCTTGTTCCGTGTTCATGTTCATGCCATCAATATTCTGGAATGTTTCATACAGATGTCTCATACAGAAGGGGTAATGTAGAGATGTTATATGAACAAATGTACAGAATTTATAGACTTTAAAAACACTTTATAGGCCTACTACTGACTACTGTATCCCTGATGTACATGTAGGCTTATTACTTATTACTTATTATGTTATAGTCTTTCACAATACATTAAATGATAACAAATCTGTTACTTTACCTGGAGGTGTCTTTTGAAATTTGAAGTTGCCTTGATGGAACCACAGATCTCAGTACTGCAGTGATTGCAGATTGCTCTATGGTTTCCGCGAGTGGTAGGAATTGGCTCACTAAAGTGAACCAGGACAGATGTCCTTTTAGTTGTGTTATCATTTTGCATGTTGTGTAATCAGAGAACTCAAAAGTACAAGAGCTATAGTGTAAAATTCATAGTGTAATCATAAAAGTCTGTATATAATCTTTGTTAATGGTACTTTCATTATCATGAATTTCTTTGAATTTCAAGGAATTCCAATTCTACTTCCTGCAATTCGAATTTGAATTGCAATTCCACTTCCTGTTTGAATTTCAATTCAAATTCATTTTGAAATTCAGGAATTGAATTTGAATTTGGGGGTCATTCTCAATTCAATTCTGAATTTGGGACAAGCATGGTACACACCATATACTGTGAAAGTGTGATCCAACAGGAAACTTTTTCAGTACTCCCACTGTTTCATTGTGGTTATTTTACCGTTATTTTTTACTGACACGCATACACACACACGGACATACACACACACACACACACACACACACACACAAACACACACACACACACACACGCACACACATACGCACACAGTTCCACTCGTTTCCTCTTGTCACTTTATCCCAACCCCCCGCCTCATCCCACCCCCTTCCCTATGTGTGTGTGTGTGTGTGTGTCTGCATGTGTGTGTGTGTGTCTGTGTGTGTGTGTGTCTGCATGTGTCTGTGTGTGTGTGTCTGTCTGTGTGTGTGTGTGTGTGCAGGACGTTCCCGAGCAGCGCAGTCTGGAGTACCCCAAGCTCTACGAGCCGGGCCAGCTGAACCTGCTGTTCAACAAGCGCGAGTTCTTCATCTGCATCGCGCAGGGCATCTACACCAGCGTGGTGCTCTTCTTCGTGCCCTACGGCGTGCTGGCCCACGCCACCCAGAGCAGCGGCGTGCCCCTGGCTGACTACCAGACCTTCGCCGTCACCACCGCCACCGCCCTCGTCATCTCAGTCAGCGTGCAGGTAGGGGTGGGGTCCACAGCCGAGCCGCCTGGCGCTCCCTCACCAACATGCACACACAACACATAGACATACACACACACATACATACAGGCGCATGCACACACACACACACACACACACACACAGGATACGCACACACAATATGCAAACACACACACACACACACACACACACACACACACATTCATATACACACACACAGGATACACACACACACACACATACACACACAGTATACACACACTCACTCACACATACACACACACACACAATGCTGTTTTCCGTTGGTGCCTGGGGGATGTATGTTGTTTTGTTATCTACCACTATTAGTTCCATGGTTGTGTTTTTCCATGTGATTTGCATTATCAAACATGCACACTGTGTCCTGAGAACCAGACAACATGTCTAAAGGAGTATTGCTGCTTAATGTCTGTTTACATGACAGACTACACAATCCATTTTACATTTATTAACATTCCCTCAGTCATTCTAATGTATATGTGTGTATATGTGCATGGGTAAAGAGTGCACAATAATACCTACTTCAGCACAGTGCCAGTGAATACAAATGCATGTTTATGAAGGATGAAATTGCGACCTTACTTTGGACAAAACTGCCTTCTGAATGCAGTGTAATGTACTGTAATGTCAGCATTTGTCATTTGTGATGTGTGCTGGCATGTGTTTGGGCTGGAATAGAATAGAATAGAATAGAATGGAATTAGAATAGAATTAGAATGGAATAGAATAAAATAGAATAGAATTAGAATGCCTTTTATTGTCACTATACACATGTACAATGTACACTATACAAATGTAAAATATGATCTCCAGTGTGTGTGAAGAACGCAAGACAAGATAAAGAATTTTAAAAAATAATATAATAAATAATAATAATAAAAACAACTTTTTTTTTGTGAGTGCAGATAGCACTGGACACGGGCTACTGGACGGCCATCAACCACTTCTTCGTGTGGGGCTCCCTGGGCTCCTACTTCACCATCCTCTTCACCATGCACAGCAGCCTCCTCTTCAGCTTCTTCCCCAAGCAGTTCCACTTCCTGGGTCAGTCCCCAGCACACACACACACACACACAGACACACACACACACACACACACACACCCCTCCTCTTCACCATGCACAGCAGCCTCCTCTTCAGCTTCTTCCCCAAGCAGTTCCACTTCCTGGGTCAGTCCCCAGCGCACGCGCACGCACACAGACACACACACACACACACACACACCCCTCCTCTTCACCATGCACAGCAGCCTCCTCTTCAGCTTCTTCCCCAAACAGTTCCACTTCCTGGGTCAGTCCCCAGCACACACACACACACACACACACACACCCCTCCTCTGCTCAGGTGCAGGGGCTGCATGCTGTAAGCCATACCAAGAGCAATGGAACTCCATTAGAGGGTTAAGAACAACAGGTCTCCTCTACTCCTATGATTAAGAAGTTTATTCAGGTTCAAGTCAAAAACCAAATTAAGCGTTAAACTTTAAAAAAAACACAGTCATGCTGATGATGGCCTAGTGCTAAAACATGTTTGTTTGTAGACATGGTCCAATAAATCAGCACACCAAAAAGAGAAAGAGAGTGCGGTTGTTTAAGTTTATCACTCCATTAGGGGCCACATAAACATCTGTTTGAGTCCTGGAGCCCTAGTAGGAGCGATTTGCTTTAGATGCTGCTCATTGGTGTTGCATTTGCAGACTCCATATTAGACGTCTCACATTTGACTTTTACACACAGTTCTGTACACATGGATCTGTTTACCATGACTACATTGATGACTTGATGTTTTTATGAAGTATGAATATTTTTCTGACACATACTGGCTAAGAAAACAGTAGGATGTTAAAAATCATATCAGAGCGTTAGATACAGTTTAGCGTACCATAGTGTGAACCATTGGGTGTGTGTGTGTGTGTGTGTGTGTGTGTGGGTGTACATGCAGGAAGTGCCCAGAACACATTGGAGCAGCCGGTGGTGTGGCTGACGATCGCTCTGGCAACGGTGATCTGCATTGCTCCAGTCCTGGCCTTCCGCTTTCTCAAACTGGACCTCAAACCCCAGCTTTCTGACACGGTAAGGACACCCACCCTCCCTCACACACACACACACACACACATACACACACACACACACACACACACACACACACACACATATATATACCACACACTTTTACACGCCTCTTGCAACACATGGTGTAAGACATCGAAAAATTCTCTTGAAAAATGGTGGCTTCATTTCTGTCATTGTCTGATACTGAACACACACACACACACATATACACACACACACATACACACACACCCACCCACGCACACACACACACACACACACACATACACACAAACATGCCCATTCTGCCTTGTTATTTACCAGGATTTACCTGTTGCGTTTGGTTTGAATGACTGTCAGGCTATCTTGCTATTGGTATGCATCTTTGGCCGTCCAGTATCCTCTCCTCAGTCTCCTGTTCCCTGTCTGTCAATGGTTAGCCAAAAATGTCCTAGCTTCAGTGCGTGTGTTTGGGTCTGAGTACACAAACCATGTTTGGCCATGCCAGTGCATCAGACCCCTATCAGCTGCAGAGTTCCCATTAAAGACACATCTTTGTGACTAAGTTGTTTGTCCAGGTTCTGTTTGTCCAGATTTTAATGTAATGGATGACCTGGAAGCATCCACCTAAAAACAGCACCAACAGTGCGTGGTCTGACTGCAAGTGGCCTAAAGCCTGGCTTAAACTCGCCGTGTCCGTCATATAGTGCGACAATGTGACGTCAATATGACGTCAATGCACGTTGTGCGGCATTTTTAAGTGCGTACGAGTACAAACTAACTTCAGCTGAGTAATTACCAGCCTAACATGTCTTTTCCGTTGGCACAAATAGGCTAATATTGCTTACAAATAGGCTTATATAGGCTTATACTTAACTTAAGATTTTTTTTTTTCAGTTTTATCCACAAACCAACATAAGTGCAAGCCTGCAATTTCTTTATTAAGCTACCTTAGTTTGCCTTATCTTGTCATCCTACCATCATTCATGACGTCTTTTGCTAATGAAAAACCTTTTTTGCCCTGTATTTGTAAATGACAACATACAATTTTTTTAACAATGTGTTGGCACTGGTGAATTTACATCTGCCATCCCCAGGCAGGGTGTAAACATCCAACAGACACCAGACAAACATTTAAAAAGGAAGAAAACAACACACACACAACTAAATGATGCAATTTTCATATAGCCATCAGATGTGGCAGCAGAATTCACACGCACACGTAGACACAAACACACACACACACACACGTTCTGTCTTTCTTTCTGCTCGTCTTAAAAATCCCTCTGAGTATTTTCTTCCAACCTCCTCACATCATTCTCTCTTTCTGCCCTCTCTCCTCACATGTGGCAGCAAAATTCACACACACACACACACACACACCCACACACACACACACGTTCTGTCTTTCTTTCTGGGTTAGGGTTAGGGTTAGGGTTAGGGTAGGGCTAGGGTTAGAGTATTTCCTTCCAACCTCCTCACATCCTTCTCTTTCTCTGCCCTCTCTCCCCTCCCCTCTCTCTCTCTCTCTCTCTCCTTTCCTTTCCCCTGCAGGTGCGCTACACCCAGCTGGTGCGTCAGAAGAAGCGTAAGCTGGCGGGGCGTGACGGGCGCGGCGTGGGCGTGTCCGGCGTGGGGCTGGGCGTGGGCGCTCTGGGGCGTCTGGGCCGCAGCGGCTCGCGGCGCTCGGGCTACGCGTTCGCCCACCAGGAGGGCTTCGGCGAGCTCATCACCTCGGGCAAGAACATGCGGCTGAGCTCGCTGGCCCTGGCCACCTTCGCCTCGCGACACAGCTCCAGCTGGATCGATACACTGCGCAAGAAGAAGCACGCCAACAACACCGCCACCACCGCAGTCAACGCCTCCCCAGCACCCTCTAACGGCCCCAACACCAACGCCAGCACGCCCACGCCCACACCCACGCCAGCTGCAGCCCCACCCCTCTCCAACTCCTCCTCTCTCAACAGCCAGCAGGGCACCCCTGTGCCCCATAGCCCTCCTTTAGCCCAAGCCCCACCCCTCTCCAACTCCTCGTCCCTCAGCAGCCAACAGGGTACCCCTGTGCCTCATACCCCACCGCCACCACCACCACCAGCTACGGGCCCACCCCTCTCCAGCTCATCCTCCCTCAGCGGCTCACAGGACACCCCTGCTGAGGAGGTGGAGCTGGGGCTGGGGCTGGGGCTCTCTGCCACCGCTGCTGCTGCTGCTGCTGCCCCAGACAGTGTGGCTACCGGAGATGGGCTTCATGGGGGGGCGACGGTGAGCCACACCAGTGACTGTGCTCTGCCTACGAGTCTGGAGGAGGGGGCAGGAGGGGGCAGTCCCAGAGCAGTGCAGGTTAGTGACAAACACACACATTACCAAAAAAACACATATAAGCACAGACACACGGTAATACAGCCCTTACCATCCTTTGGGTCACAAGATGCTCTGAAAGGGTTGTGAAAGACTTAAATTAATGGCCGAATGATTCATGCTGATTTTTTATTTATTTATATATTTATCGGGTCATGATTTAGCTGGTATCTAAAAATTTGGGTCACAGAACAAGAACGGTTGAGGACCACTGCATTACTATATACCCCACGTAGACACATATCATATACATGTATCTATCATCATATACATTTATACACATATGCACAAATAATATATGTGTTATTTGTATGGCCTGCACTCTTGTCTTTGTCTGTAGGAGGAGCTGTGTGGTTCGAAGGGAGCAGGAGCTCTTGGAGGTGAAGCCAGCAGTCTAGGCCCGTCCCCTATCATAGAGGAGAGTAGCCTGGTTGAGTGACAAGATGATTGACAGGCTGAATAGCCAATTAGGAAAAAAAATGTCAAAAGTGATGAGTCCTTTGGAGTCCCACTTCGTGCTGATTTAGGCCTGGTTTCCTGACTCACTGGAGGGAAGGGAACCGCGATGCAGCTTTAGCCATATGGAGTGGAAGGGTGTTGTGTGTGTGCAAACACACACACATACACATACACACATTCATGGACTTTGGTTATGTGTACCAGGTCCTTGACATAATGTACACACTACCAAACATGTCACCTTTGTTCTTTGCATTGACGCAAACAAGAACAAGAAGTAAAAATGTGAAAGAACTTTTTTTTGCTACTGGACATTAACATCTTACAGTCAGTGTACTGTGCATTCAAACATATCTGAGGTTCATTTGTTGTTTCGCTGTGAGTCTGTTGCAAAATGACATTTTGCAAAAAAAAAAAAAAAAAAGAAAGAAAAACAAGAAAAAGTGTCTTGGTCTGTGCTTAGAATTTAGAACCCAAGAGTGATCCAGAAAGAGGAAATCACAAAAAAAGGGTTTTCCCCTTATTTTGGTCGACTCTGGAGACTAGCCATTATTATCACAGCAGTGTGTTGCCTGGCTGCTGTTCTGTACACATGTATTCATTCACAGACTCTATTCCCTGTGGTTGGAGCTCTGTCCAAAGAACAGATGACCTAACATGTGGTCAGTCTGTGGGGTTCACGCCTGTTGTCCGAACAAATTTCCCTGCCCGCGTCCATCGTCTCTATAGCGTCCCTGTAACCTTGTTGCCACAGTTTCCACAGCGATGAATCTATGTGGGAACACCGTCAACCACTTAAGAAAAGGGATTCCAGAATTTTCCGAAATTGTCTTTGTCATGTTACCAAACATTCTGAAAAGGCAGAAGCGGTTCACTCCCCTGGGGAATAGAATGTGTGGTTGCCATATCTACCCATTCAGAGATGTGCTACAGCTTCACACTTTGTGTTCTACCATGATGTCACGTAAACATGTTTTCCAGATGTCAAATTCACCATCTCTGCTGTACTTTAGATCCCATTCAAATTGCTGTGTGTCTTTCAGAAATACAAATAAGAACAAAAAACTATCTGTTCATTCGAATCTCAAGTGATTGCCATTTGGCAATAAATATTTTCGTGTCAAAATTGTCCATCCTTGTTTTACATCCAGAAAAGCACTCAAAAATATTTTTTTGAAATGTTTATTGTAAGAAAAAATGCAATAAAATGTGAAGCTGTTAACTATGAATGGGTAGTTAAGGCACTTGGATACTGATTACTCACCGGGCATTCATATCTTTGTATTTGTTTGTCACAAAGTTACCACCTCATCCACATAAGTTTGTGCGTGCAGCACTTGTGGCCTATTGGACAGTCATCTGTCACTCAAGAAGATTGACAGCTGGTTCAGACAAACCCTGGCGTCAGATCTCTGGCAACTCAACATTGTCAATAAGGACAATAAAAGATGTGAAGACTGTGCTGTGTTGATGCTGTGAGATGCGTGGCATGTACTTGAGTGTGTGTGTATGTGTGTGTGCGTGTGTGCGTGTTCTTTATAGTTCTTAATGAGAACGTGTTAAGGACCTTGCCAGGCACAAATGGAATTTAAACAACTTCATCCTTCATGCCTGCTGCTAAGTTATACGCCACATTGGCGTCAGATTCTCCGGACCCCAGACCCCGGAGGCCCCAGCCGGCTTGGACTATATCCCTGTACATTGTCTACCAGCCCGCACACTTGTATGGAGGACCTGATGGCCATGCTCACATTCACCCAACCCCTAAAAAGACTGTTGAAACCAAACCTCTGTTGGTCAATGTCTACATGCTGGTCAATGTCTACATGAGCACTTCAGCGAGCGCTCAAGCTAGTACGAAACCCAAATGTGTGACTGACTCTGTTTAAAATAATAAAAAAAAGCCTACATCCTTAATTCATGATAAGTGCATTCAGAAGACAAAGTATTTAAAAGCGTTGCTATCAGAATATAATACCTTTTACGGCTCCCTCTCTCTCTCTCTCTAGCAATATCTTGTATGGTATGAATGTTTAGGAACACCCTGCTTAAAAGCGTGCAGATTTGTAGTTATGTATAGTTAGTAAAGTGATCAAATGATTTTACGAGGTGTCAAGAGATCATTTTTGCAAGTGCTGTACTTCATAATAAATGCCTTACAATGCAGTTGGAATACACTTATTATGCATTATAGTTGTAGGCTTTGAGTGTATGAATTTGTATGGGCTCAATCTCACTGGCAATGTTTAGACTAAGGGGTACATATTGAACTTCTGGATGAGAAAAGTAATGTGCTTGTTTACAGGTATGATTTTAAACAGATTACTTGGAGATGTTTGCACATGTGCAGACAGCAGGGACCCAGCCCAATTAGACCATCCTGAAGCAATGTGTTCCCCATTGGCCTGAAGTGAAGAATGTTTGGCCAAAAGCCCAAGTATGTGGTATTTTGTACGATACGTAGCTGTTATCATCAACTTCAAGTTTCAGACATAGACCTACAGCAGTATGTTGTAACAACAACATACGCTTTGCCCTTGCACTAAAGCAAGATGCGGTATAAAGTCTGGTCAACGTGGCTTTCTATTTAGTGTAAATGTTAATGCCTACGTTTGGTGGTAAGGGTACAGCCATAGACTGACTCGTGTGTAACCATCACATGGTTATTGGAACGTTCTATCTGTAGGTTCAATTGGTTTAGTTTATGTCAGATAAGAGTGTTAAAAGAAGTTGGAGCACACACAATAAACTGCGGATTTTTTTCTTGCTAAAAGAACAGTTTCTCTCTCTCTCTCTCTCTCTCTCTCTCTCTCTCTCTCTCTCTCTCTCTCGCTCGCTCCGTGTGGGTGTTTCGCAACGGATGTGTTAAGTCAACAGGGCTGTTTTTTCGATGGAGAAAGGAAAGACGGAGAGAAGGGAGTGGGAGGGCAGAACATTAGTTCAGGCAGATTACAAGTTGACGGACGGAGCAAGTGGACGGACTGGGAAATGCCGTTACGGTGACTATAAAAGCTACCCAAAATTGGACGGTGGGAAAAAAAGTTAACGTCGTGTTTTTATTTTTGTTTTGAAATTCGTCGTTTTGACATAGACTGAACGTGCGAACATGAAACGCATAAAAACAGGTATAGGGCACGCGAGAAACGTATTTCCACGCAAGGTAAATTTTGGAATTTTAACCCGCAATGAGTTACGGTAATGAGCAGTATTATGATCAGGATCTGGCTTAAACTTGCATCATTTTGGTCAATATTGACCGGGGCAAAAGTACATCTTCAGAAAGGTAAGCGCTTAAGTAGGCTAGCCTACGAAATATTTCTTTAAAAATAATTATTTGTCATTCCTAATAGGCTATAACATGTTCTTGCTGATTAAAAGATGTAAAAAAGCTGTTAGGGCAACCTTTGCACAATTCTGTTCGACTTAAGAGCTATTATAGATGGAATATTAGCTAGTATTCTTCCAAAATATCCCTCGTTTTATAAGCCTAAAGCTATTTTAGTTTCGAATTGAATTGTAGGAGAAATTTGCCACTGTGCGTTGTAACAAAAAATCAGCACTAGGCTACAGTTTGTGAATTCTTTGAGATTTAACTTTTTTTGGTAAAGCCCAGAATTTCTTGTCCATCACCATTCTTTTTTTCTAGGTAATGTTTAACTCCATCTGGCTTAGGAGAGAATTGTGAGGGTTGATAAAGAATAACTGAATTGGGAACGACTGTAGCCTGTCAACTCGCTCATTTATAAAGTGGAATCAATTATGTGGGACCATTAATTAAATAATATGGGACATGTTTGTGGGATATACTAATTACGCTAGTCATTTGACTGGAATAAGAGAGACAAGAAGTGCATGAACCAGGCATAGCCTACCCATAAAGGCTAACCAAAGTAGGGGAAAGAGGTCCTCGGAAGACGACGAGTAGTCTAAAGTAGGAGCAGTGAGAGCTTGCAGTCTGGGGAAAGCAAATCCTCTCCTAATCTGCTCCTTTTAATCTGAGGGAAATATTCTGCAAGAAAATAAGTTTGACTGCCATTCAGTTTTCACCTGAACTATCACAAAAAATATTATTTATTTAATATTTAATATTTATTTAATATTATTTATGCTGTGGCGATGTCTTTGTTAATGGAGAGCCATTGGCCAATCCAAAAATGTGTAGGCCTATATATTTATTTCTGCATCTGGCATACATGACTGTGATATAGTGTTCAGAAGAAGATGTAATAAGACATGACATACCAGGGAAGGATATAGGCCTAAGGGGAAAAAAGACAAGCTGTGTGTCAATAAGGGAGTGCTTGGATAAGCCAAAAAAAATGTCAGCCTTCTGGAGAGATGTTTGGTCACAATCTAATGCTTAGTTTGACAAAAAAAGCATACCATGCCAAAAACTTTCTTTCTTCAATGAAGCAAGATGGTGGGAATGTGAGGATCTAGAGGACAGCTTGACTTTCGTGGGACTGGGAAAAAACTTTTTTTTTGGAGTGGGAAATGGGCTCATTTAGTGACCTTTGTTTGCATAAGGTCAGATGTCTATTTCTGTTCAAAAAACCATCAACAACAAAAACAAGTACATAGTTTTAAAAGAAAAAAAGTTACAAGGCATTTTTGCACATACATTTGTTAGCGCCCATCCTTGTCCTTAATAGAAGGTGATTTGTCAATTAGCGTTACTGAAAATATAAAAACATTCACTATAAATATTCACTTTATTTAATAAGCTCAGTGACCATTTTTTCTGCTATTCATTGTGTGTACAATAACTAATTAACTCTAACTCAGTTACTCTGTGAACAGACCGTACCACCTTTCTTCAGTTGATTAAAACGATACAGACTGGAGCAGATCCCAGATCAGTGCTTGTGCTTTAGGAGAGCTTGTGCCATAACACCACTGGACTTCAGTAAACAGATGTTTTATGCGAAGTGCAGCAGCCAAACTATAGTGAACTGAAAACCCCTTTCACGTTTTATGACCTCTGCAGGTCATTTCCAGATTGATGATGTTTGATTCTGTCCAGTCTAGTTTTTTAGGGGTGTTTTTTTACCAGGGGGACTGAATGAAGGCTATATTTGTGCTCTGGTCTACAGTACCACACATTAAGCATTTTCTCTGCTTATAATGTGTTTTGGCCAGATTTGTGAATTCCCCAAATAGTCCTGGAAAGGGGGGAATTTAGAGAAAGAGCCAATTGTAAGCTGACTAGTGGTAGCAATAGAGGAACTGAAAGCTGCCCTCCCACAACATTTACATATAGATGCACCTGTAGCAGTGACCCAGAGTTTTTTCCATGTGTTTGCAGACCAGGACCGATGTTCAGTTTGCTCAGAGTAGAACTCTTTGGAACCTGTCTTGTTTGTTTACCCACTCTTTACCAATACCATCTGTTTCTGCGGCCTCTCTCTTTCCTCCTCACTCCCTCCCTCTATCTGCCCCCCCACCCCTCTCTCTCTCTTTCTCGCTCTCTCTCTCTCTCATTCTCTCTCTTTTTTTTAGAACCCCTCCATGACGTCCATGATGCTTTGGTGATAATTCCAGGAAATGAGATTATCATCCGTTGCTGTGGCGATGTCTTTGTTAATGGAGAGCCATTGGCCATTGGCACCTGCACTGGAGTTAAAGGACCCAATCAAAGACAGGTCCCGACTGGCGATACGCTGGAGTGGACCAATCAGGACACAGATACACTAGACCCCTTCAGGACCAATCGCTTGGCAGGGGACACTCTGACGTTGCAAGAGGTGACAGGGACTGCTGATGGGGCTGGATTTGATTCGTCCAACATGGCCAGTAAGAGTCAGTGGATGATGAATGGCCAACTGGTGCAGGACATCACAGGAAGGGGCGGGGATTTAAAACTTCTGAACTTTGGATTGGATGATGTAGGCAACTATAGCTGCTATAACGATGGAATACTGATCAGCACAGTAAGGCTCGAGAGTAAGTTTACACACACCAAGTGCTTTGTACCCAAACCTCGTACACACATTTTATAGTTGACATATAAGTCATAATAACAAAAAACTCTTATGGTTGCTGTTATTATGCTCTAAAATATTGCCTACATTTTACATTATAATATTACCAGTACAACACTTATTATGTGGCATCTTGAGGATCTGAGTCTGTCAGACTACAATGTTTTTTAATGTTGTGTTATATATTAGTCTTATAACTTAGTGCCTCTCTGTGAATTGCTCTCTCCCTCTTTCTCTCTCTCTCTCTGTCACTCTCTCTCACTCTCTCTGTCACTCTATCGCTGTCTCTCACTCTCTCTGTCTCGCTGTATCTCAACACGAACACTCTACATCTCTAACACCACTTTTAGACATCTCAACACAAATGCTCTAGCATTTAGCAGCAGAAACTAGCATTAAGATATTGACCCATTATCATGCTCTGTGAATCGCTCTCTATCTCTCTCTCTCTCTCTCTCTCTCTCTCTCTCTCTCTCTCTCTCTCTCTCTCTCCCCCTCTTTCACTCTCTGTCTCCTGTCTCGGTGTATCTCAACACGAAGACTCTACATCTCTACTATCACTCTTGGGCATCCCAACCTGCACAAAAGTCATTTTCTTCCTTCCTTGCTTCAGTCATTGGTGGGGGGGGGTTGGTGGATGGATGAAAGGAAGGAAGGAAAGCATTAAAGTAAGAAAAGAAGAAAAACATTAAAAACTGAAGTGGAAAAAATGAGCTGCAACTCCCTGACTGTCTGCACAGGTGCACCAGAGATACCGGTTCTTACGTGCAGGAGGAAAGCTCCCCACCGCAGGATCCAGTGTGACTGGAAGGCCACTCAACCACTGAGCACCGAGCCTCACTGCCAACTCACCTTAAAGAAGAGGTACTGGTCTGTGTGCGTATGCGTATGCGTGTGCGTATGCGTGTGTGTGTGTGTGTGTGTGTGTTTGTATGTGCCTGTGTGTGTAGGTGTGTCGGGGTAGGAGAAGAGGGGTTGGGAAGGTAAACAAAAGTCTTGTAACACTAAATATCTTTTTTCTATTTTTTATCTGTTTCCTTATCTCTCCCTCTCTCTCTCTGTCTCTTTCTTTCTCTCTCTGTTTCTAGAAGTAGCCCAAAGAGCCACATATTGGCCTGTAACTACTCGTCAAAATATTCCCGGTGCAGGTGTCTGATTGGTCCAGAGGCCGCGTACACAGACCGTGGGTCATACACAGCCACGCTGACTGTCACACACACCTCTGGCACGGAAAACAGTCATGCGCTCCACTTCGATCCTCAAAGTGTCTGTGAGTGCTGTCTGATTATTGTGTGTGTGTGTGTGTGTGTGTGTGTGTGGAAAAAGGAGAGTGTGTGAGGTCATCTGGGATATATATAGACCTACGTGGTGTATATTCTCCTCACTTCACACCTGAAGGGCTCATGTGGCATGCCCACCCCCTCTGGCTATGTTTAGAAGCATGTGCAGAAGAGCACATAAAAAAATTTGGGGGGGGGGGGGGGGTGGTAGTGGGAACATCTACACACACTAAGTCTGTTCAATTAGTGTGTCGTTCTTTTGTACATACAAACATATATATAAATGACTGACTGACCGAATGAATCAATAATTGAATGAACGAATGAATGAATGAATAAATGAATGGATGAATGAATGAATGAATGATTGCACAAATGAATGAATGAATAGATGAAGGAAGGAAAGAAGGAAGGAAGGAATCAGAGAATGAATGAATGGATGGATGAGTAAGTGAATAAGTCAGTTAATGAATAAAGCATGTATTGCCAGACTCTATCTAGGTCTGTAAATATACATACATACAAGACATGACAGCTTACAAAAAAAATACAGACTGTACACCTTTACCCAATGCATTCGTACTGTATGTCTGTATGTACCCTTGTGCATATACACTGATGTGTTTTCTCCCCTGCAGTAAAGCCGGAGCCCCCTGTGGGGGTGGAGGTGAAGCAGGTGGGGGGGGAGGCGCGGAGGCTGGAGGTGTCCTGGTATCACCCCAAGGGCTGGGGGAGGGACGACTACTACCGCTTAAAAGCTGAGCTGAGATACCGACCCAAGGGAGGGGAAACGGTAAGGTGTTTCTTGTTTTTTTTTTGGTCATACCACTGTAGTTAACGTGTGTGTGTGTGTGTGTGTGTGTGTGTGTGTTTGTGTGTGTGTGTGTGTGTGTGTGTGTGTGTGTGTGTGTGTGTGTGTGTAATGTTTTTGACATAGTGATAATCTTGTTTGGACTTGCCTTTTGCTTTTTTGGATACCGCTAGTTTTATAGATGGTCCTGTATATATACATAGTCTCTACAGATGCTGAGGCTGTCAATAAACCATCTGTTGAAGCTCTGTGTCTTAGGGTAATGTTAGGATTAGGGTAATGGGTTGGGTTGATAGTCAGTGTTACCCAACTCTTCCTGTAGGAACACCTGGTGTGTATGACTGTCATCGTGACACTGTGACATCTTGTTCAACATTCACTTAACATTTGTATGTGTGTGTGTGTTGTGTTTGTGTTTATGTGGTGTGTGTGTGTGTGTGTGTGTGTGTGTGTGTGCGTGTGCGTGTGCGTGTGCGTGCATGTGTGTGTGTTCAGTATCAGACAGCGACAGGCATAATGGCAATGATAGACAGGAGGCCCCCATTCTCCAAGACCATCTCTGATGCCCTGCCACACATGCTGTACGAGGTGCAGGTGAGGGTCAGAGAGGAACATGGCCAAGGCAGCTGGAGCGAGTGGTCGTCACCAGTCAATGCAACCACGTGGACAGGTTTGAACACAGACACACACACAAACACACACACAAACACACGAGGCCACCACCCAAAACCCCCCCCCACACACACACACACACACACACACACAAAGGGAACTGTTGCTTAGCACTTTGGAACCACTAAGTACCACATACAGTATTCCAAATCACCTCTGTTGTTAATACAGGTGATTTCACTGGCTATATTCCTCCACCTGGCTAAAGAGCTGAGGAAATTAAAATAAGCTGATTCAGTAAATGGCTGCAAGAAATGTGTGGTACTAAAGCCAGGTTGCCCATTAATGTTTGTAAATTATAAAGCAGTGAGGGGATCTCATTAAGCATCTTGGTTGTTCCACACAGACTGTTCTGTCCTCACAAAAGGTACATTCTACCAGACAGGCTTGTGAGGCAGGATTTGGTTCTAGGATTTAATCCAACAATTAGATGTACAGTTGTAAAAAGTAACAATTTGTAAATAACAACCTCTGAGCCATAGAAATAGTCTTGGGCGTGGGACCTTGTCTGGGACCTTGTCCCAGTCTGGGAACAGATGAAGTCTTCAGATCCTGCCAATAGTAGGGAGCAGGGGCAAGCAGCCAACGTTCAAGACCAGGAGCAACTGTGGCAGCGTTGGGTTGAAGTAGGGGCATTTAGTAAGGGACCACCAAGATGACTGGTGCCATGGAAATAATGGGGAGGTGGAGGCAAAGAACACCCCAACGTGGAGTGGAGATCCCTCCGCTGAATCATTAGGAAAAAGTAGAAAGTGGAATAGATAGTCATCCGTTTATTTAGCTACTAGAATTGTTATGTTGTTGTTGGACTTAATGCCAATCAGAGAAGAGAATCCCATTGCTAGGGGAGATAGAGTCGACATAATAAAAGTAGCAGAGAACAGTGTAAGATAGCATGCACAGAATAGTTTTCATTGTGAATATACTGAACAAATGATGAAGGCGACTCAGCTTTGTAGTAAAACTTCACTTACTTCGAGTATTTCTGGCAGAACTTGTATACTATGTATAGGTTTTAAGACAGGAGTCACAGCTAGCATGTCACGTTTGTAATGTTACATTGGGTTGTTCTAAATAAGAAAAAATAAATAAGATCAAAACAACCCAGCTGCAGTTTCATTGATACAAAGAATACAGACAACGTGATTTATGAAAATTCTTTAAAACTGACGTAGTGTTTTTTTTACATCTGAACTCTTCACATTATTTATGATGTAGTTTTGCGGTATCCAGTTGCTTAGCCACAGCAGTTTACCACCAAAGTAAACACAAATCAACAAAGAAAGAAAAAAAATCAGCCTTCATGTGGCGTTGAATACCTCATAACATAGTTTTTTATACTCATTAACATTTATTAGGATTAAAAGATGATTCTCTCGTGTTCTCTCTGTCTGTTGACCAAGAGAAATAAAACAATATTTTTTTGCAGCTCCTGATCCAACTGAATCACCTGATAGCAACGATATTAATGAGGTGAGTTAATCTCTTCTGTATGCCAGTAACACTAACCTCTTGCATTCATATAATGGGCCATATTATGTTTCTTACGTTTCATGGTTCTGGGTACTTTTACCCAAAGCGACCTACAAAAAATCCTACCTTTCATTCATGTCGCTAATGTGTTCATATGTGTGTTCCTTGTAGGACCCCCTGATGCTTATGGTCACAACTGCTAGATCAGGTAAAATTTTGATTCATTGTGTGTTTGTGTATGAACTGTGTATAAAAATAGAACATTTGACTTTCAGTGGACTGCTTTCCAAACACTCACAAAGCTACAGTGACCTTTTCTATCATTTAATTTATTTGATTAGCCAACCTGTCAAGAAAACCCTGACACAAAACAAATGAGATTGGTCCTGATGATTGCCTTACCCAGCCCTTCAACCCAGCCAAGCACAAACACCCTGTTTTGATTGTTTTAGTTGGCTCATTGTCAGTGTTACAGCGGCCCGTGTGCCCTGCTTTGGATGGCCTTGCTTTATGACAACTAGCTAGTAGCACATGCAACGACCTGCGGTAGAGACTCATAGGCACTGTTTTGAGGTGTGTCAAAGTCACTAATCAGTGCCTAAAATGCCTGTTGTATGCTTAAGGTGAATGGTGGATAAGGGCATACACCCTTTGAAATAACAACCAGGATCCCCTATCTGGAAGATGAGTTCAGTGGAAGCTCAGTCATCGTCACCTGTGACTCAGCTGTGCCTACAATGTAGAGTGTTTATGTACCATTCCAGGATTGCCACACACACACACACACACATTGGCTTTTTTTTTCTTTTTTTGTTGAACAAAGTACAGCAAAGTACACATTGTGCCTCAAAAAAAAAAAAAAAAAGGAAACACACACAAAACACACCATTTCAGATCACAGTTGTGAAATAGTACAGCTCTGAAGTTTGTCCACTCTGTCTGGTTTGGCACTGGCGATCCTTCCTGTGCTGAAAGTCTACTCCCTTTAGTGTGCCGTACATGCTGTACTTGCTGTCTGTGCTGTCCTGGCCAGCCACTCTTTTTTTGCCTGTCTCCTCGACTACAGACTGCTATTCTTCGGCCCTTGGGACAAGTAAACAAGCAGCCATGTTAATTGCCATGTTATGCTCTGACATTCAGAGTATTTTATCTTACTAAGTGGAAAGAAATTGACTTACTCTAGATATCTGACACAGACACAGATAAAATCGTGCCAGCTGAGTTCGCGTTAAAGATACAGTACATGTTATCGGCATTGATTCTGTGTCCAAATGTTTAGACATGTTTAAATCCTTGGAGATATATTTGCACTGATGTTATGTAGAAATGTTTTATGTTTATGTTACTTGACACATGTTGTTTCTAATGGGATGCTCAATACTAAAAAAAAAACAATTTTAACAAAAATACTTGGCTAAATGTGTTAAAATATAACATTTAAAAATTGTTATATTTCAGTATATGAAAATATGCTTAATATAATATGCATAACTTACACATGCTAGAAAGAGTCAGGGACAATTAAGCCTTCTCTCCTACACAGTAAATAACTAAAACATCATACTTGCTTTTAGATATATTTCTGTCAGCCTTTATATGTGTATCTGTATGGCAGGAAGACAGAGAGACAATCCTGGCCTGTGTCGATCCACACAGGAAGCTGCCTTCAGTGTTAGTAATGCAGGAAGGCATTTCCTCCTCTCCTGTTCCTCAACAACTTGTCCCACACTTCTAAGCTCAGTCATTACGGGAAATGACCCCCCTGTTAGATTTACTTGTGAGTGACGTGTATTTGTGTGGCACATTTAAAAACAACTGCAGTTGACCCAAAGTGCTGGAGTGCAGGTAAGGGACAATGTTGTACAGGGAGGTGGCAGGGCCAGAATATTGCATGTGACCTGACGGGCAGCCAGGCACTTCTCCTAATGGGCTCTTTCGCCCCCTACTGGCCACAATGCCAAAGCCACTGGCTGCGGCCCACTGAAAATGTTGTATATATACCACTAAAAGCTGAAGTCATCTAAATTAAAACAAGGGATTTAGTTATTTTATTGTATGTGTTATGATTTAATATAGTATATGTTTTTCACATTTTGAATTAAATTAATGAAATATGTGACCTTTTCACAATAGTCTAATTTACTGAAATGTATCTGTATGTCACCATGTCAGTATAGTCAAATCATGTTGTTGATACTGGTCATAATCCCCCAAAATGGGTTTTCATTTGTTGTGTTCGCTCCCAGATCCAGTACAAAGGCCTGACATTCGTGGCGGGCTGATTCAGGATCACATGGTTTCAGTAATCGGCTGCTGTGTGGTGGGGATTGTCTTCCTCTTGGTCGTTATACCAGTTGTCAGGTACACTCTCTTTTTCTGCTCAGTGTAGTTTCAAGCAACTGCCCACTGCAGAGAAGCCTTTTATCTCAAACAAAGCCCTATCATGACTTGCACAAAAAAGCCCACGTCCATTATGAACCCCAAGAGTTCAAAGTACTACTGCTGTCATTGTAAATGAGTGATCTTATCACAGTAGCTTTCCAGTCTTTTTATGGGCCCCCTTATCAGGTAGATTTACTTAAAACATATTTTTATTACATTTTATATGTCTTAATTGTCTTTCTTGTCCCTCTTCAACTCAGTTAATAAGTATATTCTGACTAGGCCCTAGGTAGCCTGGGCGTGCCCATACTTCCTGTTACGCTGCATTTGCATTTCGCATGCAAGTAAGTCTGGCCAAGCTGCCTGTCTACACCGTTTCTACATTTGCAAAGAAACGGGGGCCAATGAAAATCTAGCATTTAAAAAAGGTAATGATGCGGTAGTTCAGCGACTGGAAATCTACCTCAGTCACTGTCAACATGGCGAACGTGGAGCAACGGCAAGATTTAGTGCAGCTGTAGCAATGCTACTGACCGGCTTCGGTAAAAGCTTGATTTATCAGTTAGCCCTGCTGGTAGCCAAGTCAATGGGGCTTTGCAAGAACCCTGTTGTTGTGGTCATTTCGCATACGTCAGAGGACAGAGGAGTGTGATTGGTTGAATCTTCGTCCAGTAGCAAACAGAGGCATTTGAAAGAGGCGGGTTAAGCCCGCCCTCAAAGAAACGGGTTTACAACACAGCTTGGCCAGACCAATGTTCGCAGAGCATTGATAAGTCGCGTTAGCCAGGCTAGGCCCTAGAACCCTCTGACAGCTACCTGCTGGTCATACCAAACTGTGGATGTCACCCTTTGACAACATTTGAGCTATTAACCCTATCAGCAGTCTTAAAAAATAAAACTTAAGGGACATCTGTTTACACAGTCACCTTTAACTAAGGTGACTACACTTAAAAGGGTTTTTTTATGTTTTCTATAAAACACTTCGTAAACGTGGTTTTAGTTGTTATGTACATATCAAGTGACTTATCTATTTATTTATTGTCTTTCAGACAAAGAATATCTCTTGAATCAAAACTGAAAAAGATGTGTTTTGCTTCGCCACCTCCTGGCTCTCCCCTCCAGCTGTCGTCGTGTGAGCCTAAAGCCCAGGACCGTCCTGCAAACACTGACCCCCCCCAGGGGGCCTCACTTTGCCCATCATCGCCACCTGACCGCACCAGCCAGGTCGTCCACTTTGACAACGCCAGTTACTTCCTCATGAAGACGTGAAGAGTCTAAGGCTGGAGGCCACACAAACTCAGGAGATCAGTCAGAAAAGCAACGTTGGGCTACTGTCTGACAAGGATACACTTTTGAAAGGATGATTTAAAATAAACAGTGAAGAACTTTTTCTCCTGATTTAAAATGAACAGTGAAGAACTCCACGACATCAGTCTTCTGGCTCTAGTCTTAAGTGGTCTCATGTTCATGGTAGACAGACGTCCAGGACATTCCTCTGTTGCTGAGGTCAACAGCACGCACACAACGGATTAGTCAGAAGTCCAACTCTGTGGTGGAAACAGGTGGATCTGTCATGGAATATCTTGGCTGGACGGGCTCATGGGAGACGAGTGTCAAATTGAGTGTCAAAGACAAATTGACCAGCAGCTATTACTGTGTCACAGAAAACACATTTTCTCTGAGAATTTCACTGGAGCACATAAGCTGGAGCTGTTGATGTGGTTATGCTTGTGTTTGGACTAGCGCTGTGTGTGTGTGTGTGTGTGTGTGTGTGTTTGTGTGTTAAAGAGATATTCTGGATAGGCCTATCCAATCCTGCTGTTTGTATGTCTTATGTCAAAGATGTATGTATATTTTGTTTAAAGAAAAACAAAAGCAAATAATTTTATAACAATACACTTATAAAGAATAAATGTTAATACTATGGCCTATAGTAAAATGTACATTTTACTACTACCAGGACCTAATTGGTGCCATTACATAATTTTGGAGGCAGATTACTATGACTTCACTTGTGAAAAAAAGTGCCCAATTCTATTTTAATGCAATACCACCACCAACTGGCACACTTCAATATTATCTAATCACAGACCATGTTGTGTGTCTGGGCCACTTTGAAATGTCATGTCATATTATCATTTTATTTACAGTCAGAAGCTTGTGTATTGCCAAGCCTGTACAAACAAACAAGGTGTTTGTGTTGTCGTACACTGAAGCAGTAGGTAGTAGGCAGTACAACATGATCTTAAGTTGGGTGAATGCTTCCAGCTACCACAGGAAGTAAGGAAGTACCTCTGGGGGGGGGGGGCATCCTAAAGTTCATTACCGAGGACACCAGACTGGCAGTCTCCCACCTGCAGGCCAGCTCATACCCTACTAAGATGACCCCGGTAAAGGTAGTGTCGTCCACAAACATTGGAAACTAACAGATTGCTGACTGATGTTGCTACTGTTAGTGTACAGATTAAAAAGTAGAATCTATTGATTTAACTGATTGTGATTCTGTTTAAGACTTTCCACTGACAGTTGTCAGTATAGATTTCTGAGCCCTGCGTCCTTACCAGTACTTTGGCCTTTAGTTCTCTTCAGAGTTTAGATGCGATTCAGGTCTGTACACTGGTTAGACTACCCCAAAATGTTTATATTGTTACCTGTTAACAGTGTATTACCTGCTTGGGCTGTGTTTCAGGTCAGATTGTCTTTTTGGAAAGTCTAATGCTGCACAATCCCCGTAACCGCCTCATGGTATTCTTTATGTAATTCTCCATCCTCATGAGGCTGTTTTTTATGACATGGATGACTACTGCATTGACTGCAAAAACGTATTACATTCTCCTCAATGCTTAATCATGGGTATGCTGATCTTGTAGGTCACTTAGCTGAACTAAATCTTTGTCCTTCTGTATAAAATGGCTTTTTTTCGATTTCATCAAACCAGGTAATAACCAAAATCTTCCACCTTTGTCCAGGTGAGCTTTTCTTTTTGGCAAATGTTCTTATGTTCTTGGTGACGATCATCAATTTTGTGGATAAGCTGAAAATGAGGCATCCAACCCCATCAACACAATACCCAGGCAACCATGTTAAAGTCAATAGCATCTTGACAAAAGAGGCCTACAGCTGAATTCTTAGATTTGTTGATGAGATGTTTTATTGTCCCATGTGGATACTCTTCTTCACGTCACTCCATATATTTCAAACCTTGCCCACAGTAGCATCACATCATCATGAAGTAACGCCACAAATGCTTGGCGTTACGCTTTCCACTCCCTACATACACAGCCGCCCATATACAGGCATTATTCTTGGAGCTATGTCAGGAACCGTTTTGACTGCTGCAAAAGCAAATAAATGTATGAATGCTTTGCTACTGACCGTTACGAAATTGTATAATTTATAGGCCTATTTAACTTTTCTTTGTACCTTACTCTTGTCTTCATCATCTAAATCAACAAACTGAGGCTGACTCATCAGGTGAAGAGAATCTGGCAACAATTTATTGAGAAATCCAATTCAATGCAATTTACAGGTAACAATAGCATGCAAAATACTAATGGATTAGAGAAATTTGATGTGGTGTAGCCTACCTCATGTTTCACTCTGCCGTTGTTTCTTTTCACAAAAATACTAAAAATACATGCTTCACAAAAATATTTCCTTATTGTAGGTGTCAGGGGTGGATTAATGAACGGGCCTACCAGGCCCAGAGGTTCCAAGGGGCCAGGGCAAACTGCCCACCTTCACCCCCCCCCACCCCACACACACACACACACAGCATAATCCCCTTCACCAAGGGGCCTTGTGTGCCTTGGGTATATAAAGAGCGCTAGGATACAGGTCAAATAAAAAAAATAATTTGTTAACCAACCAGGTTAAAAATGGACGGAGGGACGGATAGGTGTGTGATCGATTGTCTTTGGTAGGCGTGGAAGAAATAAACAGCAACATATTCCGGCGACGCCCCCACCCCCGCCGCAGGGTGGCACTTTTCATAAGCGATTTACTTTCATTTTAAACAAACAACTCTCAAAACAAGGTGGAATTAGCCATGGTCGTCGCAGGCAAACGAACCACACTCTTCCGCGGTAAGCCTCACACTTTTTTCTCTTTCCTGTTAAGTTAAACGAATGATCGAGGTTCTTTAGGATCAATAAATGACAGGATGGCAAAATTGGGATTCTAATGGTGCAAGCCGTGCATGGCTGTCACTAAGATAATGTCATTTCAAGCGATACATTTAGTATACTTTCAACCAAGCACAGTTTTCTGTCGTTATCATCATTAATCAAAATGAATGTCGGCGCATAAAAGTAGTAACTGCAGGTATACTAACCAAAGCGTGGCCATTTAGCCACCTCCGAAATGTAGGCTACCTAGCCAGTCGTTTTGGAACATGTCGAAATGCTTTTTAAAAAAAGAGTTCTTACAAATTCACAATAAGCATAGACATGGGCAAAGGCTTACCACTGTTCTGATAAGACCTAAACATAGCATTTAGCGAGACATTCTAAATGCGTCGGTGTTCTGAACACATTTCAGCATACCACCACACCCGTACCTTCAAAACACTGAGGAAAAACAATCTGAGGTATAGAATTATACGACCCTGTACGGTTCCATAGCAAAAACAAATTACTACACATACGTACAATACCGTGTCTTTGTGTAAGACATGTAGATAGGTACTTAATCATACCATTAAAATATAAGTATGCTAAAATTGCTAACGTTTAACGTTACTTGACGCAATGTGTCTGTGGTCGCCGTGTTTGTGTCATAAATAAATCATGTACGTTTTGAAAACTTGTATTAACAACATAATCTCTGAATAAATGACTGACCGTGACTGAGATCCTCGAGTTTTAGGTAGCTAAGATGCTGCATTGGCACTTGCAAAAGCTAGTAGGCCTCCAGCCACCCTAATCAACCGAGCTGTTGTAAAAACGTGTGCCAAAACGGACTTGGTACCAAAACCATACAACTGTAGGCGTACAATTATAAGACCTTTACGTTTTTGTTGCAGTCAAGTAATACTACATAAAGCATAGTTTCAGAACAATTTCGAAGCCACAGGCTTTTGCGGAAACCCTGCTAGCATACACGGTAGACAGTAGAAGGCAAGTCAAGAGGTCAGAAGTGACAGGCCCTGAAGTACTTCCGGTTGAAAGGGTGACGTATGCCATTTACAGTCTTTTAATCGTTAACAAGCGCTTACCCACGCTTTAGTTACTTAAAAAACTCTTAACGCAGACAGAACACAACACAAAAACACAATTCGCCAAATTGTTAATTTTGTTCTCAAAAACACATTTTGTTAAATATTTACTAACTCATCATTTCCAAAAACAATACATGTTTCTGCGCACATACTACCAAATCAGTAGCGATCTGATTCAAAATGATTGTCAAACCAATTACACGTTTTCAGTTCGCACGACACATGCAGTCAATCAAAGTGCACCAGGTTTCAAAATACTGGCAATTGCTGGTATTACAAAACACCATAGACTATTATGTTCCAGTTTTACAGGTATTTGCATGCAGAACATGCTATCCAGCGTTTTTACACTGCATTTCTTGGTTTGGAACTGTATGTCCACATGTATCCAGTAAAAAGCAAATCATTTTTCTTCCTTTACTGTATAGTAGATATACTGTTTGATGGAATAGAAAAGGTTTTATTGCTCACAGTGAACAAAATATGAAACGTACAAGAACATTCTAAATGTACCCACAAAACAACAATAAAAAGGCTCAGATGAAAAGTGGGAAACTCAAAATAAAGGATAAAATAATCTAATCTCTGTAATTTTGAGGGTAAGGCCTCATGTTTTCGTCAACATTGCCTCTGATGTCATTTACATAAGGTGATGCACTTGGGAAAAAACTAGCCCCTCGTACTTCATTTTGTACAGAAAAGTAATAATAAAGGTCCTCATGTTTTCACCCTTCTGATTCTGCTCTGGAACCAGGTGCTGGTGAAAATCATTCAGAAAGGCAAGGAGGCTCTGAATATTGTAGGGGCCAACCTGACATCTATAAAAGACCAATCCAGCATTTGCAATGTCTGCACAAGTTGTAATGTTTGCCCCTCTCTGTCCTTGTACTTTAACTGTGGCCCTTTTTCCTATTATAATGTCCTCACTGACACCTTTTGGACACATCCTGCCTCATCTATGTACATAAATTCATGAGGGGCCTGGCTTGCCTCCAACTCCAAAACTCTCTGAAACAAAGTTTATGTAAATTCATGTCATTATACCATACTACTGTAACCTATTATAGGTTACCTATATGTATACTTGCAAAGTGTAAAGCTTATAGAACTGGACATTGAATATACACTATACCTGGTTATGTTGTCGCCAGAGCTCCATGACCCTTTCACTGTTCCTTACTCTTATTCTTGCTCATCCAGACATTAAATATGCATGTTTCTTTCACAAATTCACTTTTTTTTTTTGCTTTGTCACTCTATTTTCTCAGTTATTCTCTGCTTCACTGCGGTGGAGGTGGCCAGCACGCGGTGTGTCTGCAGGCCAGAGGGTGACGACCTCTACTGCGGCCTTTCGCCTCCAGTTGCTGACCAAGTGCCCAAGGCAGAGGTCAAATGCAGCAGCGCATGGACATGTGATGTATGTTGAAAATATATTTTAGAAATTGTTAAAGCAACCAATGGCGTGTACTTTTATTTCTGAGCCAGTCAAAACAAAAGTAGACATCCAAGAGATGAATATTAGTGGTGAACTATGGTTACAGTTTTCACAAAGCTAGTATTTTTCTCAATGAAACCTGTCCATAACTGGACATGAGATTCCCTGACTTTTTTGTTGTTTTCTATAATGTGTTTACACCACTATACTTAGTGCTTTAAATAGCAACACGAGAGTTTTGAACTGCGCTAAAAATATACCCACTCACATTTTGACAACACACAATATGGGGAGATGTTTTTATAAGACTAGCAGCTTTTTCTGTTTTTGCTTTTTTAATTTGTTCTATTGATAGACCTAAAGTTTGGCAGTTGTAAAGATCACATACTAATTCAAATTAATTTAATGATGTGGCGAAATCATTTGATAATTTAACACCACAAGCAATTGATTAACTGATTGATTCAGTGCAGCCTGCCTTACATTTTCTGTAAGATGCTTTGCTTTGCTCGTTGACTTTAAAGTACGAGTCTCAGTACTAGTAAACATTCTGCTTTTATTTTTTGTCATCATCAATCAATATCCATTATTATTGTCATCAATCTATTAATATTTCAGAACAGAGAACGTGGTCAATACGATGGCTTGGGACAAAACGATTTCACACTACCCATTGTCAACAGCAGCTTCGAGACAGCTGTTGTGAAGAGCCATGTTGAAAGGATTGAATTCCGTGCAGATTGTCTTGACGCAAATGTAAGCCATCTTCCTGTCTGTCAGTTTCACTTCCTATTGTTCATTTAGACATGTTACATCATTCCAAAAAATCATTTTCTCTTCATTGTGCTTATTTCTCACAGGTTGTGATCCAGGAGATTTGTTCAAGTAAGTATTAGCTTGGCTTCTAACTCTTTAAAGTCAGTGAATGATTTCTATTGATTTTATTTATTTACTATTATTTTTTGTTCAGGTGGAAAGCCATACTGCATACCACTCTAGTTAACGTGTGTGTGTGTGTGTGTGTGTGTGTGTGTGTGTATGTGTGTGTGTGTGTGTGTGTGTGTGTGTGTGTGTGTGTGTGTGTGTGTGTGTGTGTGTGTGTGTGTGTGTGTGTGTGTACCTGCCTATCTTTATTCTGTAGTGGAGAAGACATACATCCCACCCAGAGAGTCCCCTGATACAGGACATGAAGGTGAGTCTGTTGGGCAGTCGCCAACTTAGTTTGGGATGAGCAGAGCTCCTCTCTTGTGTAACATACAGTATATTATAGCTATCCTATGTAAGGATTTTCTCCCATCATTACCCCAATGTAGTGGCGGGGTTGTACATCGTAGTGAGAAATGCAAAAACTGTTTTCTAATGTTGTCCCCTATTGGTGCCTATAATCTTAAGATGGTATGCAATATGGCAGCCACCACTGAGCTCACCAACTTAATGCATATATCAATGACATACTCAAAGTTTACAAAAACACTTCAGTTTAGACATAATTACTAATTATTCAGCTCATAATGGAAAAAAATGAACTTTTGTTTGCTTAGAGCAGCACTATGCAACATTTTCGAATTAATGAAGTGTCTTCCTAAGTCAGTAGATGCTTAAATGAGTCATTACCAGGCAAATGTAGCTGGTAGGCTTTCTCAACCACCCGCTGTCTGTGTACCACACTTGCAATATCTGCATGTCTGTCCCGGTACCTTCAGATCAACTCTCAAATATCGCGAGAAGCAGGATCACGTTAAATTCTGAAGAAATTTTGACTTGACATACCTAAGGGGACATGACTATTTTTGTATTCACCAGTTACTCTGACCAGTTGAGTTGAAATCATGTGCATTTATTTGGAGACTCTAGGGGGAGCTCCATTGAGAAAAATCACTCAAAGCTGCATCGTACATTATTAAAGCAAATATCATCAGCAAACTTAACATACATTATATACCATGAGAAACTAAATGATAATTCAACAGCAGCTGAGGGCCTCCTGGATTTCAGTTGTTTACACTGGCATCAGTGTCAGATTTAATCACTTAGATTCACTGCAAAAGTTATACATGATCAAGGTAAAATATAGTGGTCTGGTCATATTTTTCTTAATATAAAGCATTTGTGTCTGTCAGACCCCAAGATGCCTGCAGAGACAAAGAACATTATTGCAGTCGTGGTTGCTGTTATCTTCACTGTCATTGGCTGTTGTGTCGTCGTTTGCTGTCTGAAAAGGTCACGGTATGGTAAACACAGTTGTATAAACATCAAATTATGTTATAATAAATGTGACATAAAATGCAGCCATATATTTTCCTAGTTGGGAAATTTCATGTTCTTCTTCTTTTATATAAACAAGGTACACTACCGGTCAAAAGTTTTAGAACACTACACTTTTTCCAGTTTTTTACTGAAAATCATTCAGTTTATTGTGTCATTGCACTCTAAAAATGAAAGCACAGAACAAATAAGCAATTTCAGTTGACAATAAGTCATGGGATCAATTTATAAACCAAAATGTATTCTAAACTTTTGACTTATCAATGTAGCCACCTTTGGCAGATATAACAGCTGAAGAGAAATCAAATATTCTTCAGAAAGTTCTTCCAAAGTTTGTTGCAGAAGTTCCCATAAATGTGTGGCACTTGTAGGTTGCTTGACTTTCACTCTTCTGTCCAGTTCATCCCAAACCAGCTCGATGGGGTTTAAGTCTGGAGATTGTGCTGGCCACTCAATTTTTTCAGGCTTACCATTTTGCTGTACGATGAACCTCTGACCAACTAGGCGCATACCATGTTGGTTCAGGATGCCCCTCACTCTGCACTCTGTACAAGTGACTGAGCCTGGATCCAGCAAAACAGGCCCAGACCATCACACTTCCTCCTCCATGTTTGAAAGTTGGTGTCATACACTGTGAAACCATCCTCTCACCTACTCAATGGCATACAGAGGTCCTGTGTGATGAAGCAAAGATTTGAAATTTTGATTCATCAGTCCATAATACCTTCTTCCAGGCTCCAGTAGTCCAATGGCTGTGATCCATGGGCTAGGAGAGCCTCTTTGTCTTATTCTGATGTCTTAGCAATGGCTTTCTTGCTGCAACTCATCCTGTCAAACCTGCAGCTCAAAGTCTTCTCTTCACAGTTGAAACTGAGACTTGCTTACTGCGACCACTATTAAGCTGTGCTTGAAGTTGTTCTCCTGTGAGCTGCCTATCACACAAGCTGTTAACTCTTAGAAACGTGTTCTCTGATTCAGTTGTGGCTTTGGGTCTGCCAGACCACTTCCTGTCAGTTTCCCCCAGTGCCTTTTGATGGTGAAGAAAACTGTACTCACTGACACCTTGACTTTCTTTGCAGTTTTCCTGTAGGAAAGACTAGCACTTACGTGTTATAATGGTCTGTCTCTCTCCCAATGTTAATTGCCTTTGCCTTGCCGTTTTTGTAGCATTATACTACTTTCTGCAGTACAATACTATTCACCTGATACTCCTGAGGGTCTGGTACCACAGTGTGTGTTTCAACACTGCTTTTATACCAACATTAGGTGTTGTAAGTAATCAAGAAAAGATGGAACACCTACAGGAATTAATAGCACTAGCTGTCAAGGCTAATTTAACCTTCATTGCTGCTGATCAGGTAACCTACTTCGTGTTCCCTGAAAAATGCCTTTTTTTATAATTCTGAAATGTACGTTATTTTTTGGGTTTGGGTAACCATTTTTTTTACCTCTGGCTGTTCAGTACTTACCAGGGTATTCATTGAACTTTCACTACTTGAATTGCAATAAATAACTGAAAAAATTAGGGTGTTCTAAAACTTTTGACCGGTAGTGTATATACTGTTTGAATTGATGTTTCCTTGCAAAATGTCTTCATTTAAATATTGCATATATGAAGTGCAACTGAAGGAAGATAATATCAAACAGCACTAGGAAAGTGCTAACGGTTTATTTTGTTATTTTTTTGACAATAAGGAAGGTGAACAGAAGGGACGAGAACCAAGGGCAGGATGAAGAGGGCGAGGCCGTGCCTCTTGAGGATCGTGGCCAACAGGAAGCACAAAACCTGCCTGCCGTGGAGTAATACTTACTCACTGCTTCTCTACTCTCTCAGGCATTTTACAACCATGATTAAGTGGACCCATTCAGTATTGGACCACTTCACTCTGCTGTGCTTTCAAAACAAAGACACATAGAGGTTTTTTTTATCCTACTCTATGTTTTTCTACTTTTTTAATTTTGCGTTGGTTTGTTTGTCCGTCTGTCTGTTTGTTTGTTATTTGCATAACTCAAAAAGTTATGGACGGATTTAAATGAAATTTTCAGGATGGGTCAGCAGTGGGCTAACTTAGAAATGATTTGTTTTTTTGTGGTGATCCACATTATTAATGTCTCTTAATGTCTTAATAGGTGAGACTGATAATAAGGTGGAGACTTAAGCTGCCTTGGCGGAGGTCTGTGCTCTCTGAGTGCTTTTCTAGTTTTAATTGTTTTCCTTTGCTTTGATTTTAACTATCCACACCTATTTAATCCATCATATCCAACATAGTGACTTACCATGACTGTTTGGGGCATGGGGTTATTGCACTGCCATTGACCTGGAAAGTTATATTGCTTCTTAAACCACTATATTAGTTAAACTGACCCAGCCCAAAAAGGAAAAATATAGTAAGTGACAGAACACTGTTTCCCACTGACAGTTGTGAGGTAGTATGCCACCCCCATTGTGTGATACAGTAGTTTTGAAATCTGTGCTCATGCAAGAAAAGTGACAAAAACTACCCCAGCATTCATCAAACATTAGACCCCTGTCCGTGAAGGACTCAGCCTTATCCAGCCCAGTAATAGAGGGCGACCGTGGAGGTGAAGTTTTAAAATGGTATGCAATGTCATGCCTATATATTAATATAATACCATATAAAGTATATATTAGTATAATATAGTATAGTATAGTATAGTATAATCACACATCTTGTAACAGTGTCTCAGGAGGTAAAGAAGTGATCCAACAACTGAAGGGTCGCTGGTTTGATTTCACCTCCTTCTGAGTCAAAGTGTCCTTGAGCAAGACGCTAAACCCCATCCTGCTCCCAGCGTGCTGGTTGGCTCCTTGCTTGGCAGCCCTGCCATTGGTGTGTGGAAGAATGTGAGGCATTCTCTGTAAAGTGCTTTGGGTACTCTTTGAGTCCTATGAATGCAGTCCATTTTCCATTTGTACCTAAATGGGGTTTTAAGAGATATCATAGCATATGGATAATATAATATAATATAATATAATATAATATAATTAAGAAATGCAACATGAATGATTGGTGAAGAATTTGCTGGCAGGCTCAGTGCAGGAGCTTGTGCAGCACTTCATCCAGTCTTATGTATAACTGAGTACAGTTAAGACACTTCTTGCTTTTTCCTTTACAACACAAAAGTAAACACTGACAAAAAGTGGTATATCGTTTGACTGTGCACTAAAATATCAGCAATCAGTCCCATCCGTCAGTAGTTGGTTATGGTTATGGTTATGTCGTAAACATAAAGTGCAGTTTTGTCTCAACTTTACCCATATTGTGTACAGTGCTGCGGTACAGTTAAGACACCCACTGAGAAGCTAAATAGCCAATCGTTCCAAATGTAATACATTTTAAAAAGCAATTATTGCAAATGCAATTAACATTATAAAAGGGCAACTGGGCTTTTTTTTTAAAAAATGCAAAATTCCTTTTCTTAAAATCATAAGTTTAGAAAAATAAAAGCAGAACTTAATATTTTACACAGGAACAGATGCTGCAAACAGTATAATTGAAAACACAACTTAAATAACAGAGACAATATACAGTCACATCAAAGAACAATGTTAGTAATGTAGTAATTAAGTTACGCTTACCATCACATGAGGGTGATATGATATTCACAGTGGAAGGGACATGGTGAAATCAAAACCTTTCCGTAGAACAAATACTTTTGACAGTATCTTCAGACTTGAACTTCACATGCAGTTTAAATTTCCCATTCCCAAATTTCCAAGAGGATACTAATATGCAAAGCAAAAATAAGAACACACTTAAGTTGTTCAAGGTGTTTCAACTGTAGACTTGTCCTAACTGTACTAATTGTTCATTATATGACAATATTAATCTGACGATATCCCTATTACTTATGTTATGTTATTATATTATTAATATTATTATTATTACTATTATTATTATTATATATTATATACAATATATTATATTGTATATATTTTATGTTATATGGTATTATTATATAGATACAATATCTCTATCACTTGTGTTATTACATATAATATACATTTTATGATAAAAAAAAATAATGCAGTGTCACTGGTTATGTAAATGAGGGATAACATTTTAGGGCTGATTTATTGTCAACTACCACTATATCTTAATCTCCACTTATTCTTGTCAGAATGTAAAAGTTGCACCATTTATGCAAATGAAGTTTTTTTTTTTTTACAAATCAGCTGATCTGTGTGGCTGTAGAGTGGTATGATGTGTTGTATGATGTATTGGAATTAGCTGGTTTTGTGAATGGATGAAACAAACATGCGGCAGGATTTTTAAAAACTTGCATACGTTTCCCACCTTTGGCTGTAGTGACATATTTGAGTGTACTAAAACAGCAATGACAGGTTAATGACAGTGCAGTATTCCCCCCTCAGCAGTCTTTTCTAGGCTTTTGTAGACACAATGGACTGGTTAGTCCAGTATTAAGGTGTAGCCACGGTAGGCTTATCAATTAGGCCCACCAAATCAGAAGGCTCTTTGTGTTTGATTGACTGATTAAGTAATAATTGTAACCTATGTGTTTTGGGATAGGCCAGTGTTTCTCAAAGTTTTTCAGGCCAAGGACCACTGCATGGCCACACACACACACACACACACACACACACACACACCATGAAATGGTGCAGCATCATAACTCTTATTTGGGGAACGGCATGTAGATGATAAAAATGTTCTTTAAACACAGTACACATAGCACATAGGTAGCTTAAGAAAAATACTGTTTTAACACATCTGCTTGTGGACCACATGGGATTTGTTGTGAACCACCAGTGGTCCACAACCACTGACCACACTTTGAGAACCACTAGGCTAAGCCGACATTTTTTCTGTGCCTATCCATTTTATGACTTATGGCTACACCCCTGTTCCAGTTTGAGGGAGCCGTTAAGTATTTCTTCAATAAACATGTCTTTAAACTTTAAGTGGGCTGCGTTTCTTGATTTCCTTGTCCTGGTCTCTCACTCACCCCCACAGTTAGTAGATGTCAGACTGACAGGCAGGCAGACAGACAACAACACATTATGTCACTGGATACTCGACTTTCTCACCAACCGTTCACAAGTGGTTAGAGTGGGTGGTCTGACATCTGACACATTAACCATCAGTACTGGAGCTCCCCTAAGGCTGCGTCTTAAGTCCCCTGCTGTACAACATCTACACTCATAACTGCAAGGCCAGCAGTAGTCACACCTCCATCATCAAGTTTGCAGATGACACTGTGGTCATGAGCTCAATCAGCAACAACAATGAGCAGGCCTACGTGGATTACTGTTGAAGAGGTGGCACAGTGGTGCCAGTCTTAACAGCTTGACACTGAATGTCAGTAAAACTAAGGAAATGGTGGTGGATTATAGGAGGCATTGAACCCCACCTGACCTTGGCACAGACCCCCCCCCCCCCATGCACACACAGCACGCAGGACACAGACTCAACAGACCGCCTTTAAAAAAAACCCCACACACACAGCACACACACGGCGCAGCCCCCTGACCACTAGATGTTATCGGAGGCCCCCCATGCACACACACAACACCGGACACAGACCTCACGCACTCCCCCATGCACACACAACATGCAGAATACAGCCCTCACGCCCACCCACCCCCCCAAACCCACACCCACACACACACTTACTCACACAGCACGCAGGACACAGGTCTCAGACCCACAGTCCCCCGACCTCACTCATGCACACATGCGACATCTCTCACCTTACACCCAACACGTTCCTTATGCTCCCGGACACTATCCCATCCCTATGTCAGCTAACCCCCCTACACACACACACACACATACACAAATGGGACACAGCCTTCACTTCTGCCACCCCCACCCCTCAATAGCATGAAGGACACAGCCCTCACGCACCCCCCCACTGCCCCACACACACTTACACGCCCCTCCCACTGGATGTCACCGGAGCCCCCCACCCCAACAAGTCACCTCATGCCCACATGGATTGCCCAATCCCCACCTCGGCTCTGCCGGCTGTTTTTTTATGCCTAGCTTTAGTAAGATTTTTCTTGATGATAGAACTCTCTACATTGAAAACAAACCATCTGAAGCGATCAGATGAGATGCAGTGGGAAGGGAATCTAACGTAGAATGAGTGGGCAGAAAGGATGTTAAATGTTATTTTGCTGAGCAGTAGCAGACAGGTTGGGTTTGAAAGTCGACCTGTTTGGGAAGGATAGGACAAGTTTGAAAACCACTGCCATAGGGTGATATATTACACAGCATAGCACAACTGCACTATACTCACCGTTACTGAAGAAGAGCCTGGATATCATTATCATTCAGGTATAGTCTCTTACAAAGAGGTAGTCTACCTGTGGCATCCAGCAGCGATCAGTGTTTTTTTTTTTGGCTATTGTTTTTTCTATGTTGGGGAGGGGCTTGACCAACCTCGCGATTTGATCGCGTGATTTTGCCCACCTTTTTTTTCTTCTTACTGGACGTGACATCCAGAATGATGCTGCGACTTCCTGTGATCTCAATCATAGACGGTGAGTGCGCAGCAAGAAAGTGGCAACGCTGAAAGTACTAGGAAACAACTTTGCTCCTAACTAAAGGTAAGTTCCATTAGCCATCGCCTAATCAGTTTAGTCATAAAACAAGAGCACTTAGATTGGCTACTGTCCTGATTTAGGCTACCATTTGTCGGTCATATCGTCTGTCATTACGAAGATGCTTGTTTCGAGCCATGTACACTCATCTTGCTGCTACAGGGACATCCTAAAACGCTTAACGTGAAAAAGCTTAACGTAACGTAATGTTCGAGAACAACGATCAATCATCAACAAACTTCTCCTGACCATCTCTTGTCATACACTCTACGAGTGTACTATCAAACCCGAAATCCCAATATTATGGACGTAGTCTGCGTTAAGCTTTTTCATTTGCATAGGCGTCTATGGGGAGGAAAAGGCTTAACGTAGCTTAATGTCAGAAAACGGCGAACAATCATTACCAAACTTCTCATGGACATCTATAGTCTTACTGTCTCCCACCTCTGTGAAAATAAAAGCCGAGATCCTATTTTTGTGGACGCAATCGACAGTAAACTTTTTTTTCTACATAGGCGCCCACTATATGGGAAGAGCTTAACGTACCTTATTGTCAGAAAACATCCATCAATCATCACCAAATTCAGCTCAGACACCCCTCTTCTCCAACACTTACAATCATGATGATTGATCGTTGTTTTCGAACATTACGCTACGTTAAGCTTTTTCACGTTAAGCGTTTTAGGATGTCCCCTGCTACAGTAACAGTTGACGTTTAATTTGGCTATTTGAACGCATACTGTCAAATAGACTATTATGTGTCGGGGTACTCCAATTTTCTTGCACATGCATTCCAAATGTGTTCTTAGCAATCGAATACTCTCACGACGGAGAACCCCCTGCACTTCATATGTGAAAACATTAAGTAAACGAAACCGGTGGTTATGCTAATACACAAGTATTGGTTTAGGCTTGATATAATGTCTTGAAGTGCTAAATAGTAAATGCACGTTCAAAAGAAATGTGATGTGTAATTTGGTTTGTATTGCCTGCGCAACAATTTCTGGCAACTGTGAATGACAAGCTAATTGTGGAAACGTACGTTTGGATGACTTGGATAGAGCAAGGGTGCCTGCAGTTCACCCCTAAGCGCCCTACCCTGTTCGCCCGTGCCTAATACTGTGGATGGATAATGCTTGCCCCTACGTACTTGCTAATGTGTAGACAAGTGTATTTACAGTTGAAAAAATCTTCAAATTAGACTCAAACGGGTTTGTGGCAATGAAGCGTCATTTAAAAATGGTAACCAGAGGAAGTGGGAATTTGTTTGAAAACTGGCTCTGAGGTTTAGAGGACCGATGACTCGATTATTCAGAGAAGTATCTCCAGGCTGCTGAGATACAATTGTCTCTGGGCACTTTGCAATAACTGAATTGTGTACCAGGTAATGAAAATAGGTGGGTTAATTGTGAGAACAGTGGAATTAATTAATTATTAAGTAAATATCCTGTATTGTCTACATTATTACACATCTGAGCTAACCCCCCCCCCCCTTTTTTTTCACCCACAGTTGCACCTGCTGTTAAATGGTGTGATAATGGTGCCTTTGTCATCTCTAACCTGCAACGGGGAACTGCTCCCAGATGGCAGCGCTGTGTACAAGCTCAGTAGTGACACAAACTGCAAATACATCTGGACTAAGGATGTAAGAATAAACCTGCATTTACCTACATAAGTTGTAAGCAACTAGATTGGAGGTCCATTGGATGTGGAGCTGTACACCACACCCCTCATTATGTGACAAAAGGGATGAAGAGTGTGGTCTATAGCTCTACCTCCAGTGGTCCAGAGATTTAGCTCCTTGTTTCCCCATCATCGGGGCAGAACTGAAGAAGTCTTTTGGATGAAAGGTGAAATGTCTTTAAGCTCCAAAAAGAATTCCTGTTGCTTACAACTTAGCTCCATTGACTACCATGTTCTGGATGAATGAGAATCTTCACAGACACATTTACCTACATATTGAAGTGTTTCATGTAAAAATGATTATTAAAGCCTTGTTGTTTATCCCTGTGTTTTTTTGTCATTCTCTGCGTTTAGGGTGAAGCTGTGGCAAATGAGGATGAATCCCTCCCATTTGTTGTTCTCAACCAGACAGTAGGCTCTCTCCACCTCAGGGACTACTCTCCCAATGTCACCTACATCATGGACTGCCTCCTAGAGGTATGGTGGTAAAAAAAACTTGGGCTTTGGAATCTTTAATAATGTAATTTCCTTGTGCAAACAAAGACAAGTTTAGTGAAGGGCTGCTGTTGTCTCTTGACAACACTGGTGCTCTTAAAAGTGAATTATACAAGACAATGAACTGTAAAAATCCAAGTCTGAGCACCTAGTAGTGGACAATGTTTTAGAAAGCCTTTATTGTGTTGGGCTTGAGCATTAAAAACACCATAGGGCCAACACACACTGGCATTTTGTAGTGCTCAGACACAGTTTTTAACACTTTGTGAACTGCTGATTATCTGGTCTTGAATTTTTTCCAGCTGTATGGCTGTATGTCTATGTAATTTCCTTTTGTATGCGAAGAGTTATGTACAGTATACAATGTTAATTTATTTGACTTAAAAGGTAAAATAAGAATATACAAGACATTGATATACAGTATAGCATGGTGAAACATGAACACAGTTGCCATTTTAATTTGAAATAAGAACTAATCATTTCTGTGCATTCTTGTTATTCCAGGGACCCCATAAGGTCTTCTGCAATGGTAAGTAATGTTTATCTTTTCTCTTCAGAAATTAACTGTGGTGTTCTGCCTACTTAGATGTCACAACTAGACTCATACTCTATTTCAGTATCACTCAGACTGTAAGTAAGCATATCCAACCATCTTTGTTTTTTGGCAATCACAGCCAAGAATGGATGGTTGCCCGTAGGCAGTAGATCTTGATGTAATACTATTGCTTTATCTTTTACAGGCCCCAGCCCAGCACCTCCAGATGAAGCCGGGAATGATATGATCATTTATGTGGTCTGCGTCATCTTCCTGGTCCTGGTCTTGGTCTTGGTCCTTCTGTCTGTTGGCATCTGCTGGTGGAAGAAGAAGGGGTAAGGCATTGTCTTTTTTTTAAAGGGGGAGTCTGCGTTGTTCTGATTCTGGTATTGTACAATGGCTTTTTTTTTTTTAATTTTATTTATTATATTTATAGCCGTGGCTGTAAAAATGGTGCCACAAACAAATTAGCTTGCAATTGAGTTGAAGATTGTGAAGATACTGTTATAAAAAAGTAATATACTTTTAGTGTTATTACTTTATTACATTAGATTTCAGTTTCAGTGTGGGGAGCACTGCAAGTCTCAGGACCATATTGGAACTCAGTCAGCATAAGTGCTAAAATAACAACATGAACGACATGCAAAAACTAAACTAAATAATAGGTTGCAAAGTTAATGGGATGGACAAAATTAAAACATCAATAACATGCGTCTCACAGATGTTTCAAGAATAGAGGGGAGACACCAGGAATCCAGCACCCTGAGAATGTTGAGCTGAACGGCGTCCAAGTGTGAGGCAGCTATTCTTCATTTATGCAGAGCCAGGAACACCCTTCCCCCCTCCCCCCTCCCCCTTCCTGAGCGCTATGTCTGAGCCTTAGTGTCTTACTTTCACAGTCACTGCAGGGCAGTCCTCCGTGCCATGCCCTAATGTGCTATGTATGTAAACTACCTCTTATTCACTTTCTGTCACTTTATTTTCAATCTATTTATTGCAATGTAATAATATCATGAAATTATTTTATACATATTTATATCTATATTGTAGAGGGAAGTAGTGTATGGCCAGTACATTTAAAAAACAATTAGGGAATGTATGTCATTGAACATATAGTATTAGCTATGGCATTGTTTAAGATATTCCAGTAAATCCCCCATATAAAACAGATTAGAGATAAGGGATTGTTTACGATTTGGAAAGTGGGAAGATTTCAGTTATTTTTAGGTGGGTGTGTGTGTGTGTGTGTGTGTGTGTGTGTGTGTGTGTGTGGTGGGAAATTCCCTTGTACTGGGAAAAAAGAAAAGGCGGCGTAATGACAATCTCTTAGAGATGTACAGACAACAAACAGCTTTAAGTTCAAAACCTTTTACAAGTGTACATACACTACTAAATCTATGTTGTAGACATAAAGATTTGGTGTTGCAAATCAATCAGTTGAAAAATAGCCTGCATTGTTTTTAGCTGTGAAAGCTGTAAAATGTAACAAAGGGCCTTAAAAAGGCTGTACTAGCAAGGCAGTCGATTTGACTGACAGCAAACTTCTTCAGATCTGGGAATAACAGATTTCAGTGGAGACGTTTTACAGGTGTACATAGACAGCAGATTTGGAATATCATATCCATGTTTGATAGGGCCGCCCCTTTCAGCAAGTAATTGACTCTGTGGCGTATGGTGTTCCAAATCAATCAGTTGAGAAATAATGATATTAAAAAGGATTGTTAAAAATAATGATTAAAAATAATGTTTCACTTCAGCACTAAGTGAAATGAAAACATGTTCACGTTTTTTAATATTCCTGCAAGGGAAAGGGCCTTTTAGGTCAGTAATTGACTCTATGTCCTAAGTGGTGGCAAATCAATAGACTGAGAACTGCCAACTTTGTTTTGAGCTGTGGAAGCAAAAGACTCAGAGCTGTGCCAGCGCGTACACAAAGGAGTTTAACCGCCTAAATCAATGTAAATCAATGCCACTAATAACCATGCCACTAATAACTAAGATGGTGTAGCATATAGCATTAGATTAGCATGCTAACACTAGTTTTGCAACAGTTAGCATGGATAAGTCCAGCTTTGCTTGGGCTGTGAAAGAAGAGCACTATACGAGTTGACTGCTGTTATAAAACAACACCTGTTAGATGTGGCATTATATTACATCTATTACACTTATTACTGTACTTTTAGAGATGGGTGATTATGTTTACAGTAATTGCTAGAAGAGTGGCCCAGCTCTGTCCACTAAGTGGTTTTGATGTAACCTACACCTTTATCTCAGAGCACTATCCTCTGTCATTCAACAGTGTGTGTTTTGACCCTTATCAAACTGCAGTACTTACCTAGGGTTAGGTCTGTGTGACTGTTCAATCCCAGAATTGTCTATGTAATTTCTTCGTCTACGTGATAAAAACAATCCAATTTATTGAAAAACTGAGGTGGACTCTGCAGTAACGTTATCTTGTAGTAGTTGTCATATTTGTCATATTTTAAAGTGCCTGCCTTTTGGGTTTAGTTATCCTAAATTCCTGCCACTCCTGTGGGTGGGTTTGTGTGTGTGTGTGTGTGTGTATTAGGTGGGTGTGGGTGCGTGTGCGTGCGTGTAGTAGTAGAGTGAAAATACTTTATTTATCCTGAAGGAAAATTAGGTGTCCAGTAGCATATACACGTCATATACACGTTATATACACATCTACACAGAACTGTCATTTCCCTTTTTAAGACATATGAAGTGATGTGTTATATTCACTTCTAAAATATAATTTAGTTTGCTGCAACCACTGCCACATACAATTTTAGAATTTAGAATACTGGATCCTGGAACTTTTTGTAACAAAGTTTGTATACATTCTTTCCACTGGTGGCCCAACATCTACTTATCAGCCATATGATATAAGCACTGTAGTGAGCCTTGGGAACAAGTGCCTTAGAACACTTAGAACACTTTTAAACAAGTATGTACTCAGTAGTAGCTTAACATTCTGTGTAATATTAATAATACACACATACTCATAAGTACATACTTAATATCGCTAGTGTCTTAAAATTCTCCCTAATTGTATAATGGTAGCTAAGGGGGATCCAGCATTGTCTTAAGCTGTGGAAGCAGAGACTTGGAAAGCTGTTCCAATGAGCACACGAATGAGCAGGGAAGAGCTATAGGCTCCTGAGTACATTACTCTCACATCAGTACCGGTGATGGGTGCCTTTGACTGTTCGTTTTAAATGAAATGCCGTTATGATTTCTTTTCTCTTCCCCTAAAGTGCATGCTCAGCTCACTAAATGTGATTTTATCATTTGTTTTTTTTATTAGGAACAGTGCTAGTAATTAGGTCACCCCATAGTACATTATAAAGGAGCCCATACACTTTGGATTTGACATGTTTTTGATATAAGCCATTGATGGTCTAAGAGTGGGTTATAGATATATGAAATATAAGACCTAATAGAGTAATAATGTATTTCCCACCTCTTTAAATGTGCACTACAGTGGTTGGTCCATAAAGACTATATGTTGCACAGTTACCTATATATTATACCATAATTAACTATAATAGCAATGCAAATATTATTATATTATAAGTTATTTTAATAGACATATTCCATAATTGTGACATGAACTGAATAATCTGCCAAACTATCTGTATTTTTCCTGAACTTTTTGTTTGTTATTGTATGTTTTGTTTCCATATCCCTGTAGTGCTTGTACTGTCTTTTTTTATTATTTTTTGGCTCATTAAAGTTCTCCCTGGCCAGTCTCCCTTTGTTAATCTGATGTTTGTATTTAAGTGGGTGGGTTGGGGTGGGTGGTCTTGGGACATGTTTGGGAGTAGGCTATATATTTAGTTATAAATATCATTGGGGAAAATAAAAAAATGGTTTTAAATGAAAATAGTTAAATGAAAATAGTTTTGAAAATCATTTCTGTTTAGTCACAAAAAAAATAAAAAAAATAGTCTTAAAAACAGAATAGCATTGTAGGTGGTGAGAATGTTAATAGAATGTTTGACTCCATTTGTTAGAGATGGATGCACTGACAGCATAACGGTCACCACGAACACTAGACTGGTGCCAAAACCAAGAATTGTGACACCCTCAGGCATTTTGAGTCAAAACTGGCTATAATAATGTAGGACCGTAATGTTATTTGTAGGAGTAGCTGATGCAGATGATGATATGGGAAATCTGACTGACCTTCTGAATTAAGACCAGTGAGTATAGCCTACTAATGATGGCCCACAGTTGTATTATTTCAAAAGGCTCAACATTCTTGACCCTAACCCCCAACTGAGTACATACACAGATCATTACCAAGGTAGTACTTTGTCCATTACACCACTAGCAAATATACTCAGGCTGCGCATACACTTCATATGCAGCAGGCTGAGATGGGGGGAAACTAAGCACTATTACGCTGTGTTCACATTTGATGGCCGCCACAGTTTGGGGGCGTCTATAGAATGCCTTTTATACACATGTACAATGTGCAGTATAGGCTACTATGTACAATGACAATAAAAGGCAACTCCTTCGATGGAGACATGTACGACGAATATTTACAAAACAGAATAAATTGTAGTGAAAGATAATGTTGCAAGTCAAAGGCTAACGACTCTACGTACTCCACTGAAAATGAATTAAAGTCGTGAACTTGTAGTCGTGAACTTGCCATAAACAGTAGAAGAAAGTAGTTCACGACTTCAATTCATTTTCAACGTTGAGTCGTTAGCCTTTGACTTGCAACGTTACTTTTTACTACAATTTATTCTGTTTTTTAAATATTCGTCATACATGTCTCAATCGAAGGACTTGCTTTTAATTGTCATTGTACATAGTATACTCTATATTGTACGTGTGCAGTGACAATAAAAGGCATTCAGAAGTTCACAAGAGGAAGTTCCCCGTGCTGCGTGGATAACGTAACCGAGACCGACCAAGATAGATCTGAATTACTATTATTTTGTTTTATTTGTTATTATTTTGAGCCACACAGACAGAGTTTCACAGACACACACACACACACACTTACAAAAACACTTTGAAAAAGGGCACTTTGGGCATAAAGGCAGTAGCGGTTTTAGGCACGGGCGAACAGGGCAGCCGTGGGCGGCGCCATGAGCGCATACACACTTGAATATTGCATCATTGAGCGTGTTTATATGTAGGCTACATCAATAAACAGTTTATAATCGGGTTTTCGCAGTAATCAGTTTATTCAAGTGCTCATATAAACTGAATAAGCAGCTTACAATAACCCGTTTATTGCTGTAATCGGTTTATGAGAAACCCGATTCGCACAGGTAGGTTTTTGGCTGATTTCTCAAGACATATAGGCTAACCAGCATGTTCCGGTTATTGTCATTTTTTTATAACTGCGCATGCGTCGAAAACTGTATGTTGACATCGCGCGTCATGTAAACGTCTTGGCGTTGGTTATCAAAATACTGGAATATTGGAATAAACCGTTTATTGTTGAGTTTACTCATGTAAACAACAATAAACGGTTTATTCCAATAACCAGTTTATTCCAATAACCCGGTTATGTGATCCATGTAAATGGACTCATTAGGCCTAACCAATCACATCTCCTCCCCCTTTCTTCCGGTCTGCAGGTCTACACCGCGTGTGTGAATACCTGTAGCCTAACTTTGAGTCACATGTTGTAAGAGTAGCAGAGCAGCGGACGTTTCATTAGGCTACACCTCAAGATCTGTTTTCTTTTCAAATTCTAAACATGATGTCACGATACGCAGGTGAGTTATAATATAATAGATACCGAGAATGTATTTACCTAACTTAAGTTTAGGTTAGTGCCGACAATTGCTTCTGCGCAATTTCATTTATCTCAAGCAACTTTTGATGCATCAGGCTAATAGGCCATGGGCCAGACCAGATATTGGTACCATCCGAGGTGGCAAAACTTTTGTGGTGCCACTTTGTTTCTAGGGTACATATGAGTAGGCTATAAGCCATGATAGACTTTCCAAAGGAGTAGCCTATCAGCGTTACATGCCATGTCGGTATCCGTCAAATAATGCGTTTTGCCGTGTACGGTGTTGTACGGTGTAGGTTACGGTGTACGATACGGTTGTTTTGTTGCTTTTCCAGATCTTGCTAGAATAGCGAGTTGCGTGTTATTGCCATTTTACATGGTAGTTATTGCGTCCGTGTACAGGTATGTGGCCCCAGTGGAGAGGGAGGAAGAGGCCAATCAACAACAGTGGTAGGGGAGTGGAGGGGTGGGAGAGAAAGGGGTGGAGTGAGAAGGTGGAGTGGGAGAGAGAGACAGAGAGTGGTGAGTGGTGGAGTGAGGAGGTGGAGGAGTGGGAGAGAGAGTGGTGGAGTAAGGAGGTGGAGGAGTGGAGTGAGGTGGAGGAAATGGGAGAGGGAGAGTGGAGGAGTGGGAGAGAGAGAGTGGTGGAGTGAGGAGGTGGAAGAAATGGGAGAGAGTGGTGGAGTGGGATGGTAGAGGAGTGGGAGAGAGAGAGTGGTGGAGTGGGATGGTAGAGGAGTGGGAGAAAGAGAGTGGTGGGGAGAAAGGGGGGGGCATGGTAGGGGAGTAAAGGAGGGGGGGGGGGCATGGTAGGGGAGTGGAGGGGGGGGGGGGCATGGTAGGGGAGTAAAGGGGGGGGGGGGGGTGATGGAGGGAAAGGGGGCCGTGCTGGGATGTGTTCCCGGTGCTGTGGTCAGTCGGCAGGTCAGTTGGTCGGGCCTACTGAACAGATCTTCAGTAACATTGAGGGTGTGTGAGAAGGTGAGTTCTCCCCCCCCCTTCTCACCGTTTCAGTTTTGCGCATTCATGGACAGCGCTTGCAACGGCAGGCATCAGAAATGACTCTCGCACGCTCTTTCTCTCTCTCTCTTTCGCGCTCTCTCTCTCTCTCTCTCTCTCTCACAGACAAACACTCGCAGCCATTCATACACACACTCGTATACATACACACACACACGCGCGCGTAATATGGACAACTGAACTGTGAAATGGACTTGAGTTGTGTGTCGGGTTTGGTTGGGGAATGTTTAACAACTTTGTGGGGGGAAGTTTAATCAGTGTTTGGCGACCGCGGGCGGCGCCATTGACCACAAAGGGTTTTTTTTTATGCGAGACATCGCATCTCACTCATCACAACATTTGCCGCTAAAATGCCACTTTCTAACATCGTAAGCATCTAGTGAGGATCCCACTAGCCATGTTCCTTTGCACAAACACGCCATAGTTTCCCCTCCATCTTCAGTACAAACATTCAGATACAATCCACTCACCTTTCCACCCCACACCTGCTCCACCTCCATTCTCTCCCAGCGAAAGCGCTTCCGCTGGGGGAGCAAACCTTTTCACAAAGCCATCTGTCAATCAAACACGTCATCCAGTATACTATTTCGTTGGTTTGTTATTTTCAGCATTTGTATGTTTATTTGGGAATGTTTTTTTGGTTTGCTTTATAATGACGTCATTGGTGGAGGGTGTAATTATTATGTTGTTTTGGCCAATTTTATTGTTTGTAAATATTATTTGGGAAAAGTGATTGGTGGTTGGGTTGAGAACCAATGGGAGGTCAACAGGTTGGTAATTGGTCCAATTTCGAATGGGTGCAAACCCCTATTTAAACTGCCGTCATTTGGAGTGTGGAGAGGGGGAAGGGCCAGACACTGCTGTTGCTGTTGAAATGTAAGTTCCAATTTCTTGATTGCTGATGCTAATTTCTAAGAGTCTGCATTTTTTGTTAGCATTATTTTTGGCATTATGGAATGGACATTTTCTATAACTATTTTGTTTGCTATTTTTGTTGGCTTTTTGGTTGTTGAATTTTTGACCTGCCATTATTGCTGGCACTGGGGCATTTTGGATTGTTGTACTATTGGAAAATAAACTTGCAAATATCTTTTTGAGAATTCCTGACTACCTTCTGCCTTTTTTTCCACCTCCAAATTTCCTGGTTGCCTACCTCCACACAGGGGAGACTGCTTGCATCGCACACATGCACGCACACATACACAGTGTGTTATTTAATGTATTGTAACTTTATTTGTGATACTGTAGAAAACACAGACGACAAAGATCATTTACAGTATTGTTTAATGTTTGACATTGGTGTGCATCAGCACTTGTATGTGATGACCACATACAAGTAGCATATAGAAGTTACAGGGTAGAGTTTTACTCATCTTTAGTCATAGTGTTTGTCATGAGGTCGTAAACATGGTAAAATGCATGCTATAGCCCATGCATGATCATTTAAATGTTGTGTTTAGTTTGCTATTTAATTTACCGTATTTTTATTTGTGATACTAGTCTTGCCAGAATCACGTACAGTGTACCTAATTCATGATGGCTTTTGCAACCCTGTAATACACACATAACAAGTTGTTGAATTTTTGTTATCTCAGTTTAATGTACCGCTCTACATGAGTACATGTATTACAGTATGTCACAAAAGTGAGTACACCCCTAACATTTTTGTACTTTTTAAATTATATCTTTCCATGGGAGAAGTCTAAAGATATAATACTTTTCTACAACGTAAAGTAGGCAGTGTACAGCTTATATAAAATAACTCCACACACAACCATTAATGTCTAAACCACTGTTAACAAACGTGAGTACACCCCTATGAAAAAATGTCCAAATTGTGCCCAATATTTCCTCCCTGCTGTCATGTGATCCATTAGTGTTACAATTGGTCTCGGGTGGGTAGAATGTAGAAATGGGTAGAAGCTGTTAAATTTGGTGTTATCTCTCTCATACTGGTCATTGGAAGTTCAACATGGCACCTCATGGAAAAGAACTCTCTGAGGATTTAAAAAAGAGAATTGTTGCTTTACATGAAGATGGCCTAGGTTATAAGAAGATTGCCAACACCCTGAAACTGAGCTGCAGCACAGTGGCCAAGACCATACAGTGCTTCAAGAGGACAGGCTCTACTAACAACAAGCCTCACCATGGTCGATCAAATAAGTTGAGTGCATGTGCTTTGCATTATATCCGGAGGCTGTGTCTTCAAAATAAGTGTAGGAGTGGTGCCAGCATTGCTGCAGAGGTTGAAGGGGTACGGGGACCGCCTGTCAGTGCACAGACCATACGCTGCACACTGCATCAAACTGGTCTGCATGGCTCCGCCCAGGAGGAAGCCTCTTCTGAAGATGATGACCAAGACAGCCCGCAAACAGTTTGCTGAAGACAAACAGACTAAGGGCATAGATTACTGGGACCATGTCCTGTGGTCTAGGGCTGGGCGATATGACGATATATATCGTGAGGACGATAGAAAAATGTCTATCGTGCCATTTGTCCTCTATCGTTTCTATCGTGATAAACTAATTATTACATATACTGTTTAAATATGGGTTTATTTAGTGTTTAAAACATCGTTCATTTTTTCGTTCGTTCAGTTTTGCCTTACGTTGTGTGTTTGTTGTCTCGTTGTTCTATGTCTATAAAACAGTGTTTGCCGGCAAAAGCCGGTTTAAAAAGACGCTACGGCTTCCGGGGCAGCCGGAAGTAGACCTTAGATTTTGTTGTTTATTATTTTAGGTAGTATTTGAACTGTTTGCTGCATTATAAGGGTGCAGTTTGGGTATAAATATGTTCCCCTAATTTCTGTTAGTGTTTAAACGTTTTTGCTGTTTTAGCAAGTGTATTGTTTTTCACCCGGAACAGACCTGTAACTCCGTGGTGATTGTATGTGCCAACAGGTGGACTTTCCTATTTAAGTTCCCGCATTCAGTTGCTCTGTAGCGTTGTTCATGATCAGACATAAGGCTTGTAGGCCTATGCTCTTTTGTAACCCAGTTCAGTGGAGTTTAACTATATTAGTTGTACTTAATTATTCAGTTCTTGTTTAATCACAGTTTGACACTCTTGTCAGTTATTTCTTTGTGTTTTGACAAAGTAGGCTATTTATTTTCTCCTTATTTTTGTTTAATTACTGGTTTGATTTAATTTATTTGTAATCTTAATTGGGAAATAAAAACCCCCATCTTAAACCATCTCTTGCCTCCTCCTGCGTGAACAACTTAAGCTCAGACCGTTAGGACATCCTACCTTTTAATATTTGGTGCACTTAAAAGTAAGAATTTATTTTGTTTTGCAGTTGAAAATAAAAAGAATAACTAAAGACATACGCAACTGTGGTATATCGTTATATATATCGTTATCGTGATATGAAGTAATCCATATCGTCATACATGTTTTTTTCCATATCGCCCAGCCCTACTGTGGTCTGATGAGACCAAAATAAATGTATATGGTTCAGATGGTGTCAGGTGTGTGTGGCGGCAACCAGGTGAGGATTACAAAGACAACTGTGTCCTGCTAACAGTCAAGCATGGTGGAGGAAGTGTCATGGTTTGGGGCTGCTGGCACTGGAGACCTACACTTCATTAAGAGAACCATGAATGCCAATATGTACTGTGACATACTGAAGCAGAGCATGATGCCCCCCCCCCCCTTTGAAACTGGGCCACAGGGCGGTATTTCAACATGGTAACGACCCCAAGCACACCTCCAAGATGACTACGCCTTGGGTGAGGGTGAAGCTGATGGACTGGCTTAGCATGTCCCCAGACCTGAACCCAATTCAGCATCTGTGGGGCATCCTCAAATGGAAGGTGGAGGAGCTCAAGGTCTCAAGCTCAAGGTCAGCTCTGTGATGTCGTAATGTAGGAGTGGAAGAGGATTCCAGTCATAACCTGTGATGCTCTAGTGAACTCCATGCCCAAGAGAGTTAAGACAGTGCTGGAAAATAATGGTGGCCACACAAAATATTGACACTTTGGGCACAATTTGGACATTTTCACTTAGGGGTGTACTCACTTTTGTTGCCAGTGGTTTAGACATTAATGGTTGTGTGAGTTATTTTGAGGGAACAGCAAATTTGCACTGTTATATAAACTGTACACTGCCTACGTTACGTTGTAGAAAAGTATTATATCTTTAGACTTCTCCCATGGAAAGATATAATTAAAAAAGTACAAAAATGTTAGGGGTGTACTCACTTTTGTGACATACTGTATATCACCTTGTCGTTCAATAAGTTATCGAAATAAATTTAAGCTGGTTTTCACACTGACTATGGCAAACACAATGTATCTAAAAATATAAACATTTAAAAAAAATGTGAAAAAGCTGAATGATTAAGCCTAAAGTAGTCTACATTGCATTCACCCTTATGTGTGTTTTCAATTTTTGTTATTTTATGTAATATTTTTCATCCAGATATCATCCAAACTACATCTATTCAATTCACAGTGACCTTTATAACCCTGTAAGTCACAGATCACCAGTAAGCATCCACCCAATGGTTGAATTTGTGTTGGTTTTTTTTTTCAGGTATAATGTATATCGATGACACGTTTTCGGGCCTCCAATTTACGCTTTCGAGCAATATTTCCAGATGAAGATTTCTATGACTAAGCTACCACTTTGGAATGTCCATCATAGCATAATATAGTCTATAGATATATACTATTTCAAAAAGCAAGGATAGAATTTGCCACCTTGGATGGTACCAATAAGTGAAAATTCTCCCTTGGGCCCATGGCCTATGAGGTTTATCCTCTTTTGGCTTGCGAACTTTTTGCAGTGACTGATTAGGTTGCCAGATGTAACGGCCAAGGCACTGCATTTGTTTTGCGCATACGATTTTGTTAAATAGGTGTTGGATTTTGTCTGTTACAGTTTTTCTGAATTGCTAAAGCACAAAAACCTTTGGCTGAACAACTTTCTCAATTGCTTAAGCTATTTCTCACAACTGCGCACTCTTTTCCAAATACCTTAAGCAATTTCCACATAGTAAAACACAATTAGCAAAACTCATTGACTCCTCTTTGCAAAACTCTAACCACATTCTCATTCTTAAAACACATTTTGCATTATTTAAAGGGGTCCTTCCGTCAAAAACCACTTTTAGTAGCTCTATTTACAATGTGGTGGGTCACAACAAGCAGTATATGCACGCAGCATTCCAAGACGTGAAATTCGACCCTCATGATTTACTGGTCATTGAAGGGTCGAGCTAACCAAAACGAGCGGATCAGAGCATGCTAAACCTATCTACGTCACTAGGTCGTAAGCCCCGCCCAGAGCCATGTATGGCAAGCCCACATCCCAAAGGATTGGTGGATAGAAGCTAGGTGAGCAAAAGACAGCAAATTTGCCCAATCAGAAGTGCCTTATTGACACTTCATGGATATTCACGAGGCACACCGGAAAAGCCAGTCGTTCAACCACTAGACCTGTTATAGCTTACAGAAAACACCGTCAAACAAGAGATCTAGAACATAATTTTTCACAGAAATGACGCACAATGCATTTGACTATAGTGGCGACACAGAAATATGAATAAAAATAATGATGGAAGTTCCCCTTTAACACATGTGATGCAAAATGGTAAACATTCTTCTCCACATTTAATCACACAGAGCACCAATTGCATACATTAAGCACAATGAGTCAAAACTGAGTTTACTTCATATCAAATGACCTGACACCACCAATGTAAGCAAATTGAGAGAGCCACCAGAAGGGTGTAGCTTGAAAATGGCTGCCAATCAGAGACAAAGAGGACAGAGAGTGAGGGACATAGCAAGGAAGAGGAGGTAGAAGAGGAGCAAGAGGAAGAATTTTTCTACCAACCAAATTAGAGTCACCATTATAGATCACATTCTCATCCGACAATCTATGAAATCTCTTAGAGGCCATGTGTGGAAAAGCCCACGGCTCCTCACTATCAGGATGGTTGAGGATTGGAAGCAGGGGTGAAGTGGTACAACAAAAATATTCTAAGTCCACGAACGTTGTAGAAAAATATATCGTCATTTATTTTGTACAAAACAAACAAAACCGTGCAGCTCTCGCACACACAAACAGAAAAATAACTAAACCTAAACGTAACATTTAAACCGAAAATAAACTCTACAAAAACAGGCAACACAGTTCTCACTCGTCTCTCGTTCTTCTTTTCTGTTCGTTTCTTTCTCTGTTCAACGTCCGTTCGTTCTCTTTCCTTTCGTCGTTCTTCTCAACTCAGAGATGAGGCCATCCCCGCGCTGCAGGTTCAGGTGGTGGCAAGCGTAGCACACAGAGTTCAATGTTAAACACAGTAAAAACGGTGAGAGGTGGAGATGGCAGAAGTTCACCCTCTCATACCATGGAATTGGCCTGTGACATAGGCCAGGAACAGTGTCAAGGATAGATATGACACGTCAGGGCATTCTTTCCCTGTTACCTGGGACATCATTGCTTGGAATGTGGATGAGATGTGGACCCAACCCAAAGCCATGATAAAGCCCAGTGATCTCTTGTTTGCAGGACTGTATACAGCACTTGCAGTTTTCATTTGTACTGCATTCCCAAAATGTATTTTTGTTCGAAGTATTTTAGCAAATTTTAGCTGAGAGGCTGCACGCAGCCCCTGACGCCGTGCATGTAGCTATGCTGTTTATGTTTTGATGTTGTACAGTTTAGACGATAAGATCATTTTCATTCATTCCACAATCGACATGGGTAGAGTGTCCATGCAGGTACCTGTATACTGCAAATATAAATAGACTAAATAATCAACCACCCACCCCCGTGGCGACCCCTACAAAAAAACACTACTGGATTTTGCATTATGGATTGAGGTTTATACTCATAGTCATATCCCACTCTCTTTCCCCTCTCTCAGGTGTGTGTGTCCTGTTCCTGGTGGTTGGCATAGTGAATGATAAGACAGCACGTTTGAACTGTGCCGTGCACATACTGTCTAATGGATCTGCATTTTACAACCTAAGTAAAGTAGCAAAACCACTCCATACCACAGCCTGGGATATTAATGTAAGAATAACTCTTGGCCATTGCTTTGGTATATTCAACCTCATGCGGTAAGGCTGTTTGTAATACATTGCTGTTATGTGTTTCTGTTCCTTTCGTCATTAAGGGAATAGTGGTGGCCAATGAAGATGGATTTAACAAGTCTGTGGTTGTTCTACAAACAAATACCTCGCTCCTTCTGAATAAGTACTACCCCAATACCACATACAAAGTGAGCTACTATGAGGTATGATGCTGAGAAAAATCTTTTTATTACTTAAGATGAAGTTGACACAGGAGCTGGAGTCACCAATAAATAATAATAACAACAGCAACAACAACAATAATAATAACATGGTCTTCTCATCTTTTTTGATAGTGGCATCAAGAAGTCTCCTGCTATGGTAAGTGATATGTGTCCAGCAGTTAAATTTCTTCTTTGGATTGTAATTGTTACAAGTAAGTACTGTTCTTGTCGTTATAGGCGAAATGACGTTGATATCTGCTGAAATATCTGTTGAAATCAGAACTCTAATTCAGGATATCTGTAATTACATTTTGACTAGGCAGAATGAAAGTTACGGATATCTCCAATGGCAGATATCTCTAATCAAAATTAATTTTAAGATATCTATAACTTGATTATAGATATCTATAATTACATTATGACTATCCATAAATCCAGTTTGGGATATCTACAACGTCATTTTGACTAGTCACAATTCCAGTTACAGATATCTAAAATGTTATTTCGCCTAGTCAAAACTTAATTTAAGATATCTGAAAAGGAACATGTGGATATCTTGAATTGACTCAAATTGAACTGGAGTTATCACTAGTCATAATCAAATTGTAAATATCTTAAACTTGAATTACAGATATCTATAACTCAGTTGCAGATATCGGTAATTCACATTGTGTATATCTGCAACTGAATTGTAGATATCTGTAATGATAAACCCCATACAAATAAAAGGCAAAGGTGACACCCTAGGAAGAATATCTTTGTGGATATCTGAAATGACATTTACGAATAGGAAGAATGTAGTTGCAGATATCTTAAATGTTCGTTCTGACTAGGCAAAGCTGAATTACAGATATCTGCAACATATATCTAGTTTAGCTGTGCGGGTGCTTTGTCTGTCACAGGCCCTACCGATGCAGGTCTGGGTGAAGCTTCATGGGTAATCAATTCTGCTGTGGTCACTGCTATCGTCTCCCTCTTCCTGGTCCTTCTTCCACTTGGCATCCTTTGGGGGACGGAGAAAGGGTAGGGCAGTATGTCAAGAATTAATTGTTCCACAGTCTCACACATTGCTCAGCACAGTCTCACACAGCTTTTGTTCTATGAGTTTACATTCCTCTGTATATAGAAAACAAGCTAGCTAAACTGAAAAACAAAATTACAAAAGTTATATTGAGACTACAAAGCTAAGGTTTTGATAGACCTGAGCATTCAGGCAGAGTGAAAGTTGGCCAAAAAATAGAGATTGGTATGTTTTCAAATGAAGTATGTAGGGATATGATAGACCCCTGTACTGCACTAGTGTTAAACACCTGACTTTTGTTAAGCATGCCACCAGAGGGGGTAGTGTGTTTCATGACACCTCAGTTTGACCTCTTCAGGCCTTGTTGTGCAGCAGTGCCATCTAATATGCAGTCAGATACATTTCATAAGTCAATCCACACCATGTAGCAACATGGAGAATTACACAATTAACAAATCGTAAAGAATTAACATGAAATTGGTTTTCATATGCTGTTTCTGTAGATGTTTTCAAAGGGGATAAAAGAAGCCAATAGGAGATCATGAGGGACAAGAGGACATGCCATAGGACAAAGAGGTGACACTGCCAGATGTCCTCAACAGCTGCTTTTATCCGTTTGTGTGTGCCATTTAGAGCTTTGTCTTTTCAGAAGGAGTATTGTAGCAAAATGTTCCATGTAGTTTGTGCTTTTGTATAATGGGCATGTTTGAAATGACTGTCTGGCTGATTGGCTAGCTTAAAGCAATGCATTCTGGACTTGAAATAGTGATGTTTTTGGACAATCTCGTCAGAATGTCATCATACCCACCCATCCAGTCATTTCAAACAAGCCCATTGCAACACCTACAATATCTTAAACTATTTATTTTCATTTATTTCTTTAAACTTTTATTTTGTTTCCTGTCCCTTCCTGTCCTTGCAGTGGTGGTAAATTTTAATATCTATCCAGCAATAGCTGTCCTTACCCTTACTATCCCTACACTGTTGAGAAATGATCTACTGAGACTGTTACAAAATAAGCTTTACTGTAGCCTATTTAGAACACTGGAACAAATAATGTTTTACATGAGCACTAATTAAAATGAAAACCGTTCGATGTTTAATATTCTTGCAAGGGAAAGTGCCTTTTAGGTCATTAATTGCAGTGGTGGTAAATTTTATTATCTATTGAGCAATAGTTGTTCATACCCTTACTATTCATAGACTGTTACATACATTATTGAATTACCATAACAAATCGTCGACTGAGACCATTACGAAATAGGCTTTATTGGAGCCTATTTAAAACACTGGAACATAACATAAAAATATTTCCATTCAGCACTAATTAAAATGAAAATATTTCTATGTTTTTTTGATTATTCCTGTAAGTGAAAGTGCAGTTTAGGTCAGTAATTACCTATATGGCCTAGGTGGTTGCAAATCAATAAACTGCCAGCCTTGTTTTGAGCTGTGGAAACAGTGTATACCACTAATAACTAAGATGGTGTAGCATTAAATTAGCATGCTAACACTAGTTTTACAGTAGTCAGCATGGATAAGTCCAGCACACACAAACAAATCCATGTGCCTTAAAACAATCATGAAGTGCCCAAAACTAGCCTACTGGTATGTTCATACATAGTACTGTCTTATTATTCTGGTAATGGTAGCATAGTAGCCAGAGGGAATCCAACTTTGTCTTGAGCAGACTTAAAGCTGTGCCAGTGCGCACACTAATGAGCAGGGAAGAGCTATAGGCTCCTGAGTAGTGCTGGATCCTTAATCAATCACGATTAGTGATTGTGTTAACCTTCAGGTCAATCATATGGTCAGCCTTAGGCGTATTTATTTGACCACATTGCAGAAATGACACAACAACTGCCAATCAGAGTCTACCTTTCCGTGTTCCAGTATGCCTACATCGGTTTTTTTTTACCATATCGCCCAAGCCTACTCCTGAATATGCCACTCTTACGTTCATCACTTCATGTATTTGGCTGCTAATGTGTGCCATTCGCCACACATAGGCAGCCAAATACATGAGAAATTACATACAGTCTCTCCAGATGATATGCTGTGAAGAAAAAGGATTTCCCCTAAACTGCAGTAAAAGCAGTTTACTAAACACACAATTTCAGGACTTGGTTTTCATTATGAACAGTGTTAGTGAATTAGCAATCCCTTAGTGCATTAAAAGCAGCCCATAGACACTGATTGGAAGGTTTTTGCATTTCTGTGGTGGATGGTGTTGATGAAGTGGTAATGGAATATAAAAAAAATATAAATTTATTTATTCGTTTATTTATTTATGTAGTTATTTATGTATTTATTAGGTATTATATATACCTGAAAAACTGATCCCAACAAATCAGGCATTCTGCACATTCACAGATAGGTATTCAATCAGCCAGTAGTCTCCAAATATTCAGGACTTTTGGTCTGAAGCTGGGAACTGATTTTATGATGGGGAAATGATTGCGGTAATCACGTTTTTATGACCATGTAAACATGTTTGGTAGTGCAAACAAAAGTTTGTGTGGTACCGATTGGTTAGTACAGAGTATTGTATAAGGCAGGGTATCATGAAAAGAGTCAGTTAATAGAACCCCTGTCTAGTCAAGGTGCTGCTGGTGTCATGTATCAAAACACTTGAAGTTAATACTGCACTGTACTGTAAGTTGACTACTTTATGACTGTAAGCATATTATTTTAACAGTATGAATACTGCAGATGAATGATTCTGTTTCAGCTTTGATCAGTCATCTGTGATCAGTGTAAGCAGTTTCCACTGCATTTTAAAGGTATTTACCAAAATCATCACAGCAACACAGTCTATCAAGCTGTCCTGAATCCAGTGGTAGCCAGCATTTTTGTTTTTAAACTTTTGATAGCACTTTAAAGTTTGGTCCTATGATTACATATTGTGCCCTACTATATTGTTACCATAATAATTATTATAGAAATGGAGTTAAGTTACAATCTTCCTGAATTAGTATTCTTTTCTTTCTGTTTCTGTTTACCATTTTTTGTACATTTAAGCAGTAGGGGAGAGCCGTGACGAATGAAACACTTTTTACTTAACGGTTATTTTCAAAGACAGTGAAGCAAATTAGATTTCTTTTGCCATATGGCCACCAACATACAAGTGTATTCTATTAGTTACTGGTGTAATTTAACACATCCGATAAGAAATCACGTTCATTTTTAACTTTGAACGCAAGGTGTCGTTTGTTACAATCGTCCCTCATTGTCGGCACGAATGAAACACGCAATGATTTTTGATCACAAAAAAACTACCAGTAGGTAATATTTTACTTACCGATGATCTCGCGGAGATACTGTTTGAACGCAGTAACGTAACGGCATGCGATTTCACGGGGTTGTAAAGTCTTGCATGCTGAATGTGCTGACGACATATTATGTTTCAGATGTGTATTGTTTTTGAGAAAATAGCTGTGTTTCTTACGTCCCGTGTTTCATTCGTCACGGCTCTCCCCTATTCTAGTGAACTGCTGTCAGATTATTTCTCTTTTTTATGCTGTAGTAGCACTTTATATATTAAAGTTTGTACATGCACAACATTCATCTTTTGTGTGTGGTGGGGTGGGCAGAGGGCGAGTCGGGCATTTAAAGCTGTTATTACATGTACCTTACATATAATTAAAGGGCAAACAAAATCCATCAATGGGATTTCCCATGTTAATTTTCCAAAAAAAATTGTGAGGTAACCAATAAACCAATTTTCACCAAGACAGAATCACCTCAAGGCAGTGACAATACTGACTCAAAATGTCAGAACGATACATGTTGCGTTGCATAGGATGGTCATGCAGACCGGGTTGTTGCACTGTGCAGCATCTTATTTGAGCTCTGACAAGCTGATCTCTCAATTCTGCAACCTCTGCAGCCATTCTGGCTGCAGTCATGCATTTATTTTTTACAGCCAACTTCTGCATTTGACACTGAGTGTGAGTACTTTACTTGATACTACTCTGATTGATCCTGCCAATGCCTGTTCGAAGTGGAACCTGTTTTGGAAAACCACTTAATGAATCTGGTCACGATGATGTAGCTCAGTTTCATAGTGTTGCTGATCTTTTCTAGATAGGCCATCACTGTGTAAAGCAAATAATTACATTTCTGAAATCCTCACACAATTTGTTTTGCCATGAGGAGCCGTGTTGGACATCCAATGGCTAGTATGAGATAATTATAGCCAAAACATTAAAATGAATAGCTCTAATAGGCCTACATGACACACATATTTGTAGGGTCCAGTTGAGACTCAAACCCAAAAATGATGAATTGGACAATTAAGCGGCTTTTCAGGGTTAAATGATATGTACTGTTGTCATTGAGAGTGTACTCATTTTTGTGGCCTGCTATTTAAACAAAAATGCTTGTGTGTAAAGTTGTTTTCAGAATACAATGAATGCTGCTACACAAGCTGTACACTGACTACTCAAAAAACACATCAAAGTTTAATTTCTGTAGCATTGTCCCTTGAAAGGATATACCACATTTTTTTGTTGAAATGTGAAGGGTGTACTCACTTTGGAGATACTGTAAATATCATTGGGGAAAGCAAAAAAAATGGTGCAGTATATATTCTACACAACAGTCTGATGTACAAATGTTACTAACTGCTGATTTTTAAATGAAAATAGATGCAAAATCACTTCTTTAGTCACAGAAAAGTTAACACAGAATAGAATTGTAGTTGGTGAGAATGTTAATATAATGTTTCACTCCACTTATGAGAGGGATGCACAGACAGCATCAGGGCAACCACGGACACTATAATAATTTAGGACATTGATAAGATTTGTGGAAGTAGCTGATGCAGATGACTACTTGATGTGAGTCCAGTGCATATGTGAGTCGCGCACGCGTCACTACGACAGTACAACAATATTTCTTAGCATTTTACATTAACATGCGTCTATTACTGGCACCTGGCACCTGAGCTATTATGCCTGACCACTGGTTGGGTTGCAACCCACCACTATGCCATGCGCGACTCACATCTGCACAACTTTAAGTCTACGCATGTGCGACTCACATATACACTCGACTCACATCCGGGTAGTGCCAACGGTTTAGGTTTCGTTATGAGTAGTCTTCTATAGTTTGGTCACAAGACATTCAGAGTTATGCACGGAGAGCACGTTTCACGTTCCACTACACGATAATCGTTGTTCTTTCTGGATTCTAATCATGATGACATATCAAAGAGCGGGTAAGTTATCATTAATAGATACCTTCAAAATAAACGAGCATGCATTTACTTGTAAAGGTAAGGCTTATCTTCTCAACAATTATTTATTTCGGCTTGCGGACTTGTGCGATGACTGGTTGGTTGCCCGGTGTACTGATGCAATGGGCAAGTGTATTGCATTTGTCTTGCGCATACGATTTTGTTAAACATAAGTGTCGGATTTTGTCTCGATCCGAGATACAAGGTGAGGGTTGAGGTTGATAGTCTATGGGGGTTAGTAAGGGCTGCCCTCCTCACAATCCGCTGCTGGGCTTTGCGGTCTGCATCTTGCCGACGTTGGTTATTGATCGGCACCATCTGCAAAGCATCGGATGCTTTTTTGCCTTGTACGAGTCATACCAATTACGTCGGTTTTGGATCGGCAAAGAAGCGGCTTAAACGACTGTTGAGCAGGTCACTCTTCCGATGGTGTGCCAACCAAACCCCGATCGTCGGGGTCTCATCGACAAAGCGATGCTTAACCGATCATAATATTAAGTTCTCCTTCCGATGGATTGCCAACCTAACCCCGACCATTTGCAAAGCGACCTTCCTCAGAGCTTGTCATTGAAATGTGTCTTGTCACCAGGATGGGCCAAAATTAACTAAATTGACAACACTGTGGCAAACTGGACAATCAAAGCGAATTCACCAGGAGTAAAGCAACCTGATTTTGCTAATTCAGTGATTAAAAGTCAGCTAATATTAGGGTGATAAACTATGATGCGGATTTGCGAATTGGAATATAATATTATATATTATAATAATATTAGGATCTTAGAATATCCCTCTTAGAATTAACAATCTATTAAAATATCTATCTAAGTCGCATGGTTAAAAACATCCAATGGGGGCTCCACAGTCCCACAGGAGACGAACGGGAGCCCATTGGGGAGCGGCGAGAAGGAGACAACTGACGGTGGGGGCGGGGGGCACGACTGTTCCACCTTACTCTCTTAATACTAAGGGCGGCGGGGGGGGGGGGGGGCTGTCACTGGAAGCAGTGTTGCCGATCTAGCTACTTTTGGGCGTCCCTGGCGACAAAAAACTCATCTAGCGACTTTGCCGACTTTTTGGTAAATCTGGCGACGTTGAAAAACTTGTCTTTAAGTGACAAAATCATTGTTTTTCAACATAACTGTAGCTCTGCGCCACTGTCAGAACCATTTCTCACAGTGAAGCAGTGCTGCAGATTAGCTCTGATCTGTAAAAAAGTCGCTAGCACTGCCTTCTTGTATTAGAGACATTGCCGCCCACACACGTTTTCTAGATATTACCGTTGGGTGCAGGACGCTGTGATGTCATGACGTCATCTAGCGACTTTTCAGAGAGCCAATAGCGTCTTCTGGTGAATTTCTTTTGGCAACAATGGCTGGAAGGTTTCTGAAAAAGTTAGGGGGTGTTTATTCAAAAAGCTCGAACTGAGGGGGGGGGGGGGGGGGGGGCGGTGTAACAGGCAGAGGCAGTAACAGGCAGAGGCATTTCATAGAGGTCTCTGGCCTGACTGTAATCTCAGTTTGAAGGGTTTGAAGGGTCGCAAAAGCCAGACTGGCATTGGTGATCTTAAAGGGGCGGTTATGGTGCCAAGTTGGGGCCTTAATGAAGCAACTTGGAAAGAAGCAGTCGCGGGGCCAAGTTGGCCTGGCCCCCCTTGGGCCTCTGGCCCCCTGGGCCATGGCCCGGTTGGCCCGGTCATTAATCCACCCCTGTACGTGTCCTATACATTTGCATTCTGTCCTCTTTTGTGATCCTCTAATCTGAATTTAGGGATGGGAGTTTCTGAGATTAGGTTAGCATAACATTATGATAACTACAATGGTCTTAGTAAATGGCTGAACCAAATGCCTGGTGTTAAAATGTAGCTTCCGAAACCAGGTTGTCCATCACTTGTCTAAGCTGTCACTGCTTTCTACAATCAACATTCCTATTTCTCATCAACTGTAGACAACCAGTTGAGGGTACTCAAAACATGTTCAGTTTACTCATCTTCTAAACAAGATACGACTTCAGCTTCAAGTGTAGTTCATTGCTTTAAACCTCATCTACTCTTCTTAGTAAATTGTAGCCTATTACTTTGTCTACATGGTCTTAGACATGTCTTAGTACACACTAACACACTATTTTTAGAAGACATGGTCTTGGTGGTATTTCCCATCTAGCATGTAATTCTCTTGAGGTCACTGAACTGAGTAGGCTTTTAAAATATGGATTCTGGTTCCTACCTGTCATATCTCACTCTCCTCCCCCTCTCTCAGGTGTGTGTGTCCTGTTCCTGGTGGTTGGTGTGCTGGAAGGTCAGACAGCGGCTCTGACCTGTGCCGTGCACATGCTGTCTAATGGATCTGCATTTTACAACATAAGTGAAGTAGCGAAACCAGGCTGTGGTATTGACTTGGCTATTAATGTAAGAATAACTCTTGGTCATTGTTTTGGTGTATTCAATCTTTGCATGTGATGAGGTTGCTTGTAATACATTGCTGTTATGGGTTTCTGTCCTTCTCAACATATAGGGAATAGTGGTGGCCAATGAGGAAGAATTCAACAAGTCTGTGGTCGTTGTACAAACGAACAACTCTTTCCTTCTTAATAAGCACTACACCAATACCACGTACAAAGTTAGCTGCTCTAAGGTATGATGCTGAAAAAAGTATTACTTTATTTACTATTTAAAAATAGAGTTGACATTGGGGCTGAAATCACCCACAAGGATAATAATAATAATAATTCTTTATCTTTTTTTCACAGTCGATTGACGAAGTCATCTGCAACGGTAAATAACATGTATCTACCACTTAAAATTCACTTTTAATACATCATTGCTTTTATCAGTCACAGTCTCTGAAAGACAGACTCTAAGCGGGTAACTGATGTAGGTGGTAGGTAAATGATGCAATATCCAAGTAAGTGGATGCTTTGTCTGTTACATGCCCTGCCATTGGAGGCCTGATTGGGGCTTCACATGATGGCAAGTCATGGGGGATCGTTCTTGCTGTGGTCACTGCCGTCGTCTTGCTCCTCCTCGTTTTCCTTCCAGTTGGTATTTGCTGGTGGAAGAAGAAAGGGTAAGAAAGTCTGTCAACAATTATTACCCCAAGTTCAACTGATTGCTCAGCAGTCTCACACAGTTTTTGTGCTATTAGTGCACAGTAACCCTAGGTCCTGTACATGGAAAACTGAAAACTAAACTGAAAACTCAGCTAAACTGAAAAACAATTACAAAAGTAATATCGAGACAAAAAAGCAGGGGTGCTGTTGGACCTGCATTCAGGCTACAGCCCCAGGTGTTGTCATAATAGTCCCAGGTCCATAACAGGGTCTACAACCTTGTCATTTTTTATCAACAAACCTAAAAACTATAGTCTTAAAATAGCACAGACAAAATAAGGGTTGTGGCAGCGTTTGGCCTGGGCCCTTAATGTCTCAACATCCTACCAATACAAGATATACAATTATAAAGCACTCAGAATATAAGGCAACACAAAAAAGTAATGTAAACAGTTTAAAACACAGTCAGGAAACTTGGCTAGAGTATCAGAGAATGCTTCAAATGTAGCCCAAATTTAGAATAAGCAAATAAATATTCTGTGCCAAGATTGTTTTAATTTGAAGTAATTTTCTGCTCTGTTGAGGTGTCTTGGGATAATGCAGCCATAGCTCAGTTTCTCGGTGATGATTGTATAGACGTTTTTCTCCTGGCTATTTCGTTAATTGTTTAAAAATGGCAGACAGGAAAGCAGTAGAATTTGGTGGATAGTGTGAAAGTTGGCACAACAAATTAGACTTGGATATGTTTTCAAATAAAGTATGTAGGAAAATCATCTGAAAAACACCTGACTGTTTTTACCACTAGAGGAGGCAGTGTTTCATGACACCTCAGTTTGACCTCTTCAGGCCTTGTTGTGCAGGAGTGCCTCACTCATGTGCAGTCAGACACATTTCATAATTCAAACCACACCATGCAGCGCCATACAGACAATTAACAAAACATGAAGTATTAACATAATCAAATTGGTTATTTTTCATATTCTGTTTCTGTAGATGTTTTAAAAGGGGATACAAGAAGCCCGTAGGAGATCCTGAGGGTTAGGAGGGCATGGTGCCATGAGAGAAAGAGGTGACACTGCCAGATGTCATCAACAGCTGCTTCTTCCTGTCTGCTTCTGCTGGTTAGAGCTTTGTCTTTTCAGGAGGAGTGCTCCAGTAGTAAAATGCTCCATGTAGTTTGCACTTTTGTATATTGCACAATATCTATCTTGTATCCTACACAATATCTTAAGCTATTTATTTTCATTTTTCATTTTAGTATTTTTCATTTCATTTTATTTTGTTTGTTCCTCATTCCTAAGTCTTTTAGAAAGTCCCTCAGATAAGTAGCCTGTCTCACAAACAATCAGCAACATTGATAAAGTAGCACATATTAAATATTAACTTTTTAAGTTTAAAAAAAAAAAAATGTGACACATCAGCTTCCAAGGTTGTCTCATTAGGACTGTGAAACCTCATCGTAAGGGAATGGAAGGGCATATGATGATGCCAGTACACTAGATTACTAACAGGGCATACGGGTTTGTTAAAGTTTTATAAAGCTTTATAAAGTTAGTGATACATAATATGGAATTAGTTAAGATAATCTAGGTTGTAATGAGGCACAATACAGGGAGGTCTGTGTGTGCGTGTGTGTGTGTGTGGGCGGGGGGGTGTGTGCGTGTGTGTGTTTGTATGTGTGTATGTGTGTGTGTGTGTGTGTCTGTGTTGTTTGGGTGTTGTTGATGTTTAATCAGCACAGAAAATTTGGATAAAATCATGTACTAAGAGGATAATATGATGACAAAAGGGTAGTTCTTCCACACTAAAAGACAGTATTTGCTTTTAGCAAAGAAATCTAAAACTGAAATCTAAAATGTACTACATATTTTACCTATATAGGAATATGTAAACATAGCTTTAATTAGAAAAGAACTCTATGTAACTTTTTTTGGTTCAGAGTTCATGCAGAACCTGGGCCAGCATGATCAGTAAGATTGGTTGTGGCTGATGGGTGGTGGTGGTGGGTTTTGAAGGAAAAAAACATAAACATATGCAATTGGTAGTTATTCCAAGGTGAAAAAGGTATTTCCTTTTTTGTTGGAGTTACCCAGTAAATAATGACTTCTCAGATGTTATTGATTGCAATTTAAAGAACATTCGATTTGTTGCTGCTGCCTGTCTACCTCTGTCCCGGCAGTGGTAGTAAATTTTATGATATATCCAACAATAGCTGTCCTTACCCTTACTATCCCTACATTGTTGGAGACATTACTAAATCACTGTAAGAATGTATCTACTGAGACTGTTACAAAATAGGCTTTACTGTAGCCTATTTAAAACACTGGAGCATTTAATGTTTTAACGTTTAAAATAATGTTTCACAGTAATTAAAATGAAAACATTTTCATGTTTTTTAATATTCCTGCAAGGGAAAGGGCCTTTTAGGTCAGTAATTGACTCTATGTCCTAAGTGGTTGCAAACCAATAGACTGAGAACTGCCAGCTTTGTTTTGAGCTGTGGAAGCAAAAGACTCAGAGCTGTGCCAGTGCGCACACAAAGGAGTTTAACCGCCTCAGTGTAGGTGGTAACTAGCGCTAATACGCTAATAACTAAGATGGTGTAGCATAGCATTAGATTAGCATGCTAACACTAGCAGCATGGATTTGCTGGGCTTTGCTTGGGCTGTGAAAGAAGATGCTCTTGGCTTTGCCAGTAAGAGCACAATACGAGTTTACTGTTGTGATAAAAAAACAACACCTGTTAGATGTGGCATTATATTACATCAATTACTGTACTTTTACAGTTGTGGTGAACCTTTGGCAACATTGCCGCAAGTTTGCGGCAAGGTCATATTTTCACATGCAAATTAGTTTTGTGGCAAACTTATGGTGGACTTCTGGCAGACTTGTGGCAATAATGGCTTACTTGCGGTGAACTTCTGTCTTAAACTGTTCGCCACAAACTTGCCGCAAATATTTTATTTTTGTAAGGGGGACTGTAGCCTACCAAATTCGACAAGTGCCCTAAATAACAATCCCGGTTATAGTAAGATAGTTATGATTGACAGCATTTAATAGCTACACCTGTCCTCTAGTGTAAGATAGATGTTTAATACTTTAATACATGTAGGGACAGACACAGCTGACTGCTGTGGAAGCAGACTCAGAGCTGTGCCAGTGTGCACACAGAATGAGCAGACCCCTGTCACAGATGCTAGCCAGCAGTTAGTTGGCATGAATGTTTACCTTTACTCAGCATTACACAATAGCCCAGAGACGGCCGAGCAGAGACGGCCTCTGAATTACTCCGGTTTGCTGTGGTCTCTGTAATGCATAATCCAGACTACAATCCAGGAACTGCTTTAACAGATTCCTTTCCTTTAAGACCAGCTACTCCTTTACAGCTAGCTGTGCCTATTTACTTAGCCTGGTGGACCAGACTCTTTCTCATAGTTTCACTTTGTGTAAAGAGTCTGGCTAGTCTCCATAGGCATACGTTTACTTCCTGGTGGGTGGAAATTTTGTGTGATTTTTTTTTTTAAACCATTGGGACTGTTTTTAGCCAATCACGGTTGATTGGCAACCAAAAAAATGGTTGAAGCAAGCCAGAGCCTTAGTACAGTTGACTGACTGAGTACTGTACTGAAATACAATACTGAGCCGAGGTAATGAGGCTGCACTAGCCTGGCTACCGTTTACGTCCTTTGTACTGGTTTGGTTATATTATTATAGCTTACTATTGGAAACATGATGTGATGTAAGTAATGACATCTTGTCATAGTTGAGCTTTTACATGGCTCCTCCCTTTTTTGTCATCATATGAAATTCTCCTTGTCTGTTGACAGTAGGATTTGGGGTGTGTGTGTGTCTGTTTATGTGAGTGTGTGTGTGTGTGTGTGTGTGTGTGTGTGTGTGTGTGTGTGTGTGTATGTGTGGTAATGTTCTTTTTTGATTAGGTTAGGATTTGCAGCAAAGTGTGCTTTGTTATATTGCACACATGTCTGCATTAGTGACTAGGGTATTACCTCAGAAAACCAAAGGGAGAATACAGCTTTACTGTACTATGCACAAAGTATTGCTGTAATTTGGGAAATATGCTGATGTGCCACATTGTCACTGCCACGTACATTGTTTTGTGATCCCCGATAAAATGTCTGTTTACAAAACTGAGAGGATATGTAAATTAATTACATTGGTGGCCCACCATCTAATCAGCCACTGTTATGAGCTTTGGAACAAATCCAAGGTGCCTTAGAACAAGCTCAACACTCTAAAGTACCAATAACTAAGTACTAGTAGGTACTGTTGTCTTATTATTCTGCCTAATGCTGGAATAGTAGCTGGGGGCCATCCAGCTTTGTGTTAAGCTGTGGAAGCAGACTCAAAGCTGTGCCAGTGCGCACACTAATGAGCAGGGAAGAGCTATAGGCTCCTGAGTAGTGCTGGATCTTTAATCAATCACGATTAGTGATTGTGTTAACCTTCAGCTCAATCACCATGATCAGCCTTAGGCGTATTTAATTGACCACATTGCAGAAATGACACGACAACTGCCAATCAGAGTTTAGCTTTCCGTGTTCCAGTATGCCTACATCATTTTTTTTTTTAACCATATCGCCCAGCCCTACTCCTGATTATGCCAGTCTTACATACCAATCACTCCTGGGGATGGGTGCCTTTGAGTGTGGCCACTCGCTACACATTAGCAGCCAAATACACGAGAAACCAGCCTCTCGGGATGATATACTGTGAATAAATAGGATTCCTATTTATTTACCTTAAAGTGCAAAAAAGCAACTCACTAAAGACACGATTTTAGGATTTGGTTTTAACTATGAACAGTGAATTAGCACCTCCGTAGTACATTAAAAGCAACCTATAGACACTGAGTGAAAGGTTTTTATTTTTCTATGGTGGATGGTATTGATGAAATGGTTTATGAATATATAAAATATGTTAACTTTGGATTATAAATATAAAAATAGAGTTCCATGCCAGTGTTTGTACTTAAAGCTGTTGTTATGACCAGGTCATAAAGGACCATACCAGTGTGTGTGAATGAAATGTACAATTTACACATGTGTAAATTGTGTAAAAAAAAAAAAGCTCAAAAACTGACTCAGGCATTCCGACTGTAGTCAGGCACTGGATTTTTGGTTTGAAGCTGTGCAGTGATTATATGATGGGGGAAAAGATTGGGGTAATCATTACACGTTTCTACCACCACAAAAACATGTTTGGTAACACAAACAAAAGTGTCATATTTCCTTCATTTCTTAATCTGGACCCAAGAATTTGTGGTATTGATGATACATAATATCACCCCTGTGACGATTTATCGGTGCTTCTAAAAAATGGCATGGAGCTCTTATATGTTTTATACCTTTTTAAATGTGCAATATGTAGTCATGTTATGTGCCACTATCATGAAAATCTTTCTGATGTCAGAAGTGTCTCACATCGTTCCTGCTCACTGGCTCGTGTGGAAATTGTAATATCTGTAGTTTTCTACACACAGTGGAAACGAGTTACACTGATCACATTTGTGTGGTATTGATTGGTTAGCACAGAGAGTATTGTATGAGGCAGGCTATCATGAAAAGAGGCAGTACATAGAACCCCTGTGTAGTCAAGGGTGCTGCTGGTGTCATGTATCAAAACACCTGAAATTTATACTGCACTGTATCGTACTGTAAGATGACTACTCCATGGCTGTAAGCATATTATTTAAACAGTTTTTGCAGAGGAATGATTGTGTCCCAGCTTTTTAACGTGACTACTGTAAGCAGTTGATCATCTGTGATCAGTGTAAGCAGTTTCCACGGCGTTTTAAATGCACTTAACAAAATTTCCACAGCAACACAATGTATCAAGCTGCACTGAATCCACTGAAATTGGTAGCTGGTATTTTTTTTTTTAAATCTTTTAATAGCACTTTAAAGTTTGGTCCTGTGACTACATATTGCACCTTATATTATATTGATACCATAATAAGCTATTATGAAAATATGTGTAATAATATATAACATTTATTATTATTATTATTATTATTATACAAACATTCCATCTTGCCATATGAAAGCATGGTTAAGTTACAGTCTTTATGAATTAGTATTGCTTTTCTTTCTGTTTACATCATTTTGTTCACTTGTACCAGTATACTAGTAAATTTCTATTTCTCATTTCTATGCTGTAGTAGCACTTGTTATATTAAAGTTTGCAGATGCACAACATTGATCTTTTGTGTGTATTTGTGTGCGCTTGTGTGTGTGGGTGTATGTGGGTGTGTGTGTGTGTGGGGGGGGGGGGGGGTGATTTATGATGTGTTTTTTGGCAGCATATGTAGCCAAATTAACTCACTCCATCAGTCACATTCACCCAGTCCATGGTCTTGTTGTTGGCAAATATGTGAGTATTTGATGCAGCCACACAGACAGAACCACATGTACTGTTGCGTAGCCCAGGAAATGACATCACAAAGAGAAAATGACAAAAATGGCTGGAATTGCAACAATGGGGTGGTAGGCACATGAGAAGAAATGGTTTGCAATGGGGAGCACATTTGCCTCCTGTTTTTGTAACTTCACACACTGTTTACATACACAAAATCCACATAACACATTAGCAGTGAGGCGTACAAGGTCTGCCCTAAGGACTTGAAGAAAATGAACGTTGTTTTACAGATGAGAGAGATGGCAACAGAGTAAGACTGAACATATTAAACAAGAATACTGTACAACAGTATATACTGTATATATAGCACTTGGAATGATCTTTAACCTTGAATAGCCAAGATGCCCTTGGTAATTGTCATTCGTATTACAGGTCATTGTACAAGGAATTGTTTAAACAGGTTTGTTGACATTAGTTCAGTTAATAGTTTATGGGCTAGGCTGTGGTAAGTGTATTTTGGTATGCAGGCACTAAGCAAAGAATTAATCCGAAGTCTCAGAAGCAATTTACCCAAAGTCTAAATATTTAACCACTGTATTTTAAAATGAAATAAATATTGCAACATTGGAAGGCTCCATGTTATGGTGTGTGTACAGGTAACAACACATAACATTTCACACCCCTGTACTGTACCCTACACTAACCCTAATCCTACCTAAAGTACAGTGTAAATATGTAATGTTACATGTTGCTACACCATATGCATACCCTGTAACAGTATAGCACAGTAGCAGGGCCTATTAAAATAAAATCTGACCATATTTTCTGTGAGTGTATGAAATATATGACATACTACTATTTGACTTCCAAACTCCTCCCTCTTTTTGTTTTTACAGTAGTTTTGCGGTGTGACCTTTTTAAGGTAAAGGTTAGAGTAGCGTTAATTACCTGACTGCATAGTTCTTCCTACCTGCCCAAACAAGTACGAGACAGATGGTCATACAGACACTTATACGCATGTTCATGCACACACTGTATGCAAAAATCATTTTCAGGAGTTGAGAAACCTGCTCAGCGCCAATCCTTCCCTCCTAAATCCATACCTGCAGGACTGGTAAGCCAGTCAGTAACTATAAAGCCTCTTATGCTGTGTTTTTCTGCAAGACCTCACAGGTTACACTCTACTTTTATCGATGTCTGATGTACAGTTATAAGATATCTATATTTCATTCTTAGTCTTCATAGTCTCCAAAATAAGGGAAAACTAAGTGATCCCTCTGGATTTGCAAAGATCAGTCTAATTTTAAGAAACATCAGAGGAGAGTTCTGCCGACTGTGGGATGATGAATGCTGAAGGCCGTTTCTGCACCGTTTGCTGTGAAAACCTCGAGGACGTTCTTCTCGTGTGTGGCCACCGAGTGTGTAAGTCCTGCCTGCAGCAAGAGTGGAGGGGGTTTTACCAGTGCACGGTGTGTGGGGAAGTTTCTAATGAGGAGGGTCTGCTCTGTGGATCGTCTGTGAGGAGTCAGAAAGACGTCACGGCGCAAACGGGGGCCCAGAGGGCTGCAGAACAGTGTGAGGTGCTCTGTGGACGACACGGTGCGAAGGTCAAGCACTTTTGCCTGGAGGAGAAACTGTTTCTCTGTGATGAGTGTGAGGATATAAAACAGCATGACAAGCACAAATGCTGGCCCATTCAGGAAGCCAGTGTTGAGCTTAAGGTTGGTGCCATTTCATATTTTTCATATTTTCAAGCCATTACATACAAGTGTATTAAGGAAATGCACTTAGCTAAAGTTTATGACCTGAGGGCCATCACATAAAATCATTACATGAAATCTAATATAAGCCTGCTTGCTATTATCAGTTGAAATATTGCCAGCCTGTAAAGTCATACATTTCCTCTCAGCTAGCATTGTGTAAGGTTTTTTCATAGGCCTAAACAATATTACCACATCACTGAAAACTATGAGGGAAAATCACCTGCGGTTGTACTCTACTTATGCTTTCCAGAAGGAATTTGAGATTCTTTTGGAAGACCTAGGGGGCAAGCTGGAGATCCTGAGAGACAGTAAAGACACGTGTGTTCAGGCGGCAGAACATGTAACGGTGAGAATACATATCTTTGAGAAAATATCCCAGAACTTATTTTCAAGGCCTAATGCAAGCACATCGTTAGCTTGATAGCATAATTGCCTAAGTCATTTTTTTGTGTTTTTGGAAAACAAGAAAAAACACATTTTCTAAAAATCACATGCATATTTTTTATTGATATTTTCACAGAACATTCATGTAGATGTGAGAAAAAGTTTGGAAAAAGAACAAAACCGAACATCATTTTTTTAATCAAATAAAAGTGACTTAGGCAGTTTTGATGTATGCAAAATGGCTGAGAAGATGTACTGTTTATTTTATATTCTCAGAAAAACTGTCTAAGTCATAGGCATAATCTGCCTAAGTCAAATTGATTGTATAAAAACTGCCTAAGTCCAATGGTAAAACTGCCTAAGTCATAGGCATAATCTGCCTAAGTCAAATTGATTGTATAAAAACTGCCTAAGTCCAATGGTAAAACTGCCTAAGTCAAATGAATGACGGCAGCTATGTTTTTTTTTTACTTTTATGAGTGTTGTGATTGGCCAATGACATAGGCAGACAGACAGGATGATGCAGAAGTGGTAGGGGAGTAAAGTTGTGCAAAAATCTCAATTTGACCAAAAAATGACTTAGGCAATTATGCTATGAAGCTAACGACATGTTCTTTGTTATGACACTAGCATCAAGCCAGAGATTCAGAGGAGAAAATTAAGGCAGAGTTTGTGAAGCTTCATCAGTTCCTGTATGATGAGGAAGCTTCCAAAATATCTGCTCTGAGGGAGGAAGAGGAGCGAAAGAGTAAAGCGCTGACGGACAAGATTGCCAAGCTGAGTGAAGAGATTTTATCTCTATCAAAGGCAATCAGCACAACAGAAGAGCAGCTGAGAGCAGATGTAATACCTTTACAGGTTACACTGTTTCCTGTTTTCTGTTCACACACAAAACTACACATAAATACAAATATACACATACATAAAGGTTACACTTTATTTTACTGTCCCTTGGGTACAGTGTAACAAAGTGTGTAAAAATATGTTACATTATGTACTTACACTGTACCTTAGGATTAGGGTTAGTGATAGGTATGCACAGTGTTATTGCATGTGGTTATGTCTACATACATATTGTTACATGTTGTTACATGTACATATAAAGTAAGAGTGGCTAGCTCAATGAAAAGGAGTCTCCTTTTTCTGTGTGTGAGCCACTCTCACTTTACTTGCACTTTT
>CM059277.1:15694144-15716644 GCA_030347295.1 Setipinna tenuifilis
AGATTCGACTGGTACCTGTGCGTCTTGGGCTCCGAGGGCTTCGGCTCGGGGACCCACAGCTGGGACGTGGACGTGGGGCACAGCACGCTCTGGATGCTGGGCGTCACCTCGGAGTCTAACCCGAGAAAAGGGCTGATATTCTTCAACAGCGGGGTCTGGTGCGTCCTCCACATGGACGGCAAGTACAGGGCGCGCTCCTCAGACCAGACCTCGGGAGCCCCACTGCAGGCGGGTGGCAGACTGCAGAGGGTTCGAGTGCAGCTGGACTTGGACAGAGGAAGCGTGGTCTTCTCGGACCCTGCTCACAACGCCCACCTGCACACGTTCAGACACACCTTCTCTGAGAGGGTGTTTCCGTTCTTTTTTACCTGGTGCACTCAATCTCCCCTGAGGATTTTACCACAAATGGCTTCTGTAACAGTGGGATAACAGAAGTTGGGATTTGCTGTTTTAAAATTTGACACCACAGAAGTTCAGAAGAACAGTATGATTTATTTTTCCTATTCAGTGATAAATCCGTGGACATACTGGCTCTACAATGACCACCTTCCAGACTTGTGGTTGTCTTAAAATGATTTGTTTACCTGTCCAATGTAAGTTACATGCAGCGTGTAGTTGGAATGAATTCAAGTGCTTTATATGTCTTAGCCACAATTTCTGGCAGTGGCATATACATTGTGTTTTGCTTCATATTGCTTCTTCTACATTAATATTCACAGTGATGAAATGCATATCATCAGTATTATGTTGTGAATAGATTTAATAGCATAAAAATACTTTATCACAAAAAAGCAATATTCACTGCATTTTGCCTTAGTACACGTGATCCTTTTTATATTATTACAGTGTAACCACATAACCTGCATTTGGAAAAAAAAATGACAACTACAAAGCAGATGAAATCACACTATCATTTTGACAAAATTGTAAAAGCAAACAGACTTTTTGTCTTGACTTGGTGTTGCCTTTATCTGACAGCAGGTGGCAGCACAGCGCACCGAATAAGCTGATCAGGAAGTAGGGCAGGTTTTTTGCCTCACACTTCTACTATCTATGGCCTCACATTAGCAGGGCTTGTCAACTCCACACATTAAGAATGCACACACACGAAGTAGTTAAAACACTTAGCCTGGGCCTATTACCTGTAGTCTAAGAAGTCCAAGAATTGTCGTGTAAAGTATATACAGTATGAATATAAACTGTTGTAGGAGCCATTCCCTCAATTAATTTACTTTGCCATTTTGTAAATGCATGAATTCTTGTATTTCTGTGAGCATGTGCCCCCTACAGGCCGAAGGTCACCATAAATTGGGAGGCTACCTGGAGAAGGTGTGGCTGACTGGGAGCACAGAGCCTTTGACCTTGGTTGTCTGCTGACTCACCTGCTGCATGAACCTTTGTGCTCATTTAAGTTAATTTACCTAGTCTGTCTTTATTGTTCTACGGCTACAGGAGCCTATATTATTTGTATTTTGAAGTCAATTAAGAAACTAAAGTAAAAAATCTATCAACTTAAAACCCTTGTCTGTCTTCTTGGAATTTTGGACTTTGGTCAAGCAAACACACAAGCGTCATAAAGTATCAGTCACCACCAACAAAGGGACAAAACAAATGGACTTTTAAACAGGAAAATTTGTCAATACAACTGTGTTGTTGTAAAATAAAACTAGCGATATTCTTAACCTTGTATGCCGAAAATATGTGTCATTATACGTGTCAATATCAGAATTCTAAATTATATTAAGAAACAGTAGGCCTATAATCATGCTTACTTTTCATATACAGTTAGTGTTACTGAGAGGGAAATCAATTTATCATTAAATAGAAACAGAGCTCTACGTTTTCTTCCACATCAGATATCTTTTTTCGGGAATAAGGACCCTTGATAAGGATCTCTTGTTTCATGACTTTACATATTGCCAGAAGTTCCTTTGCGCGTCTAACCCATGGTCTAACCCTGTACTGTCTAATTGGCTGTCGTCGACTTTCGATGCTGCTGATAGGCAGATCCCCGGCATATCCCTCTTCCGGAACGTCTTGTAACTGGATGCCATGATGTCAATCACTTGTGCTGGTTGCATGTGCTTCCGATGCCGCATGCTCAGTCTCCATCCCTCTTCTTTCTGGCACTGAGAAAAGTCTCAGGGTTTGAACTGTTTGACGAATTTTGTTCCACAATTGACACGTCTTGCACCAGGAGCTTGTAAGTTTTACCTCATCAGCCTTGTTCTGTTTAATGACATTAACTTTCCTTTCCATAACTTCATTGCTTGGATATAGCCCATGTTAGTTTAATGCATAGTCAGTGGGCTATTGACTGCAGAGGCATTTTTGCTAGTTGCATGAAGTGCTGTGCACACAACATCAAGTGCAGTGCATACCGTCAGGTCCACTGCTGTTATATGATTTCATTTTTAACTTTGAATAGTAGGAAGAGAACTTGGTTTAGTTTTCTAGACTTTGTACTAAGTCAGTTCTGTAGGACACAGGCAACCAGTGCAGTTCGGCTAGTACTGGAATGATGTGATCTCTCCTTCTTCTTTTTGTTAACAGTCTTGCGGTTGAGTTTTAAATAAGCTTAGATGGAAGTATGCTGTTTTAGTTTAGTTACTTTATTGATTTATTTTATACATCTTAAATGCTGTTCAAGTGTTGATGGCTTGGTGACTGGATGTGTGTGTGTGGATGTGGGAGTCACTCGTAAGGAAAAAATAGAAAGGGCACTGTGTTGATAATTAACATTTTGTCAAAGTAGACTACTCTTCATTGTGGGATAATGGGTTTGTGGTGTCTTTAAGACACTCAGAAGCTTGGTCCTTGTCAGGATAAGTTCATATGGCAATGGCATAATATGAAAGACATGAAATCTAATCTAAGCAGTTACTGAGTTCTTGTTCTCATTATGTTAACAGGCAGACATTGAGATACTCCCAGAGGTGAGGCTTAAGAGCTGCAGTCGCAATGGCTTCATTTCTGCCTGAAGAGGATCTAACATGCACTGTGTGCTGTGACATCTTTACGGACCCAGTGGTCCTGTCCTGTAGTCACAGTGTCTGTAAGGACTGTCTCAAGAACTACTGGAGTGCAAAAGAAGCCCAGGAGTGCCCTCTGTGCCGGCGGAGGTCTTCGAGAAACGACCCCCCTATTTGCATAGCCCTGAAGAACCTGTGTGAGGCCTATTCGAAAGACAGACCAAAGCCTGAGGAGCTGTGTCCCTTGCACAAAGAGAGATTCAAGCTATTCTGTAAAGACGACAAAGAGCTGCTCTGTGTGGTGTGTCGAGACTCTAAAATGCACAAAAGTCATGATGTCAGTCCAATAGATGAAGCTGCTGCGGAACTCAAGGTATAGTTTTCTCATTTTTTTGTTGCTGTTACTAAATGAAAGGCTGCCTAGTTTGATGTAATCTGTTTTATTTATTGGTTGTGTTTTGTTTTCATGGTAGTTTTTTCTGACTGACTGCTGAGATTTTTCCAGGAGGAAGTCAAGGAAGCATTGGAACCATTGGAAGACAAACTTCGTCAATTTAGAAGTACAGAGTATCTCTGTAACGATATGGCAGAGCACATCAAAGTAAGTCGACCTACAGACAAAGTGCTTCAGGAGCATTTCACTCCAGTGCTAGATATTAATTATGTACCTTGTCCTTTTCAGAAACAGGCTGAAAAAGCAGAGTCCCTGATCAAGGAAGGGTTTGAGAAACTTCGTACATTTTTAGAAGAAGAAGAAGAAGCTTCTTTAAATGCACTGAAAAAAGAGGAGGGGAAAAAAAGCAAGTTGATGAAGGAGAAAATTTGCAGTATTGGCAAAAAAATCGCATCTCTTGAGGAAAGAATCAAGGGCATCAAAAAGGACATGGAAGTGGAGTCAGTTGCCTTCCTTAATGTAAGAGAGACAACACCCATCTTGTGGTGCAAAATACAGTGGTTGTAAATTTCCAGAGAACATGTAATTCAAAATTACAATATGTAATTTTCAGTGTAGTAATTTATTATGCATTGTTATTGTTCTGAATAACTTTTTTTCCCTAGAGACTTTGTAGGCTAGTTTTAGCAAAGCGCATACAGGCGCCAGAAGTTATTTTGGACCAGACTTAGTAGGGCCCATATTATCATAATTCTGCAACTATGATTAAATGATTATGACAAGATTACATGACCAATGTTATTACATTAAAAAAATGAATGAATGATGTCCAAAACAATAGTAAGAAATGCAGTTGGAAGAACTACATATTGTGGATGCAACTCTGTGTTAGTCTTTATGTCTTGTCTTTTGTCTTTGCTGATAACAGGACTTTGAAGATATCCTGGAAAGGTAAGAGACATGTCTGGTACTGTTTACACTTTGGTTTGTGACCTTTGCAATCAGTGCAATTGACCCCTGACCCTGGCCTCTCTTTTCAGAGCCCAGGACAACACGGAGGAGCCCGAGGACATCTCAGGAGGCCTTATTAACATGGCAGCGCATGTGGGAAACTTCAACTTCAAGGTCTGGCTGAAGATGCGGGACCTCAGTTACTACAGTGAGTAACTTCGTATGAGAACTCTCCTCCTCCTCCTCCTCATTCATTACACACACACACACACAGTGGTCAGGAGAACGAGTGGAATAATCTAAGAGAGTTTTAAAACTTTCATTGAAGGAAGAAGAGGAATTACTGTAGATGTCATTATGCTTTTCCTTTATAGGACTGTTTTGTATGTTTGAGACATTGGATGCATTGAACAATAGTCTGTAGTCTGCAGATGTGCCTCAATACAGTGTTGCACTTCCACAGGAATACAACATAGGCTACTCTCTGCTGCTATCGCTATAAAAAGCGTCACTGTTATAGTAGCCTGGTAAACCAGCTCCTTGTACTTCATTTCATTTTGTACATAGGGGCTGGCTGAGGTTCCATTGACATGGTTTTCTCAGGCAGAATCTTGCCCAAGAAATCAGCGAATAGAGGTAGGGTTTGTGAGTGATGATGTTGAGTTTGTGTGGTACATTTAAATTGTAGTGTGTAGGCAGGCTTATAGCCAGACTAATTGCATACATCAGGACCAGACGTTAAGGATTGGGTAAAGGCAGATCCAAGCGTTTTAAACTTCAGCACTACAGCGTCGGTCTACACCTCCTGGAAGAAAACGTTTCTCAGTACAGCACGACCAGACCCTCGGTGCAAAATGAAATGAATACTGTTACTGACAGCTATAAAATGTAAAATGTAATGTGTAATTTTAGAACTATCTCTCTGCAGATCCTGTGATCTTGGACCCCAATACCTCAGGTGCCTTGCTTATCCTGTCTGATGACCTGACCACGGTGAATAGCAGCTATGGGAGGCTGAATCTTCCAGAGAATCCCGAGAGGTTCTACTCCTGCGTCGTGGGCTCGAAGGGCATCAGCTCCGGGACCTACAGCTGGGAGGTTCAGGTCCATAAGCACAAATACTGGGATATCGGCGTGACCACAAAGCCCAAACAGAAATCGTCAGACTACTGGAGCACGGTTTGGAGCATTCGGTCTCGTAATGAGCAGTGGTCAGAAACGGCTCAACACTCCATACATTCCTTAGGAACAGTCACTTCCTTGTCACTGAGTGAACCTCCAGAGACCATCAGAGTCGACGTGGATTTCAACGAGGGAAAGCTGTGTTTTTACGACAGCGGGAGGGAGAAGAGGCTACACACTGTCAAACACAACTTTACTGAGAAACTGTTTCCCTTTTTTTATACCTACCACCAGTCAGGGCCCATAAATATCGTACCTGTGCGTCCCGATGTAGTGCTAGATGACGGTGACCTATGGGTACAAATGTAGATGTAGATGTAAAGCTTGAATACACCAAATACACCAGGTGTTTGCCAGTGCTTTTGCAACTTTAGAATTAGAATTTGGTTAAGAGAATGTATGTACAAGTACATCAATAGCTGCCTTTCCTGACATTACTGTTAGCCTTGCTTTTGCCTGGAACAATTTTCATACAAGTGCCTCATCTTTCACATTTCTGAAGATGCAGGGTCATTGTTACTGTATGTGTACCTTATTGAGTGTAAAAACATTCCTGTAACTGTGTTGCTCCAGCATCATTCCTAGTGATGGATATTGGATGGAGTAAATACTGCTACTGCTGTTGTTGTGATGACATTGTTAACCTCTGAGCCGTCATACCTGAATGTAGGGGTTTGGCAGGTCATTTTTGAAGCAGTGAGGTTTTGCCTAAAATCTTGTTAATAAATAGGAACATTATTTTTCCTGGAAATGAACAAATTTAAATCTCTCTGATGCTTATGTAGGGGTCCATGTTATGGAAAAAAAACACTTTTGTAGTGTTTTTCTCCCTCAGTGCCTGCAGTCTGCTAACCCCCAAATGTGACACAATGTTAAAAGATCAGTGTAGAACAGTCTCCATGTTGTTTAGTCTTGATCCATTTGATTTAAATAAAGTTGTTCTTCTGTCTTAATGTCATGGGTTTCATCGCCTAGCCCTTTAATGTCTGTCGAATAAAGAAAATAAAACCACCACACTGATTCACTTCAATGAAAGTTTATTTTATATTAAATATATTACAATACTGAATGATATTGTAAGAAAAGAAAATATGGGCATTGACCTTTTTTTTTTAAATAGTCAGTCTATGTACAGCATACGACAGAAGGAAACGCTGTTATATAAACATCTTGTAGTACGTAGATCTGAGATACCGCACAGCACTGTGAATGCACTGAATGGGGGGCTAGGTTGACTTTGTAGGAGTGACATGATGCATGGGCTCTCAGGGACAGGGAGGCCTGGAGCAGTGGCTTTCTGTGCTGTGCTGTGCTGTGCTGCACCGCTTGGTTGCTTCAATACATTCATGTCAGTCTAGGGGACGAGACCTCCCCATAACCTAAAGCGGGTGGATAGGGTTATTGACGGGCAGTGTGTTTCCTGATATAGCGATACTTGAACAACCGCCAATAGTAACCGACGGACAAAGAAAGTTAAGTATGGCAGTCCCTCAATGATTTGATAGGAATAGTTGTTTGACGATGGTGCCCCTTACCTTTAACACACCCCTGAGAAGGTGTTTTTGTTTTGCCCTGTGCAGACTGGTCGCTAATGAGATGGGCCTTACTAGGAGAACCAGAGGCCATTCTAGAGTACATTGTGGCACCAAGTTAAAAAAACAAAATCCTAATTTTCGCTAAAAACTGTATTGCCACAACTGTAGTTTAAGGTTTGCTGGCCCTTGGTGGGCCCCAAGCAGTTGCCTGTATGTGTGTGTGTGTGTGCCTTTTGACAAGCTACTCCTCTCATGAGAACCACCACGAATGCTGAGAGAAAGACCTGGGTGGGGGGGGGGATACGTGATGCTCACAGATTGGCGGAATCGGCGGGAATCAGCACAGCACAGTGCAGCTCCAGACCTCATCTAGGGCACACACATACTATGCTACCTCACATAACACACACCCAAACGAAAACAAACAAACAGACAAAACAAACAAACAAACAAAAAAAACAGTCTGACCTATTGGGGTAATGGTGGATGATGAACACAGAGACCCTCGCTCTCTCATCTCCACAGCGAACACAGATGTGTGTGTGTGCGAGACTGGAGTCTGGAGAGTTAGCAAACCGGCCGTGCACACACACAGCAGAGAAGTGTGGAACACGTGTGGAAGCCAGAGTATTGCTTGAGATGCACCATCTGCAGTAGTGGCTTTTGAGACCGAAACAAACAAAAAAAAGCTTGACAGTCCCTCTGCCTTGCCTTTGGGGAATGTGTGAAAGCTGTATAACAGTGTGTGTGTGAGAGAGAGAAAAAGAGAGAAAGAGTGTTTGTGTGTGAGAGAGAGAGAGAGAGAGAGAGAGAGATCCGATGGCATGCAGCTTAAACAGATCTCATCAGCATCAATAGTCCCTATGCAATATGATGTAGTGTCTGGTTCCTCATGGCGTTGAGGTCAGGTCTGTGTGCATGTCTGGACCAATGGGGGTCATTCACAGAGGTGTCGAAAGGCATGTGTTCACAAAAAGTGAGGAAAGGACAGCATCTTAGTTCAACTCAGTCTTTAACACAAAAAAGAACCTATAGTAATAATAATACATAATGCACTTAATTTTGTTGGGATTACATATATACATAACACCTGGGATAGGGGGACATTAAAAAGGTACCTTAAAAATACTTAGTTATTATTATTACTCCTCATTTCAATGTTGCAGTGATATTATTAAGTACAGTCATAGTGCATACAGTGGTAAAAGGAAATCGGTGCCCACATTTCAAATTAAAAGCCTCCTTGGTACACAAAAGAACAGCAGGCTTCACATTTTGTAAAATAAAAGCCTTCTGAGTACAGAGTCTGGGTGAATATGAAGTATGTACACATGAGGACCACCACATTAAAACTACTGATCGATCGAAGTGTTGTCAAGCTTCCAGTGAATAGCTGAAAGACGCACACATACACACGGAACACAAACATACCCTTTGAATAGTTTAGATAGATGAATTCTTATGGTGGTGGGAGATGTAGATTTCTTATACCTAAATAAGATATGCTATTTCACTGGCAGCTACTGTACGTAAATTAACTTTCTGATGGTGAGCATCTTCTTAAAAAGGCAAGTTTTTGTATTTAAAACATTCAACTTAAATTCAGAATGTATAAACACAATCGATGCTATCAAAAAGCATGAATGAATCCAGCAGAGAAAATATGAAAAAAAAAAAATCTTAAAAAGATCAGACATCCAATGTATTTTTTTTTTCAATTATATCACATTTTTCATATTTAAAGCCATCCAAATTGCCACTAGCATCAAACTACAATCCCTCAAATAACACTTAAACAAATCCCTTTCACCTCACCGTAAAACATTTCAAGTGAGGCGGGTAACTTCTCCACCTCCGTTGTCAGATATGTTCCCTTTTTCAACCATCACTGTCGAGATCCCTCAGATCTCAGTTACAGGAGAGCAAAACAAGACACATTTTTTTCTCAGCAGTGCCCCCTTATGAACCATTAAGACTAAAGTACCTACAGTTAGATCACAGGACAAGCCCTAGCATGGGACCACCACTGAAACATAGGACACAGCAGTGTGGACAAAGAGATGACAGCAAACTGTGACTGTTTTCAATGATAGTCCACCAATTACACACAGATCTTGTTTAAACATACCCATGCTCATATCAAAGAGTTGCAGGTAAATGTGACACTGTCTCTCTATCAGTCACAGCAACATCGAGGTCTGCCTGCGAAAAAGTATTACTCGTGAGGAAGGGGTAAGGAGTGGGGGGGTGAGGGAGGAGGGGTGGGGGGTGGGGTGAAGGGAGAGATGTTACATTCTGCAGAGGACAAAATCTACACACAGTCACTCCAGTTGAAACACATATACAGTCATACAGATATACACACACACCCACACACTCACACACTCATACACATACAGGAGTAAAACAGGAGAAGAGAATGAATTACAAACGTACAGTACACCTAAACACATACTACAAGATGGCAGGAGGGAGGGTTCAAAAACACCACGTCTTCCTCCTTCCAAACAAAGTCTTTTTTTTTTTAAGAAAAGAAATGGAAAGAAAAGAACGATGGTCATTCTGTGTCTCTGAACTTAGACCTATACATATATACAAAAAAAGCATGGTGGAGAGAGGGAGGAGAAAAAGCAACATGATGAGTTTTACTGAGCCTGTGCTTCTTGGAAGGGGTATGGGTGGAGGTGGGGGTTGTTGTTGTAGTGTTTGGGTGGACAGAAGAACAGAACTAGTAAAGTGTAGACGTCAAATTATACTGACTGGCAGACAGCTCAACCCTCAATCACATGCAGCCTCCTACAGCATATGCTCGAAGAAAACAAAACAAAAATAAACAAAACAAAACAAAATCATCTTTTCGTCCTCTTCTTCAATTTAACACTTCGTTATAACACTAGGAATGGTTTAAGCTGATTTTTTTTTTTTGTCATGCATACAGTATTTTTTTTTCTTGTTTAGTTTCTACAATGAATGCGTGCTTCCCTACCCATCCCCAGCCCCATAATAACATTAGCTCTAGCCTGCCCTGTCATACATTTGTTTTGACAGTCAGGTGACCAATCAGAGAAAAGTTTGTGTCAAAAGGGGCGGGGAATATCAATATAGGGAAAGGGGGATTGGATGGGATTCTCAGAGGGACCAAATCTCTGGTCACTCACTCTCGCTCACTCCCTTCTGCTCTTGGGGGGGGGGTTCATGGGATTTCATGGTTGTCTTGGTGGTGGTGCAGCCTGCCGTGGATGTGAGTGGGTTGGTGTGTCATTGCACGTTGGCGATGGACTATAGCAGTGTGTAGCTGAATGTGGGATGAGGGCTGCTCCTGCCACAGCGCCCCTTACAGTCCTGGAGGACTTTTTTTTCCCACTGCACCTTTTTTTTTCCCCCATGTATCTCCAGTCATCCATCCTTTGTTATTTTTGTTGTTTAAATTCTGTTCCTGTTTTTTAAATTCCACATTTGTATAAAAGCGGACGGAAATGTAGTTCGTAAGATCTGCAGGGTAGGTATCAGCATCTTCTTATATCGATGTCTCCCAGAGCTGAAAAAGATGTCATGAATGGTCATATGGCATTCTCTGGCCTTCAGTAGTCACAAGAGACATTTCGTGGCAGTCTTTACACAGCATTTACGTGCTCTAAAGTAGTTACAATGCTTCTTTTCAACATTTGTGATCTTTTTAAAGTGAGTTTTGTGTGTGTATGCGTGTGTGTGTGTGTGCGCGTGTGTATGTGTATGTTAGTGTGTGTGTGTGTGTTTGTATGTCTATGTGTGTGTGTGTGTGTGTGTTTTCTTACCCTCGCACTCTGTCTGTTGGCTTTCCGCTCCTCGTCGGGCAGTGGGGGCAGAGGGTAGGGGTAGCGTCTGCTGGAGGCGATTGACCCTGTGGAGGAGGTGGGGGACTTGGCTGGGGACAGAGTCCTGCAGGACAATACACAAGAGAGCGAGACAGACAGAGAGAGAGGGGAAGAGAGGGGGGGGGGGGGGGGGGGGAGACAGTGAGAGAGGAAAAGACAGAGAAAGAGGGAGAGGGAGAGAAAGAAACAGAAAGAGAATGAAAGAAAGAGAGAAAGAAGAAGAAGAAGAAAAAAAAGAGACAGAAACATCATGTTAGGCTCCTAACATGACATAAAATGGTGGCCTGGTGTCCGTTTGGTTCACAGCACTGGTCTGGATGCATCTGCTCTTTATATAACCACCTTGAAGCAGATTTTATAATACAACATGACTGATAGCTAGTAGCTAGCCACGCCACATTTAGCATATTTAGGTGAAAAATACACTTGGTCTGTAGCATGTAATCGTTCATGGTGATATCATCTATGACGCCTTGGGTAGGCCAAGTAGGTCTTTGACCCCCCACATACAGGAATTACAACACAACCAAACTTCAATGGTGGCGTTGCTAGAGCCAAAAGTGTTCAAACAAGTCTAGCCAACTGTAAGAGTAACTTTAGCATATTTAGCTTGTTTAGCATATTTAGGTGTGTTTGCTCCTTCAGTGCCATGTGGGTCTGGAGCTCTCACTAGAGAGGGACCGAGAGAAGCAGGCAAGAAATGGGAAGGGATGAGTCACAACAGACCAGCCTGGTCACCATGGATACCGTGAGCGTGGCAGAATGACATGAGGATGTCATCACAGACTGACATACACAAGACAGCGAAAGGTACGAGCAAAGGGGGGGACGAGACATGACAAACTATAAATGCAAGCAAGTGTACAGAGATATGGAGCTGAATACAAACACACACAGACACACAACAACCACTCACAATGCAATGCACATGCAGAGAGATGTAAAGACATGAGGCAAGGGCTGTAAACACAAGGAACAGATAAGGTCGTCCTACAAATGACAGGACTGAAACATAAAACAAGTTAAACGAAACACAAAATTCGGGTAAAAATCTTTAATATTGCACACACTGATCTCTTTCTGGAGTAGCACTACAAGGACAGATTTGAGGTAGACTGTGGTTGAAAGGTGTCGAACGTCACAGTGAGTGAGAAGGAGAAGAATATGAGCTGCTTCTGAAAGAGTAAGCCTAAACACTTTCAGATATCTTTATCACTTATTTGAAAATAAAACATTAGATCACTGTTGTATTCCAAAATCATGTGGAGGCAATACCTCACACAGCTCATCATCCTGTGGTTACAAAAAAAAAACTTTCTGTGGAGAAAGTGTGTCAAAACCTGAGAAATACTGAGATAACGTGATCTTTTTACAGCACGAGCACATCATAACAAACTTGAACGTTGTAAAAGGGAGAAGAAGAATGTTTCAAGAAAAGCTATGATGGCAATGAATGGTACTTTTTAGGCTCCCATCTGCCATCTAGTGTTCAGGAGGTAGTGCAAGGATGTCACAGTGAATGTAGCTTGAGTCTTTCCAGTCAAATATTTATATTCATTTTAATAGACATGAAAATTAGCCCTAGGCTAAATCTGCTGCATTTAGAGGGCCTGTGTAAATGGACATGACAGTTAATGTACATTGTCCCTAAATTAATCTAAATATTACGTTAACATGTGCGTCATAAATTAAGTATAACCTTTAACGTAAGGAACACTAAGGCAGACCAACAAATAATTATTGGTCAAAATTAAACTTTGTCATAATTTTTGTGTGGTGGATATGCTGTTCGCATAATATTATCATATGGGCGTTTATATTATCTTAGCGTGAAATCATCCAGGAATAAAAAGCTGTGTGTGTGTGTGTGTGTGTGTGTGTGTGTGTGTGGAGGAGGAGGATATCAGAGTCTTCTACATAAGCCACAGTGAGCACAGGACATCAGGTATTCAGGTTGTGTATTAGTTACAGTATGTTGTCTTTACACTAACATAATTATTATGACCTGCTTCTAAGCCCTAATTTATGCACAGGTGCCTACATAGACAAAGTAAAGAGACAAAATCAGTGACTCAACCAATCAACCAACCAAGCAATCAATAAAAAAAAACATCATTATCTAAAACTAACTCATAAAACTGTATCTAAAAAGTTAGCAATTTTCTCTATGAGAGAACTAAAAGTGAAAAAAGGGGGGGAGGAAGGAGGTAGGTTTGAAAAGAAAGGACTTTTAAGCGGGGCAGAGGAGGGGGTAGGGGGTGGGTGGGTGAGGAGTGTGAGGTGGTGATCTGTGTCTGTACCTAAGGTAGGGTCCTTCAGTGTTTTTATTCACATCCTCCACCCATTTAGTTACATAATACTCAGATTGGATGCAAGGGGTTAAATACCTGTAAGGAGGGGGTCAGGGGGGGGGGGGGGGGTAATGGTGAGCAGAGAAAGAAAGAAAGCAGTGAGGGAAGAAGTGGAAGACATAAAGGGAAAGAGAGAGAGAGAGAGGGAGAGAGAGAGAGGAAGAGAGAAAGAATGGAGAGAGGAGAAGGAGAAGTAGTCGGATAAGAGAGCAGAGCACAGCATTGACATTCTCTACAGTCCACCAAGATGCAAGTGAGAGGAGAGGAAAGGCGATGGTCTGACTACGGTAAGGTGAGGTAAGGTGAGGTGTGGGGGGGCAGTGCTCTTACAGTGACAGTTCCTCAAAGGGCTTCCTGAGCTGTCAGTCCTGGCTTAAGAAAGTAAAAACTCTGCCACATATTTGATCCAACCATTTTTCTGAACCAGCTCATTTTAATAAGCACACAAATGATCAGACAGGTAGATCGTCTGATAAGTAAGGTCACCTGTGTTAAAACAACACTAAGTAGTTTTTTTTTTACTTTAAAATAACATTTCCAAAATTGTCTCAGTGGTTCATCAACTCGTAACAGTGTGAACGAAACTACTGCATTCGCTTTGCGTCCCTCCATGTGTTATAACCGCACTATACAAATTTGCAGAAGCGGGTCGCTCCAATCTGTAGATCAAATGAGACATAAGAAAAACAATTCCGCTTCCACCCTGTAAGTAGGTCGACCGAAGATGAAAAGTGTTTGTTGGCTTTAAGTGCGCAGGTTGAAGGAATACAATATGGCAGCGTATTTACTCTCTGAAGTAGGGATTCACACCTTCTCATAAAGCAGGGGGGCAGCATCCAGCTGTGAGTGTTTTGGTTGCTATATACTCAGCAGATGGATAGGTTTAGGCCCAGAACTGAGCATTTATGGTATGGAGCAGTTATCTCACTGACGTTTAACAGTACTTTACATCGCAGGGAGAATTGTATCAATGTTTCTCTGGAGTGAAGGGGTCTCTTTTTTTAGGGGGGGTGGTGGCTAATGGTCAATTGCATTTTGGTTGTGGTGACAGTTTTTTTTTTTTTGTCCTGCCAAAGCATTTGTCTTCCAGTTATTTGGTCTCATGCTTTTACTTCCAGGTGCATAAAAACAACAACAACACCAACAATCAGTCCACCGACCAAACAAACAACACAGAAGGGAAAACAAGAAGCTTGAATAAAAAAAAAAACATTATTACAGGCCTTGGCGCTGCATTCATAGAGACGTTCGAAAATACATGTGCAAGTCACACATGCGTCTCATTCCAGGACAAATCAAACCAAATGAGTGTGCAAAATCATAATACCACTGTTGACATTCACCTCTAGTCCCGTGAGAGAGATATTATGACACTGCATACGCCTCCCTCCATCACATCCTTAATTGGATGTGTGTTGGGGGGTCCAGCGCCATTTATGAGCAAATGCACTCACGAGAGTGACAGCGCTGTCCAGTCATATGAGTGAAACAGGACATCCATTCCACAAAAATAATATCCCACAATGCCTTTAGGGGAAACTCCATGCCTGTTTCTTTACTATGGAGGCTATGACTATGTATCACAGTCCCAGAGATTACACAAACTGCCTTACTTCTACATGCATTTTGCTACATTTTGCTGCCACCTACAGGTGAAAGCAGCTTATTGCGGCTCCCGCCCGTCCCTTTCCCCCTCCCCATTTGTGTCCTTCCCATGCAACATGAAAACCATCACTCTCTTTTTTTTTTTTTTTTTTTACAGTGACGTTTATATGGCATGAGGAATGATGTCCACATAGAAAAAGAAGAAAAAAACTTTCACACTCTAAGGCTGTTCAATGATAAGTTTGGCTGTCAAGCCAGTAAGAAACAGCCCATGCCTGACCCGAATCATACTGCATCACCTGGGTCACATGACTTACTCTGTGGAGTTGGACCGTGGGCGGAACTTCTTGCCCTTCATCTTTCTGCGGCTTCCGCTTATGTTCCCTGTGGGGTGAACCACAGAATATGTATCAGTATCCCAAGCAACAGCTGAAAGGAAACATTGGGCTTATTGGACTTTGGCTGTCCTACAGGTGGCTGGCTCAAAATGACGTCAAACCAGATCTGATGGGATTTCTGCCATCAAATCAGGAAGCAGTTGGTTTTCCCCCCACAAAATTCTAGTACCTCACACGTTTGGATGAGACATTGCCAGCTGGTTTTGCATTTGATGGTATGCATTGATATTCTGTCTATGTAGGTGCCAGCAGATCTTATCTATTTGACATCATATTTTACATCAACTGAGCAGCAACTGGTTCAACTGTGCCCAATGATAAGTATGTATGCTTTGTTGAGTCAACTGAATCAGACAGCTCCTACTATTAAAAGTCTAAATCTATCTTCTTTCCTTGACTTTGACAGCAATGCTGCTTTTGCTGCATGCATGCATGCATGCATGTGTGTGTGTCTGTGCGCATCTACAGTATGTGTATGTGAGCCAGGGTGTGTGTGTGTGTGCTCTGTTTAGTCTCACCTTGCCACGAATTGCTCCTGGGCCTTCCGTTCTCACAGATGTCAGAGTGTTTGGCGTCTGGGATTCTTTCGCTCCACGAATGAGACAGTCCATTAGACCTTCAGAACAAAGCCACACAATCCACAAAACGCATTTGTCAAACCAAAAGCAACGGACCAAGGCAGAAGAAGCAGTAGTGTTTGGTTATGTTGTTGTGTCGCCAAACTTTGGCCATTATATCAAATTTTAGTTTCATCAAATGAAACATTTACCAAATAAAATCTGACAGATTAAGTATAATGTCTTTTTTTGTTTAATAAAGTACTCACACACACTCACCTTCCACAGTCAAAACATCACAGTAACCAATATAACTTAAAAAATACTACATCACTAGCACGGTCACAGTTTCACACACATACACACACATCTGAAGATGGATATGAATGCGAGTGAAACCGCCACAGATGACCCGATGATGATGCTGAGATGACAAGAAGAGCATGGGGGATACAGCACGTGGGATGACAGGATGACAGGATGTTGCCATGGTGTTCTGCGCTGGATGGACGGGAGATACTCACGCATGCGTCTCTCCGCCGTCATATCATGAGAGGCTTACTTACCCCTCAGCTGCGGCACAGATGGCTGATGGGTAATTATCTGAGTGGATGTGATGCTTACAATTGTTTTTGCAGGAGCTAGCTAACAGGTAAGTGCAGGAGATTAGCGTTAACATCAGCAAACATGGCCGAAGACCAGATGGGTGAGGTTTAGCAGAGGCTAGCTCAGCCTTGCACAGCAACAAAACAGTGTTGTTGTGTGGCAAGCTAAATACACTGTGTAAAATGTGTATGTAGTTTGACACACAAACTTCAGTGAACCAGTATTTTTTTTTTTTTCAGCACATACACTGTCTCAATCAAGAACAATTTGAACTTTAATCTGTTAAGATTCTGAATAAGCACAACTAGAAAAGTTCCAGATAAAAAAAATGGTAAATTTGTCTATAAATAATTATAAGTTCTAAATACTGGTAATAACAATTATAAACAATTGAATAGAATTTGATTTAAGCAGACTTCTTGAATCCCATTAACACTCTAGAAACCAAATAGGAGGTTCTGAAAAAATAGAAGTAAATATGATTTAAACCTTACTATAAAAAACAAACATAGCTGTTGGGAAAAAAGGCCCTACAACAAGACATAACCAGAAAGAGACAGAGAGGCTAAGCTGGAGGACAGGAGAGGCACAAGCTGAATCCAAAAACGTGCACTCATTCACCACATAGTGCAATATGTTGGGAACAAAACAACGTAGTGTAACTCACACCCTATATGCTGCACCGTACAGTGAAGAAATGCACATTTCAGATTCAGCTATCGTCAAAAACTGGCAAGATCGCTTAACAATAAGCCAGCAGGGGGGGTTGAAGGGAAGTGAGGAAGGGGGGGGGGGTGAGGAAGATGAGGGTGGCGATGAAGGTGATGGCACACCTGAAGAGGAACAGAGAGATGTTTTGGCTGATGGAGGGGATGGAGGGGGTGAACGAGCACGAGTAGATCTGCAGGTGCGACAGGTAGGCCGACCTCTTCTTGGAGCTGCTGGCCGAGTTGGAGCTCACGCCCGGCGGCATGTCGCTGTAGAACGAGTCGCCGTCGCCCGTCGGCTTCTTCACGTAGTCGCCCGGAGGCATTTGTCTGGGGGGAGTCAAACACAAACACAGACACACACAGACACAAGCGCGCGCACACACACACAGACACATGCGCGCACACACACACAAACAAAACAAAAACATGCACACAAAGGGGCACACACACACACACACACACACAGACACATGCATGCACACACACACAAACACACACACACACACACACACACACACACAAACAAACAAAACAAAAACATGCACACAAAGGGGCACACACACACACACACACAAACACAAAAACAAATAAAACAAAAACACGCACACAAAAGGGCATATTAAATGCTTGAATGCAAGGAGAGGACAATATAAAAGTGGTAACAGTATTTCATTACATTTGATTTGTTTTTGTGGGCATTGAAGGTAAACACTGATTTACCGGCAGAATCTTCTGTGAACTTCTGACTCTGCATATTTGCGTTGCCTGTAGTTCCTATGGGAGGAGGAGGCCAAAGTTACAGCAAGAGCAACTGTATGTGTGTGTGTGTGTGTGTGTGTGTGTGTGATTTAGATCAACTCATCAAATACAACATTATTGTGCCATCGTGAATAAAAAAGAATCTGACATAGTCAAGACACTAACACTACGTGCAGCACACATACTAACTGAGGTCAGGCGTGTGCCTGCTGTGACTGTGACTTACTTTTTTTTTTAAGTATATTTTTAGGGTTTTTTTTGCCTTTATTATGATAGGACAGTGAAGATGGTGACAGGAAATGAGTGGAGAGAGAGATGGGGTAGGGTTGAGAAATGACCCAGGCCGGATTCGAACCTGGGTCCCCATGGGCACTTGCCCATTTATGGTCCTACGGTGCTCTACTCACTGCACCAGAGCACCCCCGACTGTGACTTACTTGTAGACCCAGGCTGCTACGGCAACGATGAGCCCCAGTATCAGGATGGAGCCTGTGATGGCCACCACGATGGTGTTGGTGCTCACCAAGCCTGCGGAACACACATGGAATGTGTCAGAACGTATCCATGGCGACGCGAAATGAAAAAATGAAGGGTACCACCACCATCTCACGGTCAACAACACCGACAGGTTCAACCACACAATAGCCATATGAATGTTCAGCAATTGCTGGCAAACATACAGTACTGTGTATTTTCTGTTGGCTATAAAAACTACAGTCATGATTAATCTTGATTTGTTTGAGACATTTGAAAATTTCTGAGATAAAATGGAATAAATATGTATACCGTTTTACGCTAAAATAGGCTTTACTGTTGAACACTATAACATGGCCGCTATCTACTATTTAATACAATAGTCCTTTTGTGATTTACATAATGATTTACCTTTTGGTGTAACAAAACATGGTGTTAAGGGATGGGACTGTAAGTATTGACTTTTAGTATATTAGTTGCTGTAGCTGCTGAATAGCCAACAGAGTGCTCTGTGTATGTTTGAGTTGCCTGAACATGTTTACACTTGCAGCACACCAAAAGGCCAAAACAATCAAGCACAGATTCAGTCCACCTGTAAAACTGATTCACCCACCCACCAATGGACATGGTCACTACACACAGTGGTCTGGCCTATGATCAACTTACCAGTGATCATATCCTCTTAGATTCCTCCTCATTCACACAAGTACATCAGTCGAGAAATCACCCAAGGTTTACTCTCTTTTTAAACCACATATGTACTCACAAACCCACAGACACAGACATAGAAACACACACACTCGCCCACACACACACACACACACACTGGTGGCCATCCCCTACAAACACACACGCACACACATACACAGACGTGCACACACACACACATAAAGACACAGACACAAACACACTAACATTGTGGCAAACATAGTATAGAACAGGAGGTGAAGAGAAAGATGGAGAGAGCAAGGGAAAAAACAATCACATGGAAAAATCAGGGGCCCTACAACCCAGAACTCAAAATCATCTGACCTGAAACCCGCAAATGGCATGGTGTCTGTGTCTACTAAAACAGTAATGGCTGACAGAGAAAAAGAACAACACAAACAAGAAACAAAAAAGGACAGAAAATAAATAATAAATCAAAACCATGAGAAAAAAAGCCATGGTTTAAAAGGCACACATAAATGCTGTGAATAAATGAGAGACCATGAGAACAGCAGCTCAACAACTAGCAGACATCACAGAAACGACTGAAAAAAGTCATGTACTGTAGTTCTGTAGTGTATATTTATGATGAAGAACACTAATTTGCTACTACTAAAAAAAACATGAAGCTGATGAGAAGAGCACCATGTGATCAGGCTTTATATACACTTCAGCGTGCGTGTGTGTGTTTGCGCGTGTGTGTTTGTGTGTGTTTGCGTGCGTGTGTGTATGTGCCTGCATGTGTCGTGTGTGTGTGTGTGTCTGAATATGTGTGTGCCTGTGTGTTTGTGTGTGTGTGTGTGTGTGTGTGTGTGTGTGTGTATGCATGTGTTTGTTTGCGTGCACGTGTGTATATGCTTGTGTGTGTGTGTGTGTGTGTGTGTGTGTGTGTGTGTGTGTGTGTGTGTGTGTGTGTACCTAAGGGCGAGGAGGTAGGGCGTAAGCTGAGTGAGCTGTAAGGGGAGGTGGAGTTGCAGTCGTCCCCTGCCCAGCCCAGATTACACACACAGCGCAGCTCATTACTGCACACCTGCAATACAGGAGAACACACATTACCACAGCAAACACAACAACAACAACAACAACAATACATTTCATTCATAGGTGTCTTCCAAAGCACTGAAATAACGTCAAACCACGCAATAAAACCACAATATGCAGACATTTATAGTTCAACAAACCATGAAATGCGAACAGTAAGTAAACAAAGTATGAGGAGGGATGCCATCACCTAAAGCAGGTGCTCAATGGCACACCGATATTAACCAGCAGATGTCACTAAAACTCACACACACACCTGCTACACATATAGTTTGTTTCCCAAAGTCATAACAAATACATACAGACAAACACACAGACACTCATACACACAGACACAGACACACACACACACACACACACACACACACACACACTCACACACACACACACACACACACACACACACACACACACACACACACACAGATCCTTACCCCATTTTCCAATCGTATAACAAATACACACACACACACACACACACACTGAGGTCCTTACCCCGTGTCCGGAGCAGATGACCTTCTCGGTGGTGCCGGGGCAGGTGCTGAAGTTGAACTCCTGTACGGGCAGACACTTGTGGTTGAAGCAGATGCTGTCCGCTCCACAGGCCGTGCCGTCCTCCACGTAGCCCAGGTCCATGTCCCCATCGATCACCACATGACCCCCGCTGCCCACACACACACACACGCGCGCGCGTGCACACACACATGCACACACACGCACGCACGCACGCACGCACGCACGCACGCACGCACGCACGCACGCACACACGCACACACATACACACACAGGTGGAAGTTAGCACAGGGAACTGTCACTACACATTTCTATTGTGGTCGTTAGCATGTGGGTAGCCACAGGTTGGCTAGGGTGGGTCTTTGCCCAACCACTTGTCAATCAGACCCACCCAATCAGAACGCTCTATAGGTTTCATTGGCTTTTTTAGTCATGAAAATAACCTATGTGTTCTGGACGAGGCGATGGAATTAATCAAAACGTGATTGTGTTATTATTTAGCTATGTGGATGAATGGACGTGTGTGTGTGTGTGTGTGTGTGTGTGTGTGTGTGTGTGTGTGTGTGTGTGTGTGTGTGCGTGTGTGTATGTGTATGTGTGTGTGTGTGTGTGTGCGCGTGTGTGTGTGTGTGTGTGTGTGTACCTGCAGTCCAGAGAGGCACTATGCTGGGCCACGCTGAAGGAGGTCAGACCCCCCTGTAGCTCCCCCAGCCTGGGAGCCGGAGAGATGTTGGAACACAGCAAGTAGCCACAGTGGACATCCCTGCAAACACACACATCAACAGCAAGGCCGGATTATCCATAAGGGCCAGTGGCACAGTGCCCACATGACAAACTTTAAATATATTTTTCGTACATTTGTATGTTATTCACTTGAAATTGATAAATGGCCATACATAGCTCACCATGAACACTAATTTCAACAGTAATAATAATGATAATATTGAACAGGGGGGGCACCTGTGAAGTATAGTGCCCAGGGGCACCACATTGGCTTAATACGGCCCTGATCAACAGGATTCATGCAGGTCTGTTTTATGTTATTTCTTTTTTTTAGATATATTGCTAAAATACACTAAGTTCTTTATTTCATGTTAGACATGCATATATCTAAACAGATGTTACAATTGATCTCAATAGTATATGGTACTACCCTGAAAATGAATGAATATAAAAGAAAAGTTGAATGCTCTTTTGTGTTCTGACGTAGAACAGAAGTCAGCAAGTGAAAAAGCCAAAGTAATTTCTCATCATGGACAAAACCGAGGAACACTGCTGAAGACGTTGACCCTGCAAAAAATTTCATTCCCAGGGCAATTTCACTCCGGTAAAATCTTTGCACTACAGTATATCTGCGTCTCCTTAGTCTTCCTTATCCAAAATCCCTTCTTCTGCCTCCTCAGTCTTTAGCGGCAGTGTTTTTTTATTGTCTTTTTCTGATCCTATGTTTTATATATCCTATGTTTTATATATCTTTTATTTTTATCACTATTATTTTTATTTCTTTGGGTTTTAATTTTGTGTTATTTTATTTTATTCATGCACTTTGGTCAGCTTCTGTTGGATAAAATGTGCTATATAAATAAACTGAACTTGAACTTGAACTTGTAGTTTGGCCGTAACAATGTCCCTATCTCGCATGTGTGTGTATTCCGGGGTGGGGGGGGTCTTACTGTTTTTTGCACTGTATCCACGTGTCTTTATCCTTCCCACAGTTCCCCTTCTCCGTGCCCTCGATGTTCAGCTTCTCATAACAGAACTTGTCAGCCGCTGTGGCCTCTGTGAAGTCACATGGATATTAGATAGACATACACACACACACCCACACACACACACACAGACACAGAGAGAGAGAGAGAGAGAGAGAGAGAGAGAGAGAGAGAGAGAGAG
>CM059277.1:15721644-15736644 GCA_030347295.1 Setipinna tenuifilis
GCACCAAGGAAGCCCTGTCTTTGCATGTAAATATATAAATAATAATAAATATATACTGAAGGATAACATTAGCACTCGTGGTAAAACTGTATGCTGTATCAGGCGTTGTAGGAGATTATAGGCACTGGTTGCTGGATGAATGGAAATGACATTGCAGACTGTTTCAATCGGGTTGTTGATGATGTCATGAGTCTGGCTCCACCCATCTTAAAGAGTTAACCAAACTCGGTCTCAACAAAGCCAAACGGAAACAATGAGTCTGAGGTAACAACGAGAGATATCAAAATCCAGAGCGACGACGGCTATCGCTGTGGATTTTTCCTCTCCCGCTCGAGGTACGGGTAATTTGAATAAGGCGGAGCATCGAGGCAGCGGGGCCATAATGCTATTGGATGGAAAATGGCAAGGGTTGAGGTGACTGACAACCCTCCCGAGGCAGCTGATTGGTCGAAAAAACAGCAGCCCTGTTTAGCGAGTCACAGCCAAGCTCCTGCTCACCTGCTGTGCCTTTTTGGGGTTTTGAGGGGAAATGCAAAATGCATTAAAGAAGAAGCATAAACACCCGCTCACAGAGACAAACACACACGCGCACACACATACACATACACATACACATACACATACACACACAGATCGTGCTGACAACCTGTTCACTTTATCAAAAACCCCTTAAATGTAAACAACAAACAAATACAAACGTAAATAAGCCAACAGGTCATCAGATGTAAGACCACTGTGGACATTTGTGACATTTGATATCGAGAGTCCATTTTGTGGATGATTTGGAAAGACCAGGACCAGGTGTGAGTAAGGGCTAAGCTTGGATCAGTGTTAGAGCAGGTTTGGTTTTAGGGGGTCAGGGACTTTGGTCTTGGATTCATGGCTTCATCGGTGTAACTCTCCAAATCATCCATTCATTGTCATCTGACAGGGAATCATTTCAAAGCACCAGTTTAGTGTTATGCATATTTACATGACAACACTGCGGCTTTATTAAAATGGGTATGGCCTTTTTAAATCAGCCACTGGCAAGATATATGAGGCAAATTAAAGATTTTAAGGAGAAGATTTTAAGAAGAAATTAAGAATTAAATATTAAATTAAATATTAGGCAAATTAAAAACAATCTCTTTTTTAGAGTTCACAGATCAATAACTGTATAGCAAAAATGTCAACAGTGGCCTTTCCACAGAAGACAGACAATAATCACACCAGCACCAAACCAGTAACACCAATAACAGTACAGTACATGACACTACAGCTGTAGATACACGATAAACACCTTCTCTGAGGACATCCCACAAGACGCCCGCACTTTAAATTAAGTGGCTCATGTCACAGATATGGTGTTCTTTGGGAAGCCCAGCATGTGGAGTTTGCATTACAACACTGCCCTCTATCAGTTCGGTGGAACATTTTTCAAAATGTCTGAGGACTTGCGTAAGGAACTTGAATCATTGTGAGAAAGTGTTGCAACTTAAAAAAAACAGACACACACTTAATACTCCATTTTTCAGAGAGCCAGTGAGGCTAAGAGGCTGAACTGAGCGGACACTAGAGTAAGTCAGACATCTCGAGGCACTTACAGCATTCTGGCATAACGCTCAGCAAGTAGCAAGGCAAGAAGCATTTTTGTATGTACAAGTGTGAGTGTGTGTGTGTGTGTGTGTGTGTGTGTGTGTGTGTGTGTGTGTGTGTGTATGTGTATGTGTATGTGTATGTGTATGTGTGTATGTATGTGTGTGTTCGTGTGTTTTGTATGTGTGAGTATGTGAGTGTGTGTGCGTATGTGAGATAGTGTGTGTGCATTGGCATGTGGGTGCATAGGTGGCACGTGTATGTGTAAATGTGTGTATAAGTATGTGTGTAGGTGTGTGTGTACATGTGTTATATATTTAATCTGCTTAAGAGCAAACTTACCCAACATCATCCATGATGCAGCCAGACCATTTGTCAGCACACTTACATTCTCCTGCAAGGCACATAGATTACCGGCACAGTCATCCAGTGTGTGTGTGACAACACATTAATCAACATGTGTGAGGGTGTTTCAGGGTGTGTTCTTATGCATGTGAATGTATTGGTGTACGTGACTGTGTAGAAATATATGTGTGTGTGTGTATCATCACCACCAACACCATCATCATCACTGTATGCATAGATTTGTGTGCGCATTTGTAGATTTCAGTGTGCTTGTCAGAGTGCATTCTAAATATTTAGTCATTTCTATGTCAACCACTTTCAGAAAAAGTAAAAAGAAATGGGGACAGCGTTAGAAAAAGAGACCAGTGATGAAGGAGAGAGTGATAGAACCAGTCAGAGAGAAAGAGACGGGAGATGGGGGACACCAAATTGGGAGTGTGTGTGTGTGTGTGTGTGTGTGTGTGCGTGTGTGCGTGCATGTGTGTGTTTGAGAGAGAGACAGGCAGACAGACAGACAGAGTGTGAGTGTGTGTGTGTGTGTGTGTGTGTGTGTGTGTGTGTGTGTGTGTGTGTGTGTGTGTGTGTGTGTGTGTGAAAGCGGCGTACCGTTGAGAATTCTCTTCTTGTCAGAGAAAATGCCAATGTTTTGCCCCAGGGACTGGGCCAATGTGATGGCCATCTCCTCCGCTTTTCCGTACTGAGAAGGAAGGATGAGGACAGGACAGAAATACACAGAGAGGGAGTGAAAAAAAAAAGCACAGACATACTAGGGCATACAGTGCTACGTTGTCCAAACACAAAATTACTTAGTATTTACTTATATGGTGTGAGTTTTTTTTACTTACTTACTATTTCCTTATATGGAATAAATAATGATGGTAAAACAGTGATTCCAGAATACTGACCTCATTAACCCCTCCCCCTTTTGTCAGTGAGCAAACTCCGCCCATGTACGAGGCTCCGCCCCAGCTGCTATGGAAACGATTACCCCTAGAGAAGGAAAAATGATGAAGTGTAAAGGTTGAAAATTAGACCATTGATGAATGCCCATTTGGCTGTGTAGACCTATTTAAAAGCAATGACCAACTGAGATCAATCAAGTAAGGCATAATATTCGGTGAGGTGGTCATTCTTGTGGAAGTCCCGACAGAGTGATGCAGGACACCGACACGAAGAGGCTACTTGCCAAAATATAATAATAAAGAGTTAGACACTTCTAACAACGTCATATTTTAAATATTACGTTGCCACTTCATGGCCTCCGCTGCTAAAAATAGTTAATCAAGAAAATAGAATGTAGAAGTGTTGTGTTGTGTAGTGTGTGTCCAGCTGCTAAATAACTCATTGCAACTTATTGTTGATATTCCGTTACGATAAGTGAACGGACTACTTGCCGAGTCATATGAAAGAAACACGAAACCTGTTGCCATTGACTGCGACCATTATACTTTTTCAACAGTCAGTCATTATACAGAAAATTTTGACCTCTGAACATTGTAGTGGCCCATTCAAAGTCAACGGGACGTTCGTCAGCATACTAAAGAGCCGTATAATAAGGGATTACTACTACTAATAATAATAATAATAATATAATAATAATATAATAATAATAATTAAAATAATAATAATACATTTTATTTATATTGTAAGTGTTGGGGGTTCTATTTGTGTTTTTTGTATGCACCAGGGATGGACAAAATTCAGTACAGTACAGTACTCAAATTTCAATTCAGTTGTTAAAGTGTTAACAGTTTTAAAGTTGAATTTTAAACTGCAGTAGCAAACAGGATGCAAAATTACAAATTAAACTGTTTGCCCTACGGGTAACTTACGAGAAGAGATGCACAGAATCGGCCTTGGTCTTGATAAAGTCCCTCCTGTACTTCATAAACTCCTTCAGTGTCGCCATGGGGTCGTCCTCGATGTTAAAGTGGTTGTCCGCTGCCCACGTCTCCATGGCAACCAGCACAATGCGGGTGTTGAGCTGCTCTTTGAAGATCTACCAGAACAGAAAACAACAACAGCAACACATACAGAAACACACACACACACACACACACAAGAAGTGAGAGAGGTTTATAAGGGCAGTAAACAATAACCTTCAGTGTCCAGTGCTTCATAAAAACTTTGGCCAGAAAGTTTTACAGTCTGGAACCTGTAGACATATCACTACACACACACACACACACACACACACACACACACACACACACACACACACACACACGCACGCACACACACACACATACACTAATAGCTCTATTGCTCTCCAAGTTCAGGGGTGATTAACACAAACAGGAAATGACTTAACATGGCTATACAATTAGTCACTGATATTACACACATACACCCAATCACATGATTACACACACACACACACACACACACACACACACTGTGGTACGATGAAACTGTTTCCACTGAAACCCCCCTTGTTACGTCACCATACCGGTATTCTTAAAATGAGAAATTCAATAAAGCACCTTTGTGTAGTCTGCTTCAGCATCCTATATGTCTGCAGTACAGACTAGCATCCTATACCAAACTCTCCTCTCCTTGTGCCCCCACCAATACTCATCACCACATTCACACTCATCCTGTTAAAGGATGCAACATTTGCTCTCCTGAAATCACTGTTCCCTCCAAATCCTAAATGTCTTTTTTGAGACTCCTCATCTCTCTTTATCATTTCCCTATTATCTTTATCACACACACACACACACACACACACACACACACACACTGGAATCATCGCTAATCCAGATCCAAAATCAATGGAAAAGCTGATGCTGTGTCTCTGCCCAGTCAGCACAGAGACTCTGGACGTACAAACGAACGAACGAGACAGCGGCTAAGCTGTGTGTTTGCCTGTTGAGAGGAGCTGTTTGGTTTCCTGGTCAATCTGACATTAGAACCGGAGAGGAGAGGACACAGGCACACACACACATTGATTCATCCGAAATGTCAGATGTCTCACAGCTCACAGCTTTATCGGGCCGTGAAGCTCAGAGTGAGATGTCCGCCGGGAAGAGGACTGCGAGCGAGTCTACGAGATTACTGTGTGGGGGTTGTGTCTACATGAGAGTTTCTGTTTGACTTTTTATGTCGTAATAGATTTCCATAACAATGGTGAAAAATAGACTCACTGTTACAGACAGAAATTAAAGCTATACAGACGTGTACTAGAGAGGAAGAGGGAGAAAGAGAGAGAGAGAGAGAGAGACAGAGAGAGAGACAGAGAGAGAGAGAGGGGAAGAGACAGAGGGAGGGAGCGAGGGGGAGAGACAGAGACAGAGGAAATGGGAGACGGAGACAGAGACAGTGACACACATGGAAACATACTCTGATATAATCTTTTGAGACTCACCAGGTCTGCCATGTTGACGACAGATTTGGCATAGTTGTTTGTGTGGCCCACTGACAGACGATGTTTCTTGTACTGCACAGGCAGGAGTGATACAGTTTGACAGTTAAACAAATTACCATAATACATAATTTCAATCCAAATAAACAAGACCCTTGCTCCATGTAGTTATAAAGACTTATCTAAAGGTAAATCTATTCAGTTAAGTTTGTGCTTTGACTGGTATGAAACCCTTAAAAACATCTCTGTAAATCCACGATATTGTTGTTTGGGGTGTCTTACCATCAAGTGATCGTTAATAACCATCAGCTCAATGTATTTCGTCTCCTCCTCTACACTGTGTGGGCTTCTGGTTGCCTGAGGGATTTAAATAAACAAATAAACAAACAGGGGTTTAAATAAACAATAAACAAGCTATAATCCACACAAAAAACTCTTGCACCAGTATCACGTGTTACAGCTGCATAGTGTTGCAGCAAGTGTGTAGACATGAACTACAAGGTTGTGTAAGTCTATGCTTGGTCAAACAGCAAGTACGTTTCCAACCCCTACTCTGCAAATGGTACGGGTAAATGGACTGATGGGATGGCATTTAGCCATAGCGGCTGGGTAACAGGTTAGAGACTTCCATTGCTGCATCTACAGCTGCATGAACACAAGGACCTTAGACCTATACATCTGCTCCTCCATTAGATATGGAAGAGCCACTCTCGCTCATCTATACTGCATGACACACATGGGAAGAGAGTGAGAGAGAGCGAAAGATGGGAGAAAAGAGGCAGCTAAGAAACACAGACCATACGCAGTGTCACCTAAGCATAGAACAAACATAAACACATTCTCTCTCTCCTCCCCCTTTCTCTTTCTCTCTTCCTCTCTTTTTAAAAGGCATACACTAAAAATACACACACGCTGGAACAGATGGGACAGAAAACTACCACAATGCACTCTGGGTACATCTTGAGCTAGGTAAATATGGCTACCTTTCAGAGTGTTATGTGTGTCAGTGTGTGTGTGTGTGTGTGTGTGTGTGCGTATGTGCGTGTGTGTGTGCGTGTGTGTGTGTGCGTGTGTGTGTGTGCGCGCGTCTGTGTGCGCGCGTCTGTGTGTGCGCGCGTCTGTGTGTGTGTGTGTGTGTGTGTGTGTGTGTGTGTGTGTGTGTGTGTGTGTGTGCGTGCGTCTGTGTGTGTGTGTGTGTGTGCACACTGATAGGCATACTCACTTGTCTCCTGCTTCTCCGGAGTGCTACCTTTGACCCTGGATACACAGGTGGCGTCTGAAAGGGGGACTCCGCGAGAAGACCTAGAAAACACGAGCCCTTTAACCCTACCGCAGCACTACAAACCACAACCACTACTGTGAATGTCTAGTTTATTTATTTATTTATTTTGCAAATTATTAATGATATCTGCATCCCAAGAGGGCCCAATGTTAATGCATCTTTTTCGGCTGTGTGTAATATGTATAGAACTACGCTGTTCTAATTAAAGGGGCTGACTTAGAAGGGAGTCTGTGTCATCTCCAGTCTAGCGGTGGCTGTTCCTGTGTGTTTTATAAGATCTGGGTTATGGTGGAACACTTACTGGGAGGAAGAAAACCCTCAGGAGCCTCCAGGCCAGGAGATTTATAGATCAAGTGGATCTGGGTTTCACCCGCCTAGGAGAGGAAGAGAAAGAGAGGACACATGATGGATATTCCTGTCAGTAACTCTATCTCCAGTGTGATTGTAAGCCGTGAAAATCATTGACAGAATCTTCAAATAAATTAAAATACAGGGAACACAGTTTGCCGCACCATTACAAGGCAGGCAAGTGAGGTAGTCTTCAACTTTATTACTTTATTAAGAGACTCAAAGCTTAATTGTAAAAGACATACACAACAAGACATACACACACAATATAAACACACAATATAAACAAACAACATATATACAAATGAGAACCTCCATATACTGTATATACACACAGCATTTAGGAAAAGCTCAATCATTCCCTTTTATACGTGTAAGGAGCTTTTTTTTCATAAAAGTATACCGTTTGCAACAACGAGGCAATTATTTGCTTTAAACGATGGCCATTTGTTTTCAGCATATAGCCTACAAAAGAGCCCTTCAAGTTACCAGTGACGTCACTTTCATGCAGTGCCCGTGCAAGGTACGGGAACGCGCACACTCAGCAACAGGAAAAAGATATTCGGTGAAGCACAGCGCCCACAACAAACAGGAAAATGATTGGAATCCTCTTTTGAGTGTTTCATTGGACTCACAAAACGTAGAGGTAGGAGAATGAAAACACTTGCTCACTGTGTAACGCTATCGCTATTTCACCTTGTCTTTTCTATAAAACTGCTGTGGGAAATTTAAACGCAACAGGTTGCTATCACGTCGCTAGGCAAACAGTTGCCAAGCTAGTGAAGTATCATAGCTAATAAGCTAATAATCTCCATTATGTGAGTTAGGATAAGATAAGCCACCGAGTGACATTTTTCTATTAATGACGATATATTCTATCAGAAGGAATGGGGAGTGTCAACAAGAACATTGCAGGGGTGCTTTGAAACACAATGACGCCTATATCGAAAGGATTTGTAATGTCGTTTCCTGTTGCTATGGCTAGCAGGTTAGCTGTAATCTGACGTTCAAATTAGCAGGTGTAGGGCAGTTATTTAGAGATCCCTTCAACTGTAACAGAGAGGGGCACAAATCGACTTACAAATAGTTAGAAATGTGTAGCAAGTTGCCATTCTCATGGATAGGGTTAACGGATGGTTTGGGGTTTTCTAAACTGACTGTACTGACTAATTGCCTAATTGGGCGGAAAACGTGGGAACAAACTAAACAATGCAGTAGCTTAATTTGTTTTCTATTAATGGGAAGAAGGCCCGTTGTGAATAGGCCAGACAGACACTGTGGGACCAACAGGCTACTTTTCAACACTGTAGAAACTCATCTGACTGTCGTGAGTGACTATGACGTGACCCAAAATAGTGTGCACAGATTCATGGCCCAGTCATTGCGGCAAAATTAGAAAACCTAACCACGCCCCCAAAAAGATGCATACTGTAATCATTTTATATCAGACTGAAATGTGTTTTGTATCCTACTGAGCTGACCCTAACTCAGCCTTCCTCTTTATGACCCTGGCCCTCCTGCTCCTGGGTGCACTTTCCTGTACTTCTGTCTGCAAAACTCTTCTCAATACGTCTGCCAATCAGACTGGCTATTCTGAGCTATGTGAGACCCCTTTTTCCAGCCAATCCACCCATCTGCATAGCAGCACAATGTTATTTGTATGTGTGTGTGTGTTTCTGTTTTTGTATGTGTATCTGTGCGTGTGCGTGTGTGTGTGTGTGAGAAGAAAAGTGCAAGAGCAGACCTGTCTGCTGACTACTTATGTTTTCATTTTTAGGCCTCTCCCCTCTCCCTCCCTCTGGTCCCAGACACATCGCCGACACCACACCACAGCGGCCATGTCGTGCCGCGAAATCCACGCCACCAACGCCTTCTCCTTCGTCATCGCGCTGCTGTCGCTGGGCGGGCTGCTGGTCGCCACGGTGATCCCGCAGTGGCGCACCACGCGGCTCCTCACCTACAACGCGAACGCGCGCAACGTGACGGTCTACGACGGCCTGTGGACCAAGTGCGTCCAGCGCGACGGCACCAGCGGCTGCTACTACTTCGACCCCGACTGGTGGGCCAAGGTGGACCAGCTGGACCTGCGACTGCTGCAGTTCTGCCTGCCCGCCGGCCTGGCGCTGTCCACGCTGGCCCTCTTCCTCATACTCATGGGCATGTGCAAGACGGCCTGCTGCTCCAAAGAGCCCGAGGACATCAAGAACAGCTGCTGCCTGGTCAACAGCGTGGGCTGCCACCTGGTGGCCGGGATGTTCCTCTTCCTGGGCGGCGCCGTGGCCATGCCGCCGGCTGTCTGGTTCCTGTTCCACACGGACGACCTGAACAAGCGCTACGAGGACGTGTTCGCCGTGGACTTCGCCGTCTACGTGGCCATTGGGAGCGCGGGGGGGCTGCTGCTGGCGGCGCTGCTGATGTTCATGTGGTACTGCATGTGCAAGAAGCTGCCCTCGCCCTTCTGGCTGCCCTTCCCCGAGCGGCCCGTCATGCCCACCAGCCTGTCGGCGCAGCCGCTGACCGCTAACGGCGGGATGGTGCCCCCCTCGCCGGGCGCCTACGGTCCCCCCCAGTTCATGGAGGCCCCCGGGTTTGCCGCCGCCGCCGCCGGCGCACCTGGGTACCCCGCCAGTGTCACCATGCAGCCGGTCCACTCGCAGATGTATGCGGCACAGATGTCTGGGCCAGACGGGTACGGCTCGGAGGTGGGCTACGGTTATGCCCCTTCGCAAGGTTATGCCCCCTCGCAAAGTTATGCGCCTTCGCAAGGTTACGCCCCCTCGCAAGGGTACGCCCCTTCCCAGGGCTACGCGCCCTCGCAGAGTTACGCCCCCTCGCAAGGGTACGGGGGGTCTCAGCGATACGCCAGCCATCGCTACTCCTCGCGCTCGCGCCACTCCGGCATCGAGATTGACATTCCTGTCCTCACAGAGTGACACTAACAGAGTTTGTAATGCGTTTCATTCGCGTCAGTGATATATTTCTGTCTTTGCTTGAATTCGTTTCAGTTTTATATGCCTTTAAAGAGGCGTTGCTCTCGGTAGCTTTGATCTGGTGGTGCCATGAAGGACTGTAGAGACAGTTCTAATGTTTTTTTTTTTTTTTTAAATGCTTATTGTAGGCAGATGTCTATATGGTATAATTGAAGGAAAAATCTCAATTTAAGGGACATTAAACATGGAGGGAGCTGCAGTCTGAGGATTGTAAGTAGTTAAAAATATGAGACTTGAGCATTGAAACAAGCAACAACAAACAAACATAAAAAAAAGAAATAGATGTACTTCCACTGATTGATGCTTGCACTTCACCTAATTGCTTTTCGTCATTCTACTATGGCATTTCTTGCTCTGGAAACAGCTGGCTGTTGGAACAGGAAACCTCAACCGTACTACTCCATTGTACTGTATTCCCCTTCCTACCCCTGGGCTTCCTTTTGTCAGCATACACTGAAGATACTACATTCATGTTGTATTCAACGTCACTATTTTCTGTGAGTAAACCAAACACAGACAGCTGCCAAGGAACAAAAACTGGAGGTTCTTCTCTGAGGGGAATGATCAGCTGTTGGCTGAGAGCCACTTTTTAAAATCCAATTTAAGCCACTCATTGGGTAGTCTTTACAAACCACTTTCAGGGACGCTACAGGCCTAGCCCTAACAGAATTATGTTATAATAGCCGTGCTGTAGATTATGATTGTCATTTTTCTTTTTTTGATTCTTAATTTCCATATCTGATATTACATGTGGTGTGGAAGGCCACTTAGCAGAATGGCTACTCATAATGAGGCCCAGTTAGAAAGCCCTAAGCTGTTGAATAATGACACCGTGTCACTGGCTTCAGTGCCTGCCAGCATTCTGTGTGTGACTTGGCTTCTGGCTTCTGACCACACACAGGGTGACTCATGTAGAGTAGATGACCCGACCATGACCTGGTCTCCTTTCCCGTCATTCCACATCCACCATGGGTGGTTACAATGTTTCACTCGTTCCAAGAACACTATCTTGGATCAGTGGGTGGTGCTGTGCTGACCACATCAAAACCTGTGAGGAGTCTGCGGGGAAAACGAGCGTGGTCACAAAATGCAAAAAGTGTAATTTAATGAAAATGTAATTCATAAGTTTGATTTTTAAAATTTGATTTAAGTAAATGCTATTTTAAAATACTTCTAGCTCGAGACTATACTCGTTTCTTTCCTGTGGACTTCTCATATGTGATGTGCAGCTAATCGTAATCATACCAGAGACGGTTGATGAACTGGGAAGATTCATAACCACTCTCTTCCTTTGGCTGATCTTGGGTTCTAAACTTATCTTTGGTCATACACAGGAAATGGTGTGTCAGAGCCCTTGTACGATGTCTGATGTGAAATTCCAAGTGTGCGACTTTTATGAAGTCCGATCTGTTACATTGAAATTGCGTATTGATTCTATTGTACACTAGCCTCAGAGACTCTTGGCACAACATTAATCAGATGCCTGCCTCAGGCTTTAAATATAGTTGCAGAGATATTTCAGAGAGTGTAAGTTTTGCCATGTACTGTTTCTACTGGTGTGTCTCTCACGGGTTAGTTCACTAATTACTTTTTCTACCTGGCTTAAGATTTGTGCTGTAATTGAAATGGGCTGTTTTTGTTAACGGCTGAAACGAATGTGTTGTACATTTTTTACTCTCTGCTGCCAGGTGACTCACCCCTTTAGAGTTTAATCTTTGTATAATTTTCAGAAGTTTTAAAATGTACAGTTTTAAACGTACGTGTTGTCTTTTTTGTATGTCTACTAACCTGTACTCACCACCCACTACATGTGTACTGTGTTTCCTGCCACTGTGACTGTTAACTTACACACTGTACTCCGACTCCTAGTGAGTCAACACTAACTCATAGTATAATAATAACTCATCTCTGAAGCTGCCTGTTCAGCTCTGTAGTGTTTTATTTCACGGCACTGTAGTGCAGTCATCACTGATAACTGGATTGATTGTTTCTGTAATGTGACAGGGTACAGTCTTTAAGATGACACTGTTGTGATATTTTGCATTGTAACAACATCCTGTGTTTTTTTTTTTTTCTTGCCTCTACTTCTATTTCACACTCATCCTTGCTTGCTGAAATCAGTGTGTTAACATACACTTTCCCACATAATGAGGACGTATCAACACGTTTGGACAGGTACGGCAAGCCCAAGCCCAGGGGCGGCTGACAGTAGCACACCTGCTGGATGTCATGAAATGCTGATCTGGCCCTTGGTGGACCGCTAACGAGCGCCCTAATTTCCCATCCGATGCCCCGCTGACGTCTCTCCGATGGCGGCATCCTAATTTGGTGTTTAGTGCACTGCTAATTATGCCTCCTATCGATGCAGCTTCATTTACTGTGAACTGTTCAGGGAACAGGTAGTTCCTGTTAGATGGAGCCACCTTCACCTTGTGTGTTTGTGTGGGTGTGAGGGAGCAGAGAGGTGGTCAGTTTTTATAGTAGTGAATGTGTCTCTGAAAGGTAGGAAATCTTTACCTGCAGCTTGAGCACTCCTGTCAGGTTGTGAATGACATGGGATTACACGTTTGCAGACATTTTTTGTCTAAAGCGAAAAGCAACAGTCAAACTACAAATAAGGAAGGCAAGGAGCCACATGGCATCATACAACAGGAACACTAAGGCTAGGCAGTGCTTGCTTCACTCAAGTGTACAAATCTTGATGTACCCCCAATGATGATTCGTTTTTCTTATGTTTTGTTATTTTTTCTTTTTATTTGTAAGGCATTTGATGCAAAGACCTGTTGTTGTACACTCATGTTGTGTTGGTATGTCTGTTAATGCTAACAGTATTTTTAACATTCATTTTTAGGTAAAACCCCATGCGGTGGAATCTAGCTGATTTAACACTAATGTTTGTCCTACTTCAGATACGGAAGCGAATTGTTCATTTGTGACTAAATTATGTGTAATTTGCTTTTTTTTTTGTACTCCGTGTGTAAGTCTGTTACAAATTTGATTTGCTATTGTGCCATTGCACTACGATGTGTACTTTAACATGTGACATGTTTTGAGAGAAATCATGGGGTAATATGCCCTCTTACTGCCATCATTAACAGTCTTTCCTGAAAAGCCTTTTTTCTCACCTTGGTCTTCACCTCTGATAGGATGTTTTGTTTTATTTGTATTCTTGTCACATGGTTTTGTATGTTTAAAAAATGCCAATCTTCACTATGACCTTATTTCTAATTAAAAAATAAATTACTAATTACTTTAGTAAACATACTGCTCTGTTGTGCAGGTTTTTCACTCTTGTATATATTTCGATACACATGTCCAGCATAGTGATGAAACAAAAAGTAATAAGAAAAAGAACAGCATTACCTTTCTAAAAAAAACAGGAGCAGCTGAGGTTACATCAGAACACACTCTGTAAAAAAGCTGTAATTTTGGGTCTGAAGTCCTCATAAAATAAACAGTAACTCAGTTATGAAAAAAATGCCTTGATGCAAGTAGAGAGCAAGCTAAATGCAGACAAAAATGTGCCTGTGAGCTCCAATGTTATTTCATCATTATAAGGGACTTTTAACCAACTACTTGTAACCATTTCAGCACCAGTGCAATCCCAACAGCTAACCTCTTAAAAGAACAGAACCCTTTTATGATCTGTCTGATTTTTTCAAAGAGAAAAAAAATGAGTTTAGGCAGCGTAGGTAAGCCTGTCAGTCATGTGCCCTGTGTCACCCCGTCAGTAGGCCAGATGCCATCACTCCTCGGCTCTCCCGCCAAGACGGCCAGAGCGCACAGAGCATCTGTCTGCCACTTTTGACCCCCCGAGGGTCTCCTGTCCTGTCACAAACCCTCGCGACATTCATGACAACAGGAGAGAAAGTGAACCCCCCGCCCCCCAGCCCCATACACACACACACACACACACATACCCAATGCTAAGCAAGGGTACGGTGCAGTTTCTAACAAGAAATGAGACCAGAAGTGATTTATGGCCCTGTTGCCAAATTCCGCTGGCTCTGTCACATTTGTCATGATATTTAACGACTGGGCCAGACATCAGCACGCTCCCCCCAATCGACCAAATCACAAAAGGCACCGAGAAAATATGGCAAATACATCACCTGACACTATATTAACTTTGCCATGAGCGTGTGTCAAACTAATAGCTGTGTCGGGTGGAAGTGAGATGACTAAGATTATCAGGGGCGGCTGTGTGTTGTCGTGAGCCACACTTCAAAGATGCGGGGGCTTAGCAAGCAGGTTAAACTGAGCCTCAACATCTCAAACAGATAAGGGAAGTTTCCAAATCTCTTTCACCTCAAAGAACCCCCCTTAAAGACTGTTTAAAGGCTAAACCTGTTTAAAAGACTCAGCTCAGTCTCAGCTCACTGCTGGATCAGGAGATTGCAGGGGGGAAGCAGAAAGGGGGTTTGCTGTTTAATCAGATAGGGTCCTTATAACATCCCGTGTATACGCCAGGAAAAACATTCAAGAGTGGTTCAGTGCAAACACCAGAACTGGGGGTGGGTTATTAAAGATTGCATATACAGTACAGTATGCATCACTAACCCTCAACAAACATTAGAGGGGTGGGTTATGAAAGACATGCATGCATGCATGACTGCCCCCCCCCCCCCAACCACACACACACACACACACACAGCACACTATCAATTAAGGGTGTGGTGAGGGGGATTCGGTGGCTCACGCAGATGGTTTCTGATGAAGCATAAAGGGGGGTATACTATATCTGTTTTTGAAGTTGTGTGTGTGTGTGGAGGGGGGGCGGGTGGGGGTGGGGGGGTGCATGAGGTCTGGTTAATCTAGCAAAGATAAGAGACCTGGTGGAGAATATTCATGTATTCATGTGTATGTATGAGAAATGGATATGTGCTGGTTTGTGGTCTTTGTGAAAGGCTGTTAAACAGACCATGAATAGAAATTAGCTACGCTGTGTGTGTGTGTGTGTGTGTGTGTGGGAGGGGGGTGGGGGGGGTGGGGGGTGTTGAGGGGGGCATGTGCCCTAGATGTCCCAAAAGAGCAGGGATTACCCCTTTATAAACACAGACACACACACACACACACACACACACAGGCGCACA
>CM059277.1:15739144-15741644 GCA_030347295.1 Setipinna tenuifilis
GAAAGAAAGTGGGTGAAAAGTGTGCGGCAGTGTGCAGCGTTACGGATGCGAGCTCCCCCCACACCCCACACCCCACACCCCACACCCCCGCCCGCCCTCCCCCTCCAATCCTCGCAGGAGATTCCCAGGGGCTGACCTGTCAGCACCCAGCTGGTGGCCTTGCTGTGGGGGGGGACCCCGCCATACAATTGCAAGCTTTCATCTTTCAGCCCGCGTGCTGTTTGGGCACGTCTCTCTCCTCTCCCAAGTCGCACTGACACTGACCGCCTCCAGGGAGCCGAGAAGGGAGAGGAGGGAGAGAAAGTTCAGAATTTTATTTACGTATGCCAAAAAGGAGTGGAAGAAAAAAGAGTGGTTCTAAAATGAACGGCTCTTCTACAGTCTCTTCTCTTGTCTCTTTCTCGCACACCCTTGACACAGCTCTTCATAACCCATCGTGTGTATAATGTTGTTGTCTTCCTGTTCAGTTTTGGTTTATTTATGTAACTTATTTATATTTACTTAATAGGGGGCATCACCCTGCAAAGGGACACAAGATGGGAATTAGCCTATAGTGCCCTGTTTTAAATGAATAAACTTCAAACAAAACATACACATTGTGCTAGCAGCACTGTGGATGAGTCAGAAATTGTATTTTCATGTTAAATAAATCTCAAGTCCACCTGAATGGGAAAAAGAGCTATCTTTGACCTACATTTATTTTTCAAAGCAGGGTCATGTTTACACTTGACCCTACTGTACTCCATCAAAGGCAATGGGAGAAGCCCTGCCCTGTAACTGTGCAGGTCAATGCTAATCTATCACCACTGTTCTCAGAACAGCCCGGGGGTCAATGACCACCCACACACCGGGCTATTTGTAGGGCTATTTGTACCAACGCATTTATCAAACTGTAACGGCTTCACAGTTTAAGCGGCACACAAACAAATACATTAAGAGCTGACAAGTTCGACTGCGTAGATGGATTGTGTCTACTACTACCTAAGTGTGGAAAAGTGTGGGAGTGTGGGAAGTTAAGTGAGCCTGCGTCCCGGAAAGGAAGGTCAGTACAAGGCCTTCCCGGCCAGGCCTTACAGACACTCGCTACAGGACTAAACTACACTGAATCCTTGGCTCTTGACGTGTGGAGTGGGCCCTCACTAGTAAGTACGTAGAGACGTAACAGGTGGAGGCACGACCAACAGGAGGAAATTTGTCTTTTTTTTATGCCTATGTTTAGTAATATCTTTTTTTGACAATAAAGACTGTACACTACCAAATATTAGAAAAGTCACTGTGTGAGTGTCAGTGTTAGCTTTAATGCTTGCTAAAATAGGAAAAAGTATGTCATACGAATGTTTACATCATAAATCTTGACTAAAAATCACTTTTTTTCTAGTTAGTTTGAATTTAAGATTTTTGTGTAGACTCCATGGATTGTACATATTTCCTTTCTATATATCTTTAATGTAAGTAAAACCACTCTCCTCCTCTCTCTTCCTTTATCTCCCCTGGGGGGAATGAGGAAACAGGTTGACCGTACCTTCCTTCTCTCTATCCATCCCTATTTTCTCTCCATCCCCCCTCTCTCCCCTTCTCTCTGAGGGCAATGGAGGAACAGGTTCAGGGCAATCTCTCGATCACACTCAATCTATCTCTCTCTCTCTCTCTCTCTCTCTCACTCTGTCTCTCTCTCGTACTCTTTCTGTTTCTCCCCCAAGTTCAGGCTTCTCTCTCTCTCTCTCTCTCTCTATCCTTTTCTCTTTCTCCCTTTCTGTCTCTCTCACCCTCTCTCTCAGGGCAATGAGAGAACAGGTTCAGGGTGGCGATGTTTCACTCGTCTCTCCTCCATCTCTATCTGCTTTAAATTATTCAGCCCTGCTGACAGGACTTGTGCGTAGCAAGGAAGGAAGGAAGGGAGGAAGAGAGAGAGAGAGAGAGAGAGAGAGAGAGAGAGAGAGAGAGAGAGTGAGAGGGAGAGAGGAGGAGAGTGAAGGGGATTGAAAGCACAGAAAAAAAGTTTAATCAGCAGGGTTCTGGTGAATCCCTGTGAATCATTGTTTTTCCACAGTCATGGAAAAGCTGATGAATATCTCTCCTTTTCTCAGATACCGCTCTCTATCCTTTTCTTTTCTGCATCTCTCTGTACTGCGCATTCTGTGTAGATGTGTCTGTGTTTGTGTGTAAGTATGTGTGTATGTGTGCATGTATGTGCGAGTGTGTGTGTGTGTGTGAGAGAGAGAGAGTATGTGTATTGTATTTGTGTGTGTGTGTGCATATGTGTTACCACCAAATGCCAGAGTGACACGTACTGCCCTCCATGTAATCTTTTGCCCCCTCCCTCTCCCGGGCCTTTTCAATCAGCTTAACGGTTTTAATTAGCCCCATAAATCTCACCGCTATCAAGGGACACCATCTACCGCTGACCTCTCACACCTGGGGAGAAAAAAAAATACAGACTCGCTGCCTGATATTGGTGATAGAGTGAGGGGGAGAGAAGGGAAAGAAAGAGAGAGAATAG
>CM059277.1:15749144-15756644 GCA_030347295.1 Setipinna tenuifilis
TCTCTCTCTCTGTATTTTTCCAAAGTGCTCCATTAGTGCATACCATTAGTGCTCCCATTTCCCCTTCTTCCTCTCCCTCCCTTCCTCCCTTCATCCCCCCATCCCTCTCTCTCTCTCTCCCTCTCACTATCTCCATCTCTCCCTCTGTTTCTGTCTTTCTCTGGTCTCTCCCTCTCCTCCTTCATAAGACGGTTGTCTTCATTGCAGCTCTTATGGACAGATCGATTTCATACATCTTTTTCCTCTACCTACCTATCTATCCATCCATCTATCCCTCCTTCTACTTTCCACTCATCCAATCACCCTCTCCATGCTCCAATCCCCTTCATTCTCTTCTACTCGTTTATTTTGTTCTGCTTTCCGCTGACCCTCTCCTTCTTCCTCTGTCCATCTGTATTCCTAGGCATCTACTTCAGCCGTGTTCACACCTCTTTTTTCTCTCTTCTTCTTTCTCCGTCTCGCTGGGTGTTTTAAACATCTCAACTCTCACTTGTTCTTGGCCAGCACCAGCCTTCCTGGCTTTCTGTGTTTTTTTTTCTCTTGTTCTCTTTCTCTCTCTATTTCTCTCTCTCTCTCTCCCTTTTTCTGCATGTACAATCCATTTCTCACTCATCACATTCACTTTCTTTCTCCATGAGCTGTGTCGTGCACATGTACACACACACACACACACACACACACACACACACACACACACAGTAACATTTTTTCCCTTGCTTTGATTCCTGGACTCGGTTTCAGCTCCAGGATCTACTTCCCCCTGACCAATTACCCATAATGCACCAGCCTGCCTCATGCTAACAATGACAGAAGAACAAAGATGACACAGAGGAGGGCTCAGAAGAAAGACAGGAACAAGTATCAGACAAAGGGAGGAATTTCAGCAGGTTCAGTCTGATATGTACTGCAGGAAACTGTAAATGAACGACAGAAGTTAGCAGTGGGAGGAAAAGAAAGAAAAAGAGAGTGATAGGAGAAAGGATGACAGTAAAAGAAGGAAAGGAAAAAAATGGTTGTGAATGTAAAGACGAAAGGGAAAATGAAAAATTGCTGCTGGAAGTATTAATGTGTCATGATCTGTCACTGACCCTGCCACTGGTCCTCTGATAGTGCTGCTGTGCCACACACACACACACACACACACACACACACACACACACACACACACACACACACACACACACACACATACACACACACACACACAATTGTGGGGAAACTAATCTGACAGACACATCAACTACATCTGGTACACCACAATTGTGTCTCTTCCATGCAAATCTGTTCTTTCACATTAGTTTGTGTCAGTGATAATATTAAGATATATCACATACAAAAAGATAGAAAGAGAGAGAGAGGGAGAGAGAAAGCAAGAGAGGGAGGGAGGGAGAGAGAGAGAAATTCTATATTTAGCTCAATTTCAATTCTGCTCTAGAATTAGGTGATCTTTCTCAAGCTCATTTGAGAATAATGTGATGTGATGTGTGTGTGTATGTGTGTGTGCTTGTGTGTGTGTGTAAATAGCCATTATTTTATAAGTGTGCATATTCCAGATGTGGGGCCATACTGTCCTGTGAAAATGTAATTAATCATCGCTAACCATCAAGGCCTGCCATACATAAGTAGGTCGCCATGATACTCTCTCTCTCTCTCTCTCTCTCTCTCTCTCTCTCCCTCTCTCTCTCTTTCTCCTTTTTCTCCTTATTTTCTTTAAGAGGGGGACATGATTTGTCTTCATGAAAGAATGACTTAGAGTCATAAGAAGAGCTCCACAAAGACCACAACAATTACCCCAACCATAAAATCCTCTTTCCAACTACAGACATACACTACGTGCACATGGTAGGATCGTGATGCATTTCTCCATATCCGATGTTGCAACCCAGCGGGTGGTCTGTCTCAAAATCCAAGTGTACATGTAGTTTGTGTAATCAGATGAATGGTCAGAGACTTGGCCGACTCCACTATGCTAGGTGGCGCTGTAGTCCTTTCAACAAGTGGTGTTAGAACTACTTCCAGTTGATTTGCTACTAAATGAAGAAAATAAACGATCTGGCGATCTATAACAAAGATGGCATTCAAGGAGTTTGACAGAGCAGCATTAACGTACATGTTGTGGATTCTGTTGTGTTTGGAAGTCCGTATGAACAAATAAACAGCATTTTTGGTTTTATTTATACATGTCAGTACACAAATCCGATACCATATTGTGCACAAGGCGGCACCAAGCGGCACCAAGCGGCACCAAGCTTAACCCAGGGGTTCCTATCGGATTCACGAATCCAGTCCCTATAGGATCTTTAGCCTGTGCACATGAATTCGATACGATTCCAATCCGTTTACAATCGGATTAAGCTCGTCCATGTACACGCAGTGAATGTCTCCTGTTGCATGAGAACATGAGAAAAAGAACAACAATACACATTAACCAAGCACCTTATCTTCAACACAAGCATCCTTTCATGCAAACATGAACATGGCGCAATGGAGTAAGGTAAGATGGCTGGGAAAGAAAGAAAGAAAGAAAGAAAGAAAGGCACAGAATGAAGAAACAGAAATAAAAAAGGAAATATAGCGAAAAGAAGAAATAAAAAGAAACAAACAAAGAAAAAAGCAAGAAAAAAAGAAAGGAAGATAGATAGATAGAAAGAAAGACGAGAAACGATAACAAGCATGAAATGTGAAGTGCCTATAAATGGCGGTGTGACTGTTCTGACGTGATAAAAATACGACAGGCCTTCTAAATATAGACACATCTGAGAGATCGCATCTGAGGGAGATTAGGCTAAAAATACAGCCTGATAACTTGATCATCGCAGTGACAGAGTGCCTCTATTCTTCTCTCTGTATCGCTCTCTCCCCCTCTCTCTCATTTCCCTTCTCTCTCTCTCTCTGTTGCTCTCTATGTCTTTCTCTCTCTCATTTTCTCTCTCTTTTTCTCTCTCTCTTTCTCTCTCTCTCACACACACGCAGTCTCACACACACACTATCACACACACAACGACATTCACACTTACACTCAGACTCATACACATACAAACACACATATATACACAGTGAAGAACAGTGACTAAAGTGACTCTGTGGCCATGAGAGTGCACGAAAGAACTTTGAGGAGAAGAAGGGGGAGGAGGAGGAAGAGGAGGAGGAGGAGGAAGATGAGGAAGAAAAGGAGGGCGAGGAGGAAGTGATCATGGTGGACACAAGTGAGCTGTGACATCTCTCACTAATACCCCCACACTGCCATGCATGACCACCACAATAATCTCATAATCCAATGATATCATAGCAGTGATTAAGGGCAAATGATCAGATTAAGACTAAGCATGTGTGTGGGTGTGTGTGTTAGTGTGTGTGTGTGTGTGTGTGTGTGTGTGTGTACTCGAAATGTACTAATTTGGTATTATCCCTTTTAAGACTCTATCATTTAAATGTCTTCATTAAAAAAAAGCTGGTGGGATTTGGAGAGCATGACCCAATGTGTTGTCAAGACCCTGTCTCCGTGTCTGTGTGTGTGTGTGTGTGTGTGTGTGTGTGTGTGTGTAAGTGTGTGTGTGTGTGTGTGAGAGTGTGTGTGTGTGTGTGTGTGTGTGTGTGTGTGTGTGTGTGTGTGTGTGTGTGTGTGTGTGTGTGTGTATGCTGGCTTACTCTGGAGATGGTGGATTTGCCCTCCTCATAGACGTGCTTCTCCACATACTTCGAGGAGAGTAGATTGCTATAAGAGAGAACAGAGAGAGAATTAGCCAAAACACACACACACACACACACACACACACACACACACACACACACACACACACACACACACACACACACAAATACACACACACACACACACACACACACAGCGCCACAAAATACACATCACAGTAGCAAGTACCATATGGACTTCCTCACACAAACACACACACACACAATGCACTAATGCACTGTTAGTCTTTCCAAACAACCTTTACAATACATTAATGCATATACCTAGACATGTGGAGACAAACTCAAACACAAATATAGACACAAACACAGACACACTGATATATACACAGTGCCTATGATCCAATAAAAATACAGAAATTATTTAAAGTATTACACTTAACACAGTCAATAAAGTGGAAGGTAAAGGCCTCTCTCTTCAACCCACAAAAGTACTCACCCAACTAAGTACCCTTACCACACACACACACACACACACACACACACACACACACACACACACACACACACACACACACATCCCAGTGTACACACACACACACACACACAGCCGAACACACACACACCCCCAGTGTACACACACTCACACACTCACACACACACACACACACACACACACACACACACACACACACACACACACACACACACACACACACAGCTGAACACACACATCCCAGTGTACACACACACACACACACACACACACACACACACACACACACACACACACACACACACACACACACACACACACACACACTTCCAGAAGCAGAGCACGGTTCTGAGCCTCCCCCTGGAGATTCCCGCATATCTGGGACAGCCTCCACTAGCCCTTACCTCCCCTCACTCAGGCACACACACACACACACACACACACACACACACACACACACAGAATGAGAGAACACCACCAGCTTCAGAACACCCCTGGTCCCAGGCACTCCCACTTCTGCCCACCAGCAGCCCCAGCAGCCCCAGCAGCCCCAGCAGCAGCAGCCATAGCAGGGCGTACGCATATAAATATGTCTCTGAGCCCAGCTGCTGCCTGACTCCCTCGCTCTCTCTCTCTCCCTCTCTCTCTCTCTGTCTCTCTCTGTCTCTCTCTCTCCCTCACTCTCTCTCTCTGTCTCTGTCTCTCGCTCTCTCTCTTTCTCTCTCTCTGTCTCTCCCTCTCTCTCTCTTGCTCTCTCTCTCCCTCCCTCCCTTTCTCTCTCTATCTCTCTCCCTCGCTGTCCATGGTGCTGAAGCTGACCAGTCACGCATGCATGGATACATATATATATATATATATATATATATATATATATATATATATATATATACAGTACAGGCCAAATGTTTGGACACACCTTTTTTATTCAATCTGTTTTCTCTACTTTCATGACTATTTACATTGTAGATTCTGACTGAAGGCATCAAAACTATACATGAACACATGTGGAATGATGTAGTTAACGAAAAAAGTTAAGACTTTAAGACTCATGTCACCTTTATGTAGACACCATCAAATAAAGTCTAAGCAAATATAGAAACAGTGTATTGCTGACCAGTCATGCATGCATGTATATACAGTAGATGCTGGGGAAATCAGAGAGGGTTGCTGTCCAAGTGCTGAGTTGTATTTTTTGCTGCTGCACCAGAAGACATAGATATGTAACTAGGGTTAGGGATATATATACCAGTAATGCATATATAAAATACATATGCACTAGATAGATGATTAGATGATGCACACATATAAACACACATTCAGATGTAAGGTTTACACATCTTTGTGGGGACCTCTCACTGACTAAGCTCAACGGAGTAACTGTGTGCACATCCCACACACTGGCCAGGTGCAGGACACATAAAGTGATGTCCAAAAAAAGAAAGTATAATGTCCGCAACACTGCTTAAACTCACAAATTTTATTTAACAAATAAGCAACATTTCCACCCTGCTGGGGTGTCTTCTTTTGTTGGAAGAGGACCCAGCTGGGGTTGAAACGTTGCTTATGTGTTTAAAGCGGTTTACGCAGTGTTGCAGACACTATACTTTCACTATACTTTTGGACATCCTATTGACTCCCATTATTATATCACTTCAGAGTATTTACCTGTTCCTTAACCAGACCCTTTTTCTACCTTAAAGACTCAGTAACAACAAAAGACCCTAGAAACCACCGTGAAGCCATTGACTGCCACATGAGCCTTTAGAGCTGACACATCCGTGTGTGTGTGTGTGTGTGTGTGTATGTGTGTGTGTGTAGGTGTGTGTAGGTGTGTGTGTGTGTGTGTGTGTGTGTGTGTGTATGTATGTGTGTGTGTATGTGTATGTGTGTGTGGGTGTGTGTGTGTGGGGGGGGGATTGGAGAGTGAAAAGAGTGTGTGACAGTGGGCATGGGAGAGTGTGTGTGTGTGGACACTGATGGATGGAGACACCGGGAGGAAGTTAAGCAAGGCCAGGATCACACCTGCTCCCCAGAGCTGCACTTAACCTCAGGCTCCCTCTCTCTGGCACACCGCAAGCATGCCACTGCATACATAGGAATGCACACACACACACACACACACATGCGCGCACGTACACACGCACGTGCACACACACGGACACACGTACAGACGTACAGACAGACACACACACACACACACAGACATACGGACACAGACACAGACACACACACACACACACACACACACACACAGTCTAGCACTGCATACACGTGCACTAAAAAAAAACTAACACACATACACACACAGAGGATACCACTGTGATACACACTATAAATGTGTGGTTGCAGAAATACACACAGAGAGGCAAGGTCATGGTTGGCCATCAAACAGAAATGTCAAGAAAAGAGTAGTGATTCTGTGAGCCTACCAAGGCCCAAAGAGCAAAGAATGCTTGTGTGTGCGTGTGTGTGTGTGTGTGTGTGTGTGTGTGTGTTTGTGTGTAAGTGTATCTTCTTCTATCTTACTTCTAACTGTTGGAAACACACATATACACACACATACACCCACACACAAACTTTTTAAATCTTAATGACAGAGTGAATCCTCCCTGACAGAAACATCCATAACAAACGCCCAACAGTTCTAGCACTGCCCACAACCTCGTCTGATTCGCCTTCAGCCTCATCAATCACCTCCCTCTCTCTTGTCATAGGTCCAATGACAACAGAGGACATAGAAGGAGGACCAAAGACTAGAGTGTGTTTGCACATGAGGCCATCTTGCTTGTCTTGCTCTATATACCTTATGGATATTGAGATATGATAACATTTATTTTTTTCCCTCGATGGAGGAAATGTTTAGTGTTGTGGCAGGAAGGGGAGAAGAATGAAATGGAATTGGATAAAGACATACTCTCTCTAGTTATACAAGAAATTAAAAGAAAAAAAGTAAGGATCACAAGTAAAAGCTAAAAAAGTACAGAGAATATATTGCACATCTTGCAGATCTACATTACTTAAAGAAGAAACAGGCTGATTCTGATGCCAACGAGACTTCTGGACTCTGCTGATGGGTAGGATGATTGGATCTTCATTGACTGGGCTAACAAGACACAAATAAATAACTTGGTGGAATCTGAAAGCATTAGGCACGCACCACACATACACACACACACTGCATTGCACCGCACTACACCGCTATGCAACACAACGCAACGCAACACAACACAACAAACGCACATGCGCACACACACACACCCACACTGTACTACACTGCAACACAACACAACATGGTCTCACACAATACACTCTCTCACACACATACACACACCCACAGATACAAACACAGATAC
>CM059277.1:15764144-15806644 GCA_030347295.1 Setipinna tenuifilis
AGTGTCAGTGTCAGTCACTCACATGGGTACAGTAGCACTTTTTCTGCTTCTTTGCCTGTTAGCTTGGTGTGTATGTGGTCACCAGTAGTGTGTGTATACAAGAAAGCCTCTTGTTGTCACTGTACCGCATGAGGCCAAAAACTAGGGCTTCCAAACTGCAGAAATGGATTATGCTGTCTGTGACTACACAATACAACTGAATTTCAGTCAAAACAGAGCAGAGACAGAATTGCGTAATCTGGTTTTTGTGAAGTTTTATTTTCTTTAGATGTATCATCTTTTGAATAGGTCTCTACGAGTTATTAAATAAAGTATATATATATAGGCACCACCTTGATGTACCTGACTACCCTCATAAATGATTTAAGTCCAACCATCAATCTTTTCCCTCATTGACAAATGTGAGTGAGCTGTGCAAGCCATTATGATCTGGAGGATGCAGAGACTAAGACTTGCGGAAAAACACTGATCAAGCAAACTAAATATAACATGGATGGAGATAGCATCACACCACAATGTTAGTCTATGTAGAGCATCTACAAGACACTGTACACGATAACTTCACCTACTCTACATTTCCTGTGACAAGCAGACCATTGATGCTAGAGAAAAGTAAAAAAAAAAACCTTAAAGCTACAGTCTTGATAATTCTGAACAGGGATAAATATTTCCCAATCCAGACACACATCAGAACATCAAAGAGACATGGCACATCTCCCCTCTAGGGTCACCCTACTTCTAAAGAATAATCCTGAAAAGAAAAACATCCTCATGAATGTTTCAAATTTGCACACTTAGTTTTCCCAAGAGACCACAAGTCAGGCTACACATTTAGACCGTACCACTAACTGAGCCTCTTCAGTACGGGCAGATCTTAGTGAATTAAAATATTGTAAAAAAAAAAAAAAAAAAAAAAAAAGTTCATTTATATCATTAATTTCAATCAAAAACGGAAACTCATATATTATGTAAATTCTTTACACACAATGTAAAATATCTCAAGCTTTTGTTTACTTTACGTTTTGATGTGTACAGCTTACGCTTGTATACACCAGTGTTTGCTACACGTTAGTCATGTCACACAGAGCTGCTCTCATCCTCCTGGTCTACAGGTTAGAAAGTCTGTGGGTGGAACGACCCTGGCTATGGGGCACTAGAGGGTCGTAAAGCACTGACCCTGGATCAGTGGCTAAGGGGAAGGAAAGAGGGAGAGAGAAAGAGAGAAAAAGAGAGGGGGAGAGGGGGTAAGGAAGAGAGAGAGGGAGAGACAGTAAAGAGCTGACCCTGGATCAGTGGTTAAGGGGAAGGAAAGAGGGAGCGAGAGAGAAAGAGAGGGGGAGAGGGGGGTTGAGAGGGAGAAAGAGGGGGGGGGGAAGGGGAGTGAGGGAGAAAGAGAGGGAAAGAGTGAGAGTGAGAGGGAGGGAGAGGGGGAGAGAGATAGAGATGGAAATAGAGAGAGAAAGAGGAAGAGAGAAAAAAGAGAGAGAGAGAGAAAAAGAAAGGGAGAAAGAGTGAGAGATAGAGAGAGAGGTTGTGATGCGTGTGTGATGTATTCTTGCACCATCTATTGATACACACACACACACACACACACACACACACACACACACACGCACACACACACACGCACACACACACACACACTACCCCTCCTGCAGCTGTCACTCTCTAATCACACACGCGGGCATGGGGAGGGGCCGGCCCGGCCAGCCTTAATGTGGGGTCGCCATGACGATGAGGTGATTGAAAAAAGCCCAGCACCCATTTGAGCCAGCCCCCTTTAATCTCACACACATTCATTATTCACAAGCGCAGGAGAGGGAGAGGGCGGATGTGTTGTGTATGGATATGGATGTGTGTGTGTGGGTGTGTGTGTGTGTGTGTGTGTGTGTGTGTGTGTGTGTGTGTGTGTGCGTGTATTAGTCTGTCCGTCTATGTCTGTAGGGCAATAAATTCATATGCACATGAAAAGAAGGTTGCGTGTTTAGTGTATATATATATGTGTGTGTATGTGTGGGTGTGTATGTGTGGGTGTTATTTTTGTATACGTGTGTGGAGTGTATAAGAGAGTATATGTGCATTTGTAAGGTGTGCACAAAATGTATGTCAAGACCACGTGTGTATGTACTGAGGTGGGTGCGGTTGTGTCTGCATGTGTGTATGTATGCTTGTGTTAAGAGTGCAGCATTTGAAAGGAGGTGTACCTGTGTGTATATATACACCTTACATTTGTGTGTAACAGAATAAGTGCATGTGCACATGAAAAGAGGATTGTGTGTGTGTGCGTGAGAGAGAGAGACACGTGTGTGTGTGAAAGAGTGCATGTGTGTAAGAGTGCATAAGTGCATACGTAAGGAGGGGTGTGTGTGTGTGTGTGTGTGTGTAAAAAGGCATTGGGGGTAAGTGGTGGAGGGGGCATGTGCTGAGCTTCACCCCATTAACGGGGGGGAGCTATATTGCCATCTAGGGAGTGTATGTGCGTGTGTTGGGGGGCAGGGCATGTCATTTCATTGGTGAGAGAGAGAAGAGAAGAGGAGAGAGGAGAGGAGAAGAGAAGAGAAGCGTGCATCATGTTGGACACAAAGAGAAAGAACATGCCATGTCACAAACAAGCACACATACTGTACATCCAGAGATGACAAGCTATGACTCATTTCTCTATGCTTATATAAAAAATAATCAAATAGCTGTCTGTTTATTTCTATATTATTCAAACCAAAACAAATGTGTATGTGTAACACCTAGGACACAGACATCTGTGCTTACTATGCAGCTGCCGCACAATCACCTGTGTTTGTATTACAGCATCGCAGCAGACCGTTGGTGAGGGCAGATAAAACATGTAGGTATGACAACCTATTAGCATACATGCTATGGCACCATTTGAAGCATCCCCCATACACAGGCACTAACAATCCGAGAGAGAGAGAGAAAGAGAGGGAGAGAGAGGGAGAGAGAGAGAGAGAGAGTGAGAGACAGAGACGCTCTAGTCTCACTCTAAGGAGGCTCCCACCAAACACACCCCCCACAAAACACACACACACACACACACACACACACACACACACACACACACACACACCAGTCTGTATCTCTTTTGCTCTGTAATGGAGTACGGCGAGATTGACACCACAGACCGTCACTTCCATCCAGCACAGGTTAGCCTGGGCTATAGCCACAGCAACACCAGGGCCCACTGCACAGAGGAGCTGGGTTACACAGATGCCACAGATTACTATCACACTCACACTCACACACACACACGCGCACACACACGCATTCATGCATATACGCATACATATATATGCACACACACACATGTATGCATGTATGCACACACACACACACACACGCAGACAAACTGTACACACACACACACACACACACACACACACACACACACACACACACACACTGCTGGATTATGTAGAAACACACTGGGCCTGCTTTTCCACAGAGTCATTCCAGAGAGTCTTTTCCACAGCAGAAACCCCCCTTATCCCTGGGGTTCCCGCCTTCTCCCTGCAGTTAAGGGATGGATCAGCAGACACCCTGAAGGGTTCTACACAGAGCGTAACCAATAGGAAGGGGTTAGCATATTTTTAGAGACTTCTCTAATGCCCCACAAAAAGGCTAGCATGTCAGAATTTTGTCAGGAGTTAGATGAAGTGTCCATTGTTAACATTAGGAGTCCTGTCACCAGCAGTCAATGGAAACTATGCAATAACGAGTGGCCTTGTACTGTGGACAGTCTCCCGACCAAGATGCATCGAGGATTCGTGGTTCATCTTTTTAAGGCCATCATTGCTATTTTCTATATGTGTGATGACAAACATATTCACGCAATCACCCCATTGCTACACTTGATTTACATATAAACACACTGCTGAAATGGCCAAACCAGGAGCACTTTTCATCCCAAGGCTGGACCACTTGGTACATGAACATGGTCATGATAACTATTTACATAGTCAGTTCACAAAAGAGCAGTTTCTCTGACATGACCACATGGATGAAGCAATGCAACCTTTTAACTCGACCTCTCTACGACTGAAGTCTTTGTCATCTTATGTTATTATTATTATTTATCTATACATCACTGTCAGCACAAAAAATCACTTCATTCTCCATCAAAGTATGCAGGAGGTGTCATGATTTATCACCAACTGTCCCTCCTTACCCATGTTGCATCTGGCATCTGGTCATGTGGTTTTGCACTATACATGTGAAGGATCATTCCATAATGGACTCTTGTGGGTCATGCATTGCTTGGTTATCTCTCATCTCCACCACTACAAAACCCTCTTAGATGTTTTCGCATTTGGCAAAGTGAAAAACAACTGTCCAAAAACATAGAGCCTCATTCTTTAATCAACCAAAAAAAGGCACGTCACTCTACTGTTCATTGACCTTGTCCAGCTTGGCTGTCCAACTACAATTCCAGCCACTCATACGTAGATTAGTCTATAACTCACTGCCAGGTCTTACATTTGGGCCTGCCACTATGTAATTGAATTCAAGACACTGCAAACACAAGATGTAATTTCAGTCTAGCACTGGATATTTTGTCTTCTTCAACAAATAAAAGTACGATTTTTTGTCCATGATTTAGGGCTGCAAATGTCAGGGAGTATCTCAGATTCGGCTTCATCAGCAGCCTTTTGCACTATTTTTTTTGTTTTGTTTTTAGAAACTCTGTAGCAATAACTTCACCAGAAAATAGATGACGTTCACTTCTTATCACTGCTGCCCATTACTGGGGTCTAAACATATTAATATATTCCATCTTATCAAGAGGAGTGTCTTTAAATCATACCCCAATGCTGATTGGTTACAAATCTCTATTTTTGATGCCCTTTATTCATCTTCTTTCCTTTTCTGTTGTCTGAGACAGCAGGGTCTTTTTAATGCTTAACCTCATTTTCAGGCCAATACGCAAATGTATTGACACACAGGCAAACACCCACATGTACGTGTGCGCACACACACACACACACACACACAAACACACACACACACACACACAAGCACACACCCACACATGCACACATAAAGTACACACTTGGATCCACCCCCGCATGTACACACACTCATACATCCTGTACTGCAGACTGATAAAGTCACCTCTTTGCTGTCCCTCTAACCCACCATTATTGCTTGATAACAAAGAAGCATAGAACATATACACACACATTGATTCACTGAACCTCAAGTTGAAACACATTGTGACATCCAACTGGTCTACTCTATGGTCCAAGGGTGGTAGCCAATGTATAGTGTCGCCACAGTGTCTCCACTCAATATTGTATTTTGCTAATGTCCTACATGAGGAAATTCATTGACGGCTTTGCATTTTGCATCTAGATATTGTAGGAACCAATGTAATGTAAGCGTTAGGTATGAGTGCGTATGCTGGTAGCGATCGGTTGAAGGCAAACTCATTGGGCTTTAAATTCAGAACAAAGTGTCCATCCATCAGAAGGTAATGTATGTCTATTGAGAGTATCCAGACTTTTTGCAACAGTCATTGTGTCTGTGCATGTGTTTGTGCATTTGATGTATGTATCTAAGGCTACTGAAACAATGGAATTTACCTTTGGAAATTATTAAAGTCTGTCTGTCTGCCTGTCTGCCTGTCTGTCTGTCTGTCTACCAAAGAAGTAAATATGTGTGCATGTATGTCTGTGTGTGCATGTATGTCTTCTTCACATTGTTTTAGTCTATCTATGGGGTCTCACTACATGACCTTGATTGGCTTTGTCCTCCAGTGTGTGTGTGTGTGTGTGTGTGTGTGTGTGTGTGTGTGTGTGTGTGTGTGTGTGTGTGTGTGTGTGTCCGTGCATACATGCACATGCAGATGACTTCACAGCACAATGCTGTGGTGAACCACATTCTTCTGGAGAGCACATGGCCCATCGTGTGTCACACTAATTGGTGAGGGGAGACCATGAACCCCCCCCCCCCCAGGAGCACAGGCCCCTGGGAGTGTTTCCCCAGCCCCTGATAAACCACCAGACACATCGCTGTTACATCACTTGACAGTGGCCTGGTGTAATGGATGCCAGCTATAGCACAGCTCAGCGTGGAATCGTTAGTAAACCTCCCTCCCCTCCCTCACCTCAAAAAAGGATACGCTGCTGACTGAGGTAATAGCCTGGTTTTTTTAGCTCACTTGGTAGCGTGTCTGTCTCTCATACCGGAGTTGCGGTGAGGTCACGGGTTCGAGACTGGGTCTGGACTGATGCAGGAAGCCCTCGGTTACACTGGTAGAATTACCGGGTCTTCTCATTTTAAAGACACCACGCTACTCTAAGTATCTGGCCATAGATCCCCATGGTTTTCCCCAAAAAGCTTGGTATATCTCAGCGAAGGAAAAGTGCTGTTCTTCTTTTATTTTAATAAAGGATACTACAAAACCAGTGACATAGTCTGCAATACTTGACCAAATAATACAATTATGGTCCTTTTATGCAGTGGCAGCATATATACACACACACACACACACACACACACACACACACACACACACACACACACACACACACACACTCACGCTGCAAGGTACATCAGAAGAGAGGGGGCAACCAAAAGTGACATCATCAGAGGGAGATCATTACACTACGTCACAGAACAGCCCTCATACGTAATGACTGACCAAGCCCTCGATATCTTCTCAAACTGACCTTGCTGAGCGTTTGGGATGTACACAGTCACCAGGTAACCTTGTTGAGGGCACTAATCTCTGCATACTTAACCATCACCCATAACATAAACCAGAACGCAGAAGGCTTCTTGCTGAGCAGCAATATAGCTCTCATTAAAGCCGATAGTTTTAGTCTCCTATGTCGTATTGGTATATTATGGAGGAGAGGAATTTCTTGGGGAGTGTAATGGATTGGCAAAGTGTTGTGGAACAACAGTATAAAAGCTCTTTTAGAGCAACTGCACACTGAGAGGAGAGTGAATGAGACAGAGAGAAAGAGAGAGACAGAGAGAGACAGAGGGGTGTGTGTGTGTGTGTGTGTGTGTGTGTGTGTGTGTGGTTATTGATCACTCAAAAAGAAAGCAGGCTTCGCAGTAGGGGGGCAGGACACATGCCAACTCATTCAACCCCATTGCCCCTCTCTGCCTCCTTCTTTCATGCTCACTGTCTCCAAGGTGCTCTCTCTCTCTCTCACACACACACACACACACACACACACACACACACACACACACACACACACACACACACACACACACACACACACACACACACACACACACAGAAAACCCATTTCTACAAAGCCATTTTCACATCCTTACCAACCACAAACACACACAGACAGACAGACACAGTTGCGGAAGCTCTGTTGAAGAGGTACTTGATGTCCAATCTTGCCCGATGTCATTCAACACAAGTCGACAACATCTCTGGGGACGAGCGCACACACATGTGCACGAAGCAGACACATGCACTTAGGACACGCACAGACACACACAGACTGACACACACACACACACACACACATGCACACACGCACACACACACACTCACACAGGCACAGGCAGAGACAAACACACACACACACACACACACACACACACACACACACATGAACATGAACACACACACACACACACACACACACACTGGAGGACAAAGCCAATCAAGGTCATGTAGTCAGACCCCATAGACAGACTAAAACAATGTGAAGCAGGGGAAAAAGGCAGCTGACTGACAGAGAGCTTTTTTTATATATCAAAATAAAATACTGGAGTATATATAATGGATCACGTGACTATTGTTCAATAGAGTGTGTCCTTCACAATCAGGGGAGGTTAAGCAAAAACCAAAAAAAGCCTTAAGAGTCCTTAGTCACTGTCTTAATAAACTATTTAAAAATGTGACCAGTCATCACGTCCGCCTCCAAACAACCCCATTACAGTGGAAAACGCTACGCCTCATCAAAAAGGCACCTCAGAAGGAAACAGCACAGCCAAAAAATACTGTTGTTATCATCAACTACGCACATGGCCTGCGGACTCTTCCAGTCTACGGCATCAAGAAATAAATAAGCAACTTCCCAATTGCACAAAATGACAGCGTCGGGAAGAATCCTTTACAGCATGTGTGTGTGTGTGTGTGTGTGTGTGTGTGTGTGTGTGTGTGTGTGTGTGTGTCTGCTTGTGTGTGCATGTATATGTGTGGTGAATATGTTATGTGTATAAAGGATATAATTTACAATCCACTTTCAGCCGGTTTGAAGTTCACCTTCATCTCTCTCTCTCTCTCTCTCTCTCTCTCTCTCTCTCTCTCTCTCTCTCTCTCTCTCTCTCTTTCTTTCTCTCTCTCTCGCTTCCTCTCTCTGAGAGTAAGAATGCAATGCTCCCCCCCACCCCCACCCCCTGCAAAAAACTGCAACTGGCAAAGTGTTGGAACAGTAACATTAGCACCTGCTAGTGCAGTCAGACAGGCTGGTTATAGCAGCTCTACCACAGCTATAAAAAATACAAATACAAGGAAGACTAAAAGGCAGACAGTGCAGTAACATGTAAAATATGTGTGAGCATGTTGATATGTGTGTTTGCTAGTGAGTGAGAGTGTTTGTGATGGAAACAGAAAGAGAGACAGAAAGAGAGAGAGAGAAATAGAGAGAGAGAGGGAAATAATATCTTTCCATCAGGAGGAATGCGTGATCGATTGCAGAGTCTGGCAGCTCTATAAGAGAGACCTCTTCAGCCTTCAACATAAATCACATGGCATTATAAGCATCCCACTGCTCTGACACACAGACACAACACACACACAACACACACGCAACAAACATACACACACACAAGCACACACACAGTGGCCATAAAAGTCCATTCCAACTAGCTACCAACACCATGCTAAGAACAACGCCCTCATGCCAAGACATCACGCCGCACCCTCACTCTGCACCACAAAACAATATTAGACATAAAAACACATCCTGTCTTAAAACCTCACATCCCTGTTGATGGCACACACTTACAACCTACCTCACCAACCAACCACACTCCCTTCCTTGCTAGATGATACTTCCGAACAGTGCTTCTCATCTCATTCAAACTGACTATACTCTACATATAGCGAACTTATTTCTCTATACAACATGCTTTTGGAATGCTTAATTTCATTTAAAACTCACTGAAGATATTCTGCTTATAAGCAACATGGACACATAGTGTCGAACACCAAGTACAAGAGCTTCAAATAGATATAACTGAGACCAGTATCGCCTCTTTCACTTCCATCTTTTCATGTGTGTCTTTGTGTCTCTAATTCTGCCTCTTGCCACACTGTCCTTCCAGCTGGTGTATCTGTGGCTGTGAGCTTAGATTGTAGCACTGGGACACACACACCCGACCGGTGCCAATCACACCTACGCCCACTCACACACTGCAACATGGATCCCGGCAGATGTAGTCTCTCAGGTAGGCGTGCACACACACACATACACACACACACACACACACACACACACACACACACACACACACACCCACACACACACACAAACACACACACACACACACATACACACTCACACACACAAACACACACAGACACTTGGCGCACACACATGCGCGCACATGCATGCACACACAAACACACACACAGACATTCAAATCCAGAAAAAATGCACACACAGACACACACCCACACACACACAACAGAGTCAGAGAGGTCAGCTGTACTCACTGATTGAGCTCCACGTCCAGGATAAACGTCTCTCCAAAGGCGTCGACCTGGAAGCTGGCTTGGGCCACGTGGTTACTCTGAGGAAAACAAACAAACAAACAAACAAACAAATAAGTAAATACAAATACAAGTGACAGACCTCCACAGAGACCGTTCGCCCAACAGCCACTTAACAAAAAAAATCCCCCCAATCCCACCCGAAGCAAGCAAGCAAGCCAGTTTTGTATGGCGTTCACGATTGAGCACACGAGACATGTTCGAGCACACACTCCAGTGCCTTCCCAGGGGTCTGTGCTTCCCATTGTTGGGCTAACATGTGAGTCTCCGTGGTTTTAACACTGGGCTTCGAGTGTAAAGGCTCAACTGGGCTGTGAGAGGCATACACACACACAGCTGTGTACCAGTGCTATGGTATTTATTATTGCTTTAATGCTGTGCTGAGACAACTCTGCTGTGCCACCACAGGGCTGGATGAGGATGCTTTATTATGCCATCTGGCTGAGTGAGACCTTGCAGTAGGCAAACTGTGCTGTGCTGTGCTGTGCTGTGCTGTGCTGTGCCGTGCTGTGGACAGTGCTCTTCTATTGTGTTTTGTTTTAACTGTATTAGCGTAAGCAGCCCATTAATCGCCACTGCCCCATCCTCAGGCAGGACACTACAACGCTTACCTACACTCTTGCTACAGAGTTGTTGTTGTTTTTCGCATACACATAGTTAACACACCTTATTTGCACACCTTCATTTCTGTACAATTGTTGGAGACGGTAGTGTATTAAAAGCCATAAACTGCCAATACTGGGCCAATTTCTAGCACATGTCTTCAATTACCAAGCTCAATGCCACTGTGTTGGCAAGCTGAACTGTGTTTTGAATTCTGTTCTGTCCAGCCCTGTTAGTGAATATCAAGTGCTATATCAGAATTATTGTTAGTTGCTATTAGTAACTGCTTCCTGCGCTATGACAAAGGCACCACTAATCATTCCTGTGGTGCCATTGGACCAAGGTAGCGTAAGCAGCCCATAAATTAGCAGTGCCTTGTCATCGGCGAGGATGCTGTAAACGTTTATGTACACTTTGGCTACAATGGCGATTTCTTAGACCCATACTTTACACACCTTATTTCAAACTGAGTTACCATTTTTTTCATTTCTGTTCAGTTGTTGGAGACAGCAGTGTATGAAAGCTTTTAACTGCCCTAATGACAGGCAGTTCCTGTTTTCCATTAGATATTCTATTAGTTTTATTAGTAGTTTTATTGCTGTAACGTGACTGTGTTAGGGAGCTGAACTCCACAATATTAGTAAATATCAGCACTATGGCAAAGACACTGGCAGTTATTATCAGTGACTGTCCCCAGCTTTATGACAAAGATACACTAATCATTCTTGTAGTGCCATTAGACTTTTACTGCCTAAACAGACTAGGATGCTGAAATGCAAAGTTGTTTTTTTACACTTGTTTTAAATTTGAGCCTACACTTTTTACATTTCTGTTCAATTGTTGGAGAGAGGAGAGTTTATGAAAGCCGTAAACTGCCGATGGCAGAGCACTTTGTGTTACACGCTTTTCCATCAGTGAGCTGAACGTAAACATGACTTTATTGCTGAGCTGAACTCCAATTCTGCCAATCCCTTTTAGCAACTAGAAAAAGCACTTGGAGAAAACACAGACCCCCACAAAGCAGTTCAAGCAGTTCAACCCCCCCCACCCCCCCTTTTTTTTTAATTTCGTCAATATGATTTCCCAAGTTAATTTTCCACATTTTTTCGTGAGGTAACCAATGAAACGATTACCTGAAGGCAGTGGCAATACTGTCAAAATTTCAGAATGATACATTCATGACTTTGAGGTATTTTGCTAAAACACAGACAGACAGACAGACAAACAAACAGATAAACACAGACAAAAACATAACCTCCTTGGCAGAGGTAAATATCAGCACTGTTAGTGACTGTTATTAACTTGCCAGTTTAATGTACACTGGTACACTAATCGCTCCTGTAATGGATCACTGGATTGCTACTACGCTTCAGTGCAATGCAACCAAGGCTGACCCGTGCACCTTTCACCAACTGTGAGACCCGCTGGGCACTCCTAAATCTCCCGCTTAAATCTACACGCTGTGGCGGGGAGCTGAAAGGCTCTGTGTGTACAATGTCCTGCCTGGCCTGCTGATGCTGTATATCTTAAAGACTCAGCTGGGTTGTGCTATGGGGCTATGCTGTGTTGTGTTGTGGTGTGCTGTGCTGTGCTGTGCTGTGCTGTGGTGGGCTGTGCTGTGATGGGCTGTGCTGTGGTGGGCTGTGGTGGGCTGTGCTGTACTGTGGTGGGCTGTGCTGTGGTGGGCTGTGCTGTGGTAGGCTGTGGTGTGCTGTGGTGTGTTGTGGTGTGGTGTGGTGTGGTGGGCTATGCTATGGGGCTGTGCTATGCTATGGGGCTGTGCTATGCTATGGGGCTGTGCTATGCTGTGCTGTGCTGGGCTGTGCTATGAGGCTGTGCTGTGCTGTGCTGTGCTGTGCTGTGCTGTGCTGTGCTGTGCTGTGCTGTGCTGTGCTGGGCTCTCCTGTCCTGTCGTGTTGTGCGTCGCGCTCGCTGGTGATTAATCGGAGCAGTGTGTAATTTGCTGTGGCTGAGGGCCCATATGGTGAAAGTGTGATTACTCTGCCCCTGGGGTGAGGGCCATTGTGCTCCACCAGTCGGAGGAGGGGAGAGGGGCTGGAGATGATGGGGAGGGGTGTGGCATGGGGTGTGTGTGTGTGTATGGGATGGGGTGTGTGTGAGTGTGTGTGTGTGTGTGTGTGTGTGTGTGGAGGGGGTGGTGTGGGGAGGGGGGGTTAGAAGTGGGTGGGTGTGTGTGGATGGGGGGGAGTCCCAGTTCTACACTAACATGCTCTCTTGGGACTCCCCTCCCCAATTCCTAGCTCTCTCTCTTGCTCTCTCTCCCCCATACACACAAACACACACACACACACAGGGGATAAACCATACATAAAAAATGAGCTGAAGAGGGAGAAAGAGAGGAAAGAGGAGGAGCAGGAGGAGGAGCAGGAGGTGGTGGAGGTGAGGGGTGAGAGGGAGGAGCCAAATAACCAGGGAGCAAACGAGAGGAGAGGGGAATCCTTTACACTTCACCCATGAATGACCCTCTGATGAAAACTGGCCCAATATTCAACCGACCCCCACTCGAGGCCCAACCGCTCCAGAGATGCTGTCTACGTACACCACTACCACACCCTGCTCAGCTATTGTTCACAGATACCCTGCTCCATGTGCTGAATTATTATTATTTTTTAAATCTCACAGAAACACACACACAACCATGTGGGTTCTGAGCAGCTATTTAGACAAAGCATCATGGAGGCACATACATTATGGTATGTTTGTCTGGCCGTAACAGTGCATAATATATCTTATGTTACATGTGCACACACATGAGGCACTGCTCTGGCTGGAGTCTGGACCTCTGCTGAGCACACCTGTGTGTAGGTCATTTATCAAAGCAGCATCAGTATTTCTCTTACACACACACACACACAATGAGTAAGTGAGACCAAGACCAAGACAGAGACACAGACACAGACACAGGCACAAAGTGAGAGAGAGAGAGAGAGAAAGAGAGAGAGAGAGAGAGAGAGAGAGAGAGAGAGAGAGAGAGAGAGAGAAAACACATTCATTCATTGACTGCAAAACCAATACCCATCCTTGTCTCTCCCCCACTAAAGCAACTACTTATAGACATGACTGTAACATGCAACGCCGGATCACATTTCATTTCCAGACATCATTCATAGGCAAGTGCACCAACCGTAATGCTTCTCACAGGCTTTGGAGCTGAATCCTAAATTTGGACGCGGCCAAAGACTCCTCAAGATTCTTCTTCACTCTATATCGATTCAACGTCTATAAATATCTCTCTCTGGGTTTTTGTTTTCAAACGTCTCCTTTTTTGAGGTGACTTCCACGCTCACCTAGGCCCCGCCAACGCCGTGCTAAAAACAGACCAAGCGAGACGATCACTGAGCAGCCCACCTTATTCCAGGTCGACCTCCACATACAAGCAGCGAAGTAGAAACATGGATATTTTGAGGCAAAATGCTCTGTTACTGAAAAACACACCCACAAGTCGTCACTACATATATTACAATTCAGATGACAATTCAAAACACATCTCCAAACACCCAATTAAGTTTTACTTAATCTATTCATCAGAAGAAACAAACCTAGTAACAACCCTAACCCTAACCCTAACCCAGCAAGTCAATGTATAGGGTGTCTCACTCTGTGACTGTCCATGTCTTATATATGTTTTGTTTTCAAATAACCCTAAATAATGGCCAATGTACAATTTAAATTTTGAAGAAAGATCATTTGTCATCAATTGCTACTGGAAGTACAAAAATGTCACAGAACACCAAAAATCAAAGCAAAATATAGAAGTAATGATCAGTCAATAAGCGAGCACATTTTTGTGGGACACCCTGTATTCAAGAGAGATAAGACAGACAGCGCAGCTAGTCTGACTCTGTTCTATATCCACAACACAGATTATTCAGCGTGGCCTTGAGTCATACAACAGTCACTGAGGAGAGGAGGCAGCAGGCTGACGAGGGAGCCCAGAGAGGCTCGGAGCTGGATGTAGGGCTAATGTTACCAAGGAGACAGGAGGTCAGGAAGGCAGGTGAATGGAGTCACTTGGTGACACAGTCTCTCTTCCTCTCTCTCTCTGTCTTTCTTTCGTACGCACACACATAGACACATACAGACACACACATGCACTTGCACCATGCACACACACACATACTCTCTCTCTCTCTCTCTCTCTCTCTCACACACACACACACACACACACACACACACACATACACACACACACACACACACACACACACAATGGACAAAATAGCAAAGATCATCATGTCTAAAGCCCCCAGTGTTGTTTTGCTTTGAAGGCAGTATTTTTCTTCCAGGCAACAATAGGGAGAATGTCAACACCTGGTCTTTTCCCACATTCTTTTTCCTCCCCCTTTCATTTCTCTTAGGAGCACTTGCAAAAATAGTCCACACTCAAGTCATTTGTTAATTACCATTATAATCTATAGGCAAAGGGGGAATAAAGCCGGGCGGCAAAGCACTGATCGTGTATGCCACTGAGAAACTATATGACTGAGCGAGCGTGGTCTGGAGGACTGCTCCTGGAATTGGATAACCAGTCTAATTCCCGACAGGTCTCCACCGCGGAAATAACACAGAAACACCCTCCATTCGGAACTCAGAAACCGCATCCTTCCCATCGATCAATACGACAAACATTAAGTGGATTGATCAAGTTTATTAGGGGCGCGGCGTCGCAAGCGTGTCCCGGCTTCAAACAAAGGGTTAAATCATTCCCACTGCCACCATCTGCGAGTCCGTAAGATAGCTATCACGCCCGGGCCCCCCTCCGTACACACACACATGCACACATGTTCAAAACCACTACTTATTTAATAACCACGCTGCCCCATACGGCAGCAGTAGCAAAAGATGGGAACCACTTCAGGATGAAAGTGCTTTTTATTGTTTTGAAATCGAGGCTGAGGCTTCATGAAGTCTACACTTTGTCTGAATAAAATCGCTTCAAACACGTTGTATTGTATTATAGACTAGACTAAAACACGACAGATGCCTTTTTCTGACGGATTTGAGTGGCAGCCTATAAGAGAGACTAACAACAGACTAGGCAACACATAAACGTCTCATTAAAACATTTACACGTATTGTGGAACGAAAATACAGCGTTATACATGTCATTTAACGCACAGGCCTTTATACAGTGGATGGCTACAATATCATCTCATCTCAACCCGTTGTAGTTCCCTGTGTGAACTGCATGGGTAGCCTGTTGTCTTATTACCTTGTCTACGTCTACCTTACATTCAGATGTGGGCCACTCTATGATATGTACAGTTATACACGTACAGTATCGGTGTCAATATCATGACTGTTACAAAAAAAGTGACACGCTGTTGACTCATTTCATAATTTGTTGTCATCACTCCGCTGGTGTTCTTTTGTTGCGAGGGCCCTGGGGCCTCGGTGCGAGCGCATCCTTTGTCTAGCCTACCAGTAGGGTTCCCTCGCGCCAGTGCGAGGATACTGACTTTTCACTGGGACGAAAAGCATGGGAGAAATCACAGCCAAAGAGACAAACAACCGTCTCTAGTCCGGGCGTGTGGACTACACTCATTTAACAATACACGCAATCCGAGAGCAGATAAAGAAGCTCTTCTATTTAACTAACAAAATCACCTTTTGAAAGGTATTCCCATTTTTGCTATTCTGTCCCTCAATGGAGGCACAACAGTGATGTAGACAACGAAAGATGTGTTGGGAATGCTAAGACACAAAAACATAAACAACATTTGAATATCTGAACGTCTCCAATAGCAACGGGAACTGTGGGTATTCTCCTGACAGCTCTCCCATACCAATGATTCGGCGGGGGCTCTGAGCGGCCACCGGGCAGCCTGGGGAGGCGCGAGCTTACCTGTTTGGAATCGGAGCTTGCGCTGATCCTTGTGTTGAGAATATCGTGTGTGGTTTCGCTGTAGTTGTCCATACGGTAAACTAACCGTACAGGAACTGTGTTTTCTTTACCAAGATACCCGCTCCCATCACGCCGTGCTTTAGAATAGACATCTTCTAGAATAAGAAAAAAACAAGGTTTTAGTAATTGCGCTATTTCTCCTACTGAAGCAGCCGATGCCCATACACAGGATCTTGTTAATAACAATTAAAACAAGAGAGTAAAGTGTGTTATGTATTGCACAACTAAAAAAAGGTTACATCTTAAACTGTGCCGTTACATGCATATTTCAGAAGCTGTTTACATCTCTAACCTAGGCTTCCGCGCTAGTAGCACAAAGCTGTGAAATTAGGGCATTCTAATTATTAGCAATAGCATCACCTCATTGCCTTGATTTTAAAAAGGAAACACACTGGCTGCGTCTTATGAATTACCGTTTGGGTTGCCAGAATAAACGATGTACATCGTTCCACAGAGGCACAAGAAGGAAATCCCCAACCGCGACATCGTCTCTGAATCTGCCCGACGAAGCTAAGAGATATGCCCCCCCAATAATCCAAACGGAAAAAAATGAAAATATGGACCGCTTCGGTGCTAAAGTCGATACAGGGCTGCACACACAGACGAACGCGCTGTGCTCGTCTTGTTACCGCAATCTCCCGTGTTGGTTGCCATTAGTGATGCGCTCCCAGCCTCTGCATTGAGACACGGATTGTACGGTAGGGCCAGGCGAGTGCGTTTGAACGATTTCAACTCTTTGCCGTCAGAGGCAGAGGACGGAGCAGGAGCCACCTCCTTAAAATACATCAATACCCAGCCGTCTCACTGCGGAGCGAGCCCATACATATATGCATGAGCGGCGGATACAGCGCGATCCACAAGCAAGTGGAATGACGGGTAGTGTAGGCTTGTGCGCCTTGTGTATCCAAGGCTCCAGCTTGTCCTTTCACATTTGCTAAACATCGACAATGAGATTTGCGTAGGGAAAAACATTGTCATTAGGCGTGTTTTCCACTTCAAAAGTCAATATTTCTGAAGAAACCCATGCAATTGTTCTAGTGCGCATCTGCTCCAAATCACACTCCTCAAAAGATAATCAACGGCCAGAAATGGCATTTCTAAATGAGCTAAACGAGCGTGTTGCCAATTACACTATTTGTGGGCTAGGGCAATCTGCTGCTGGCTTACACGAGTAATTTTGAGAAGGCCAGTAACCGAGCTACCTTTGTTATCAGGACAACGCTTCTATCAAATAATATATCTTCCTGAAGTGAAAAATGTGTCAGTGGACCATATTCCATGTTATATTGGTCTACCAATCAAGACACAGAGAGGGAAACGACAGAATTTAAACAATTAAAGAAGATATATCACCCTGACAGGTCAGTCCTACTGATGGTAAAAGCCTAATCTTTTTAATTTGTTTCTTAAATTCAGTGAAAAGTCTTTATTCACTTTGCTTCACTATTTTGAAAGTGGTTACTCCATTTGCAACTCACATGTTTGCACCTTCAGCCCACACACATTTGGTTAACATGGTTACACTAAACACTAACATCTACATGAACAGCAATGCCCTTGTACTGCATAACAGTATGCACATGTGGCAAAAGGTAACACACAGATGTGATGTGTTAAACACAACCACTCAAAATGGTTAACACTTCTTTCAAATTCTGTGACCTAACTAATGTAAACCAGTTTTGAGTGCAGACAGATTATTGATGGCTGCAGGTTCATATTAACAGTAAATCGAAACTAAGGACAAGTCTATGTAAGGGTTGGGGCAGGGGCGTAGCCAGAAATCATAAAATGGGTGTATCCAGAAAAAAAGTCAGGTGGACCTTGCCAAAAACACAGGTGATTTTTAGTACTAAAACAGTCAATCACACTTATTCAGCCCTCTGATTGGGTGGGCCTGATTGACAATTGGGTGGACACAGGCCCACCCTAGCCCACCCATGGCTACACCTGTGGACTGGGGTACAATAAGGGAATGGGAAAGGGGGCGATGATGAGGTGGGAGGGTGCCAAGCAAGAGCTAGACACAAAAAGTAATATAGTACTGTTTTTTTTTTTTTTAAGAAGGAATGTCAGACAGCTCTATACAGTCTAAAAAAATAATGGGGCCAGTACCGGTTCTTCAAAGCGATGCCATAAAGGGACCTTTTTCAGTGCCTCAAAGAACAGTCGAGGCAACAGTTCTTTAAAGAACCATTTGACACCCATATAACATAGCATAGCCCATTTTGAGCTGATGCTCTGAAGAACCATGTATAATATTAAGAACCTTTCACACAATGTAATGATTCAACAGTTTTTACTCTCCATGGAACCATCCAGAAATTGAAAGAACCATTATAGCACCATTATTTTTTAGAATGTACCCGGGTAATTCCAATACAAGCCAGTTTTCCCACACAGGCTGTAGACCGTAATGTGCTTCCATTAACAATGACATTTTTGTGTTTCTAGTACCTTTTACAGTATATGTTTGGTGTCTATACAGTAACAACTGATTCCACTGAGTTATGACATCATTTTGTATTTTTTTCAAGATGCCTAATTCATTATACTGTTAACTACAAATATGTCATCCTACAGAAAAAGCACATGCCATGAACAGTGTTTACTTTTTTGTCATTTTTTCATGCAGTGTCTAATCTCTGTTCTGTAGTGTTTGTAATTTTGAATGTTTTGTTTGCTTTGAAGCATTAGTTTGATTTTAGAAGGAGCGTCAGAAATGTTGTAAAGCGTATTCGAGACAAGGGTTTTGTGCTCACAGTTTCAAGAAAAAGGTGGGGTGCTTTTTTATAAAGAAATGTAACAATTATGAAACACTATAAGTAAACACATGCTCACAGAGCCTGTTCAACTCTCAGCAGTCACCCCAGCCCTTCTTGTTTGGTCTTAACGCATCAAGTTTGCCCAGAAACCCAGTTTTCCGAGACTCTTTTAAAGACCAAATCTGAAATAGCACACACATAAGTCATGACATAACATGAGAGTTCCATTTCCCCCATAAAACATTTAGATGTGCCGCTCATTTTCACATTAGTTCAGGTTCAGAAGTTTTACAGTGGGTTTAATTAAAACACCTCCAATGGTATGTCTCTGGCAAGCCCGTGCATCTTTATGCTTTCTGCCATCACACTGATTATTGTCAACATACAACGGAGACTGTAGCCTGTACGCAAATGCAACTCTAACATTTTCAGATTTTAAACTATAGCACACCACATGTTTTCAGGGTCAGTATCAACCTGCCTTTTCAATCCAAGTTGAAATAATAGTAATTAAAGGGCAAACAAATGTTTAGGAGTCAGTCTTCATGCCTTCATGTGGAATATGCATATTCATCGTTTACCAAATCAGTGAATTGCTTTGTCTTTCTGATTTGTCTGTGTGATTGTTCCAATTACTTGCAGACAGTGAAATTTATTTTGGGCCTTCTATTGTCACTCCCTGGGTGGGTGCTTGGATGGCTGCTTATCTCAGGACGAATTCTGCCGATGATACAAACCCCACTTTTTAACACTAGAAAAATAACAGCACTCACTACCTACAATAAATACTGCAAAACATGTAACCAATTACATTTATGGGAAGTATTTACATCACTGCTTATAAACCACATTATTTTGTCACAATCACATCACAAACTATCCCCTCACGTCTGTTTTAAAAAACATTCTTAGTTTATTTGTCAATCTTAACACTCTTGCCGCACTGAAATCAAAAATGACCAATACGACTTATATAATATAGAGTTCATCCTGTAATACATAAACTTCAAATGTGCAGACTCACAGACAACTTCAGCTAAGGCTGGAGAAATTCCCTTAAACAAAAAAAAAAACTAACAAAATAAACAAAATTAAAATGTTTTAAGCCTACATGGCTTAGTGTCCGGTAACTGAAGCACGGAACAGGTGTTAAGTCCAGCACAGCCTACACCCACTTCCTTTAACGTCCTCAGACTAACCCATAAGCATTGCATCTTTGCCTCTGTAATTTAAAAACCTAAGAAGTTCTCCTGCGTGTCATCGTCGCTGTCTCGGAAGAGCTCTAAAAGGTACATCCCCGACAGGCCGTCATCCTCTGCCTGGTCATGCTCGGTGGACTGAGGACCGACAGAGCTGGACTGGCCTCTTCTCCAGCTCCTCTCCGCCCTGACTCTCCTCCACACCGGCCCCAGGGCCTCTGCTGCCCAACACTCTTCCTCTGCGTCAGAAGGTCCGTCCTCTGTGGGGTTCGGGCTGTCTGTGGCGTTTTGAGGTTGTACCGGATGGTTGTCCTGGTCTGCAAAGTGCACAGACCTCTTTTTCCTTTTGCGAAACCGTTCTGAGGAAGCAGGCCAGATAGTTCGAAACGGCGGACTCTCTGTGCCGTGTGCAGGATTGTCCTGTGTGGAATCCCACTGTGTGCTGTTAACACACCTGACGTGTATTGACTGTTGCGGAGCAACTACAGGTATACCCTGTATTAGGTCGTGCTGCGAGTTGTGCTCAAGTGTGGTGTGCTTTGAAACGGTGTTAAAAAGTCTGTCGTGTACGGACTCCTGTTTTGTGGGGTCTACAGTTTTTTCCTGTATGAAGTCCAGCTCTGTAAGCTCTACAGGCTTGTTCTGTATTGAGTTCTGCTGAGTGGAGCAGGCAGATTTGTTCTGCATCGACTCCGCTGGTGATTCCTGGTGTAGTCCACCAAAAGTCTCTGTCCTCTCTCTCAGCACAGAGGGAGAGCCAAGTGTGTCTGTGTGCTTTTGATCTGCCACACTACTACTAGACTGAATGCGCCTTTTGTTCCGACATAAGCGGTTCTGGGTTCTGCCCTTAGCACGCTGTGGGCCAGATGGCGCCCCCACAGTAGTAGTAGTAATAGAGGGAGTAACTGTGTCCAAGTGTAACGCCGGGGAGTCGTCCAGAGCCTTCCACAACGTGGGGCACGACTCCCACACAAAGGAGCCTCGTTTGTTCTTGAACGTTTCCGGAACATCAACAACCTCATGTAATGAGTCTCGGTTTGTCCCGGAAGGGGATTCTCTGCCTCGCTTTCGTAAGGATGAGCATGACGCAGCATCCACAGCAGGACTCTGGTGCTCTCGTCCTCCTCCTCTTCCTTGTTGTTGTTGTTGTTGTTCATTTCCGTCTTCGCCAGCTTCTTCAGTTCTGTCGCTCGTGACTGGCACACAAATGGGTGCCGTGGAAACACTAAACTTGGCCCTGTGAAAAACACACAGTACTTAATACTCTTAATACTCTGCAGACTCTCAGTAGCACCTGCTGCGTACATGTAATGTTTTCAATCTAAATTTTAATGCAATCCCAAAGTCAGGGCATCCATGTTATTTACTCATTTTCGGGAAGATGCCACCACCAAAGATTAATGTAATGTACAGAAACTTGTAGCCTCCGTGTTGCAACTTTGCACAAAACTGCAAAGCTGCATCCATTTAATTATTCACCAAGTGCTTTGTCCCAGATACGTATGTCTGTGTGTGTGTGTGTGTGTGTGTGTGTGTGTGTGTGTGTTTTAAATGTACCTCTGTGCCTGTGGCTCTTGTGCAAACACCCAAGGTAACTGTGCTATGAGGGCATCCAACTCCTGGTAATGATTGCCTGCAACGAACGTCTGGTGCCGCTCCCCTTTGAGATGCTGTCGGTGAAAGGTCGGATTTCAAACACATTAAAAAATGCAGTGCTGCGTCATGGGTCATGGGTCGTCAACACCGTGTGTCTGTAGTGCACATCCATACGGAGGGCTTTACTTACGGCCTGAAGCTTGTCGTAGGTGACACCACAGCACTCGCAGTATCCTGCCTTCCTCTTCTCTCTTCCCTCTTGCCGTTTATGTTTACTCTTACTGGCATGCTTCTCTGGCCTAAATATGCACGCACATGTGCGTACACAAACACACACACACAAACACACACACAGTGTTAATTATTTATAAATTTACCTTTGTAATAACATCAAGTATTGAACTGAAAATGCGTTCACAATCAAACACTAATGGACAATCCTTCCCAATTTGGGTTGGGTGTATTGTAACAAACAGGAAAGTTAATGTGTTGTATTTTCTCACCCGTGTGTGGAGTGTTTCTTCTCCTCCGCCTGGAAAGGATTGGCGGGAGGGACGGAGTTGAAGTTACACACAGGCATATGGGCCATGTGGAGATACAGGGGCCTGAAACATCTACAAAAAACCCAGAGAGCATGTGTCAAGACAATCCGCCTACCTAACAGAGCCATCTAGTGTAGCTCGACAAACACTTGGTCTACAGACCCATATTAATAGAATCCCATCAGACTGCACTGGTACTTGTGCTGCATTCAGGCAGCAGGAAATGTGGGAAGTTCCTATTTCAGGATGGGCCTCTTCTTAAAAGGTAGGGTAGGAGATGTTTTTACTAGATTGCTTAAAATCCACTTTCACACCCCCGATGGCAACCATTTAATTAAATGCTTTAACACAAAAACATGTTGAGGCGAACAGGACCGAAAACATACCATTTAATAATTTTAGGTGACCCGTTCCGAATAATTGAATGGTCATATGTCTATCCCTCCCCCCTTCCCCCTTCCCCGCGCACAAATCTGGAGGTGACCTCGGGGGCCTAAGTTTGAAGAAAGGGGTTTGGACGTTTAAATTGTGTACTTTCAAAATGTAGCTTGCTCAAACTGTTTTCCAGGATCTCCTACTCTGCCTTTAAATGAACAGCAGTCATATGATAATAATAACCACCACTCAGGCTTTGTTAAGTAGGCGAGCTAGCCAGGAGACTAACTTGACATCACTAACATATATGTCAAATGCAGAGCATTCATAAAAACCCAAGCACCTGTGCTAAATGAATCTGTCCTAAATGAACAGTGAAGTGACTTATTTGTTTGCAGAGAAAGTAATACACCACAAAATAAATAAATAAAAAAGTCACCACAAAAGCTGCCATGTCAGATGACGTCAAACCTACTTTTGGGAGTTCTCAAAAAGCTCCCTAAGGGGGAGTTTTCCGAGTACAACGGGCAATCTGGTGACATTGTCCTACTTCTAAGGAACATTCCCACTTCCCAGTTCTCACGAATGGACTATTATGCAATTCAATTTAATTTCAGCAAGGCAATGATGCACATGTGTATTTCCCCAACTAAAACAGATTAATCTGATCACTAATGACAAAAAATATTTTGATTACTGTGAAAAGTGGCAGTAATTATAGGATGATTAAAAAAAGCCAACACAAGACAATCAGGTTAACAGGGAAGGCAGTATCCATGCCATGACAGACCAAGAAACGGCATCTTTGTGGGGGGAAAATGGGAAATAGTTTTAAGTAAGTAATGTGAAACCTTGGTGTACTTACCTACTGGAGTCCTCCACTTTCACAAAAGGCTTACTAATCCTCCTGACTAAACAAACAAATCACATAAATAAACACGAAATAAATTTATATATTTAACAAACACACAAAAAACATTTACCTCTGAAAAATAAAAAAAAACACTCACCATTGTGTTTATGAGATGAACTTCTTCCATCACATGCTGTTTTAACCTGTATATTGAGATAATTACTAATCAGACAGAATTGTATTTCTTCCAAAAACTGTATCAATTTGAAAGTAGGAGGCAATGAATTTAAGAGTTGGCAAATGATCAATGAATCCATTCATTAGTTACGCATCTCATTGTGCATTGAATTTTCAAACAATGTACAGAAGGAAATGGACCTACGCCTTTTTTGACCACCGCAGGGTTTGGCTTCTTCTGTGAAGAAATGATAGGCTTCTTCTTTTCAATGTATGCCATCACGTCTGAAGATGAAAAATCCTTTATTACAACCTTTATTACAATTTATGCCCAAACCAATTATGCCCCATGTAACTATAACATACCTCTTCACCTTGTGATTACAATAACAATGTCATTACACCAACTAAAATCTCAATAGCATATTAGTAAGCAGTGAGAGATATATACCTTCTACATGCAGGATTTTTACTCCCCATTCCAGAGCATCTGAAAACATCTTGTTCATCTGAAAGCGCTCCTACAGCAACACCATACCAGGACAACAAAAAATGAATTATTACAAAACAAAAACAACACAACCGTGTGCAGTTCTTAAACGCTACAAAATGTACAACAGCAGCCAGGTTGGCTCACTTGTGGTTGACTTTTTTTAAAGTTAATTTATTTTTATACTTTTCTCGAATCTGTTTTACTGAATTGCCAGCCTGACAGTAATGCAATTTGAATCCTGTATATGTCCAGCACATATTTCAATATTGACAATAAAGCTGCCTTTGACTTTGATTAAAGCTGTAACCCAGTTTATCACCCCTGGTGCCTCTGCCAAGGACCCAACCTTAAAGTTGTAAGCCAGAAGTTTAACAACAGAAACAAAGTCCGCAACATCCGTGTACTCCCACAAAATGTTTTTCAAATATGACGCCATGGCGCATGCCCAAAATGTCATGATTAAAAAACCTTTTGTTGGAGCACACTGGTGTCACAGACTTTGTTTCTGTTCCTTGGCTTTCCTTTTTGGTCTAGCACCCAGACCAGTTGGATATGCGTGTAGGCCAGCGTGCTTTAGGCCTAAACAAACACAGAAGTTTCCCCTTACCTGCTCCTTCACCACCTTCTCCACCAGGGCCTTTCCTCTGCTCACCTGCGCCTGGCAAACACAGCAGGCATGGACATGATTACTCTTTCTAGCTAGCTTGTTTGTCTGTTTGCTTTTGGCAAGCATTTGTTAAACTAATTTGCGTTCAAGTGTGAAATTTGTTTTCTTTTCCTTTCATTAACAACAACAAAAAAAAAACAATCAAAAACTTATTTATAAACATAGTGTGTGACAACAGAAACTTCATCAATTGTCTTCTATACATACCAGCTGGAAAGCTTAAAACAAACACAGTGTAAAGGACTAAGAGCAATAATTTTGGAGAGACCTATTTCTCAACTTTACACCTCCCCAGACTTACACCTCCTCAAACATCCACCACTGTAACTAGCAAATTCTGTGACAGAAACATGCCATGGACAAAGTTGTGCACCACAGACCCACCCCATACATCACAGGCAAACACACACACACACATACAGCGGCATGAAGCCCAAGCCCACTCTAGCACACTCACTGGCTCTGGGTGTCCCTGGGAGCTGCTCCGGGGCCCCTCTTTGCTGCTGCTGGGCCGTGGGGAGCTGACCGCCGACTCTGGGCTAGGGACTGGCGCCTCCTGAGCCAGCCGATGCACATGCCGAGCCTCGGGCTTACTGCTGACCAGGTACCTGATGTCTTTGCTGAAGAACTTCTCAACTGTCTGAAAGGCAGAGTACCAGGAAAGGAAATATGTCAACGCTCTGAAAGCACTCCATTAAAGCAGTTTAAGTCTTTTTTGTTTAACAGGTGGGTAGGGGTAACATCACCATCCAGTCTATGACTGACAAGCCAAGCCTTACAGGAATTATACACGAACGCCAGCCTGCATCACTGCTAATTTGTTGACATCACTCGACTTCAGTGTGTTGTGGATGCATGACTTAAATGCATTACCATTACATGGCTTGCATATATAAATATACAGTGTTAATGTCTTTCAACAGTGTGTAGTTACACAGGGTTTCATGATAAGTGTATTGCGCATGTTAATCTTGCAATATTCCCAATACTATATGCAATCCTACACCAGAGCATTATGAAAAAAGGCAACAAAACCCAAATATTTTAGAACATGCCCTCACCACATTATTAGATGCATGCCTAAATAGCCCTGACACTTAACCCCAGCAAAGCTTAACAGCCCACACGATAGACTATTTACATATGCATTTCAAAACTCCACTGGGTGTGATCATTCACACAGTTCTTTGAAATTACTGCCCATCAACCATACTCAACACAGAGCAAATGCTCACAAACACACAAACAAAATGTTTCAAAAGGGAATTTCTACTTACTCCCCCAAGCGTTTGGATGTCATTTTCAAGTGTTTCACTTCGTTTGTTAGCTGTTAAATCGAGGTAGAAAACTTTTCCAGTTAGAGGTTTGGTGGAGGACGACCGTTTCTGGTGTTTTTCCTGAGTCTTTTTCGTACAATTTTTATCGTGCTTGGAATCTGAAAAAAAAAACACACCAATTCCCATGTTATTTAAAACAAACAATAATTAACTTTAAAAGCTTTGTAAGATGAATATAATCTACGAAGCACAACTGTTACCTTCTCGCGACTTTGACCTGGCTAACTTCGGAGCACTTCTTGGCTTCATTTCAAGTACTTGACGCTGTCAAAGTTATAGCTCCATTTTGCAAACAAGACACTTCCAACTATCCAAATAGTTACGTCTGCAGAACAAAAATAAATAATACTTTTTTAGAAAAAAAAGAAAGAAACACATAGGACAATTGCGCAAGGTATCAGGAAATACAATAACACATTAGTTTTCAACAACCCAAACTATCAAAACAATACAGGCAACTACAAAACCAGGCATCCGGTGTATGCCTACTGTATTTTAACGCACGCACTTACCCTAATGTCATGTAGTAACAAAAACCTGAAGAGTCACTAATAAACTGCGAGTGATTATGCATATGTTGTGATGGGAGGATGCCTTATATAATGCTGGAGCTAAAAGTCACAGTGACCGTTTAAAACCGACCCTTTTAAACAACAGGAAATAGCTGGGAAGCTGTTTCCTATCAACAAAGTAGCTAGCCACGACAAGCTAAGGTTTGCTGGTTTGAAAAGTAACGTAAACCAGTTTTCTCAGAGGAGGCACCATGTCCTCTAGGGTAGAAACACCCACAAGCTTTACAAACAACAAACTAGAACAATGGCATGTATATACAAAACACGTACCTAGTTTGCTACCGCCAGAACAGGCAGTGTTTCGTTCATTTCTCAGTTTGTTGTTTAAAACATACTCCCAAAAGTTGTTCATCATTCCCGCGCTTGAAGCAACTAAACGTTCCCACAATCCTTCGGATATGGTAAAGCTAGATCGTGCATTGCAGTTTCGACAAGAATACCAACATCTACGTTATATAACTGTAAAACATTAGCTTAACATAAAATCTGGAATATGATCATGTGCATAATATTTAAAAAAATGATTTTGTTACCTTACTTAGAATGTCAATGTTAGTACCGGTTTTGAGCACTCACATCATAGACTGGAATGTGCCGTGATCAACTTCAGTCAAAATAATCCACCATGTCCGATTGTGGGTGATGGAAACTGCAGCTGTCTGTACAACGTGCAACATGGTTATGTACCAGTACCCAGTACACCGACCAGTTATGTAGCGGTTACTGAGTACTCAGGATGAAACCTGAACAACACCCTGTTAATGATATCGAAGCCTTTTACTGTCATGAAGGTACTTGCTGAAAATTCGTAGTTAACTCACGTGACATTTGACATAGCTCTGCTAGCTAGTTTCATGCTGTGCTAATTGGAAACCTTATGGGATCATGCAATCGGTGTGCAATTATCTTTGTTAAAACTGGCTTACTTACTTTGTAACAGCAGGCAGAATGAGGTGCCCCAGAAGGTGTATGACAAGCTAATGGGAACCTAAGGACCTCTAAAGAAGGATAACATTCTGGTAAGAATAGAGCTGTGTATTTTTTGTTCTACACTTGTTATTACGACTGACAGTACGCCTGGTTAATGTAAATTTGAAACTGAAATGCGCTAGTTTGGAACTACGCAACTATATGTAACATTCTTGGAGACTTTTGTTACCTTTCTGTGACTGAGGCTCAGATAAGCGGTATCTGACTTAACTTGCTAAATACATGTACATATAGATTTTGTTGATCATTAACAGAAGTCTGTGTTTAAAGTCTTAAATATGTTTACTTTGTTAGGCAGCAACATGAGTTCCCAACATTTTTCGGAGCACGTTCATATCACTCCGTTCCAGCAGATGGTTGCCTCCTGCTCCGGTGCTATCCTCACCTCACTATTCGGTAAAGTGATGAGACCACCAAGCATGCCTCTCAAATGTCATACCACGCCATTGACTCGAACCGAAGAGTCACGTCAACACTACTGTAGTTTCATATAGGCCTAAAGACTGAAAACAACTATTCACATGTCTGTTTTGTTGTTTGTTTTGATTCCCAATAACAATTTTACACAGTTACACCTTTGGACGTTGTCAAGATCCGGCTTCAGGCACAGGCAACCCCCTTGTCAAAAGGTAAATTGAGAGGAAGCCCCTGGTCAGTGTTTGCTCCCTCACTGAACTTAATTATGGACACTTACATACCGTACATTTTTGCCATTTTGCCTGCTATAGGGAAATGTTTTGTGTACTGCAATGGACTCATGGATCACATTTGCGTGTGTGAGAATGGCAACGCCAGGGCTTGGTACAAGGCCCCAGGGCACTTCACCGGAACCCTGGTGAGTGACGAGAAATGAGCAAAGGTATGCCATGTCAGCTGGTGTTCACAAAGAGACTGTTTACGATGTACACACTGGGGCGCTACTGTATATTTCAGGCCCTATGAAAGAATATAATTGTTCTGCATAATCTTAAACCCCCTGTGTATGCATAGAATATAAAGAACATCAGAAAGGTCTCTTGCCTTAGAACCATTCATAGTAACTCATGTAAAGTAGCCTAATTTTGCAAGATGAGGTTAATCTGCTGACTTTGGTTTAAGAAGCTCTACCCAGATCATGTGACTGAGAGACCCTGTATTGAAAGAGACTTTGCTAAAGTGTAAGAAGAGTAGTGGATACAGGCTTACATCACATTTCCGTATTGCGTTTTGAATCCAGTGCCTCGTGCTGAATCACTTCCTTCTGTTAAAAGTTAAACAAAAGCCTTTTATGAGTTTACGAGTAGTTATGAGTAGGATGGCTAACAGCGACAGACACACCTTCTCCAGTGTCTTGTCACCTGGGTCTGAGCCAGGCAGGAATGCTCTTGATTAGATATGATTGTACCTGTGTTGTTACCATAGATTTACAGATTGGGGTGTGGAATTTAAGACAGAAGCATAGTGCAAAGTCCCATCTGCCAATTTTGGTAGGAGCCTTTATGTTTTTTACATGCCAATCAGGCTACCCTGTGTTTGATCTGGGCCTGCATTAGTTGGTGGATTTATCCCAGTGCCTTAATGTCATAGGTCGGCCCTGGGTAAAAATGGTGGCTATACTGGTTCTGTGGGCTTAATTCATTTTCTTAAGACACAGTGGGTTCTTTTTTCATTTCATATTCATGCAGACTTTCATTTGTTTGTTTCTTTGCCTTTAGGATGCATTCATAAAGATTATACGTGGGGAAGGAATAACATCTCTATGGAGTGGGCTCCCACCAACATTGTAAGCAGGCCTATTTCAGTATAAATTTGTTTAGTCTTACTCGTACAAGCACACAATTTCCTCACTCTTCCAATTGTAAGCAAGCATAGTTCAAGTGATAAAAACTGTCCTCACACAGTGAACAATATTTCATATTTCAGTATAAATCTGTTATTGGTCCCCCTCGTACAAGCACAAATGCTTTCACCCTCATAAGCCATAACCCTTCTAAGTTTGTCTGTATGGATGTATTTTCTATGTATATGTGCCACATTTTCCTATTTGGCCTAATGGATCAGTGTGAACACCTGCAGACTCATTAAGCAGGCATGTTCCCTGATGGTGCTCCATTGTGTGTGTGTATGTGTGTGTGTCTGTGTGTTTCAGAGTCATGGCTGTGCCAGCGACCGTGATTTATTTCACATGTTATGACCAACTGGTAGCCATGATGAAGAGCAGGATGGGAGAGAGAGCCGATCTCGCGCCGCTATTGGCTGGAGCCATCGCTCGGGGTAACGAGTAAATCTCTAAACGTCTAAATCATTTTAACATCTTTCTGGTCTAACGAATTATGCATTGGAGAGCAGTCCATTGCATTGCATGGATGTATATTAAGTACCTAGCAGCATTACTGAAATGTATTTAGTAAATGGAGAAAAACTAAATCTCTGAAGGTATAAGTACTATTATCTTTTGGCAAAAACCAGGACATGCAGACAGAAGGTCAAGTAAAATACAAGTGTTTATTTAATTAAGGGTAAAAAAAAGTTTTGTTTGTTTTTTTGTTTTGTTTTGTTTTGTCTTTTTTTGCCAGGCCAAGTCCCATTGGCATATTGGTTCTTATTTTAAGGGAGATCTTGGAGTTGTTTTACAAGGTCTACTGCAATAACTCTGTGTGTGTTTTGTTGTTTTTGTTTGTTTGTGGATCAGTGGGCTCTGCCACAGTGATTAGCCCGTTGGAGCTGATTCGCACAAAGCTACAGTCGGAAAAGCAGTCCTATAAGGAACTCAGTGCCGTGATTCGCTCCTCAGTAGTGAATGACGGGTGGCTCTCCCTATGGCGGGGCTGGGGCCCCACCATACTCCGAGATGTCCCATTCTCAGGTATTCATTGCCCTATCTCTCTGCAACAATCCAAGATAGATTTGAGGGCCTGCAATGTGTTTTAGTATAGTATTAATACATAGTAGGGGCATGTTAATGCTTATTATTATTATATTAATATTATTATATTATTACATCTTCCTTTGTGTGTGTGTGTGTGTGTGTGTGTGTGTGTGTGTGTGTGTGTGTGTGTGTGTGTGTGTGTGTGTGTGTGTGTGTGTGTGTTTTCTCCCCTCAGCCATGTACTGGTATAACTATGAGAAAGTAAAGGGCTGGCTGTGTGAGTACCATGGTGTGAGAGCGCCCACGTTCACCATCACCTTTGTCTCGGGAGCTGTGTCTGGATCCGTGAGTGGCACTTTGTTACTGAGGGATTGTGGGTGTTGTAGTTGTATGTCAGGGTTCTCCCCTTCAGACTGGGTTAGTAGGGCTGCCTGCAACTGATTGTGATTTTCTTTGTTGATAAGTCTCAATGAATGAATAATCAATTATTTTCAATTAATATTTTCTCAAGGAATTGCTTAGTTGTTGGGTCAATGAGAGTGTTGTCAATCACTGTTTCCTATAGCCCAAGGCAATATCCTCAAATGTCCCCTCTTGTAAAACCCCCAAAGATTTTCAGTTAAGTGTCACAGAGGGATAAAGAAAAGAAACCAGAAAATATTTATTTAAGAGCCTTAATCAAAGATGGACAGACCCAGTAAAAAGATAAATTACTGTATCAAAAGAGTTAACAAATTCAAGAGAAATCAATACCTAATCCATGAGAAATTAATTATAACTATAGAATATTTTAGCACAGTAAACATAAACCAAACAAATTTCATAAGGTGATGGAATTTCTATTTTATTTGTTTTACAAAAATAAACCATTATATAAATAAATCATAATTTTGTTATAATATTATTTATGTTATTCATGAGTAGCATCAAACAAATTTAATGGTGAACAGTTAAGGCGTTTCTTATTGTTAGCTAGATGGCAGTATGTAGCAACAATTACTGTACTTTCTAAATCTGACATTAAGTTTACCTAAGGAGGAACCTGATATGTAATTCATGCTGTTCAAAAGACTGACTAATCCAAACCCTCGTGTTCACATTCTTCAGCTGTTTTTTTGTGCAGGAAGCAAAACGTGAACCCTCATGTTAATATGGCTTCCATGATAATGTCTACCAGTTCCTTTTTTTTCTGTAATCAGTTTTTCTTATGTTGTGTTTGTGTATGTCTGTGTGTGTTATACTGGCAGATTGCATCCATTGCTACACTGCCCTTTGATGTGGTGAAGACGAGGAGACAAGTAGAGCTGGGAGAACAACAAGCTCTGAAGTGTAGGTATCACACAAGGAACTACAAGTCTAACCGGCTCTAAAGTGTAGGTATCAAAGCAGGGAGTCACAGCTCTAACATGCTGTAGACTGTAGTTATCAAACAGGAGGCTACAGCTCTGACCAGCTGTGAACTGTAGGTATCAAACAAGGACTCACGGCTGTACTATTACAGGGGCACTCTGTCCAAAGGTCATCTTATTCCATGTGCCGTTCACGCACGGTCTAACACATAGCTTGCGTCTGGATTAAAGTGACTGGTAAACAAGTTATGGGATTTGAAAGCTTGGCGTACATTCAATTTTGTCAAATGTGTCTGAAACCTATATTTGTGTATTTGAAAATTGTATGTAGTCTGTGTGTGCGCGCGTGTGTAGGCCTTCCAATTTTACATGTTGCAGTTTTATTATTTGTAAGGATTTGTAAATGGGGTGAAGTTGTACTTGCTAACGTAAATACCAGGAAATGTGATTGTAAAATGACATGCTAGCAGTAGTGTGTGCATTCTGCATTTCTGTGTGAATGAGGATGTGAGGGGTTGAAAAAGAAAAGACAAAACTTTATTTAAAAAGCATTAAGAAGAGGACCTCTTAGTAAGCAAACTGCATATAAGATGCACAGCATTGTAGCTACAAGTCAGAATCATACATGCTACAGTGAATTCTATCATCTGCTACTACAATCATTTCTTTTTTAAAAACTTAAACCTAAATACCAGAATGTACCATGCATTCCAGTAAAGAAAATGATACTGCCAAAATAAGATGAGAATTAGTCTTTACAACAGCTTTATGGTGTAGGTGATGCTGCTCATTATTCACAATGGGCTTGTTTGAAATGACTCGTTGAATGAGTAGCTGGCTTAAAGCAATGCATTCTGGACTTGAAACAGTGACGTTTTAGGACACTGTCATCCGAACGTCATCGTACCACACCATATCCACGCATTTCGGACGAGATTGTCCAAACATACTCACTATTTCAAGTCCAAAATCCATTAAGCAAGCCAGTCAGTCATTTCAAACGTGCCCAGTGATTCCAGTGAATAATCCATCCTCATCTGTCTCTTATGTGTCAGTGTCTTCCAGAGTGCCATCCTCCACACTGCAGGTGATGAGAAGAATAGTAGCCGAGAATGGAGCTGCAGGTCTCTTTGCAGGTTAGCATTTTACTCTTACGTTATGAAGATTTTCAGTGTATTTATTACTACCATACTACCACTATTGTATTGTACGTTATTATTTTTGCAAATAGTTAAATCTCACCTATTAACTCAGCGGAAAATGTTAATCACACGACTTTGAGTCCAGATATGCAAGCACATATGCTGAGATGTGTGTGTGTGTGTGTGTGTGCATGTGTTTGTGTGCTTTTGTGCATGCATGTTCAAACACAGCTTCTTGTAAGCCTCAGCATAGACTTCAGCTATTTAAAAGTCAAGCATTAGGCCGAGTCACCAGCAGGTGTCTCCCTAGTCCTCCAACAGCTATGGCATTCCCTTGATGAATACCTGTAATAACATGCCCTTCCTTTCCTCCTCCTCCTCCTCCTCCTCATCCTCATCTCAGGGTTCATGCCACGGTTAATCAAAGTAGCCCCGGCCTGTGCCATCATGATCAGCACGTACGAGTACGGCAAAGCCTTCTTCCGCAAACGCAACCAGGAGCGCGAGAGGACGCTGGGCCCCCTCCACACGAGCAGCTCCTAAGAGAGACCGACCGACCGGCTGCTCAGATCTCAGAACAACAGAGAGGGGAGAGGAGAAATGGCCTTGGAGAAATTTTTAAAGAAGTGCTCCTTTTTTAATTCCTTCCGCCAAAATCGCCAAAAAGGACTGGGGTGGGGCATGTGACTTTTGGCCCCTGTACTGAGAACAGTGGTCCCAGCGGCCCAGCAGCCCTGCCCTGAGTCAGACTAGGATGAGGAGGATGTGCATATTCAGAACTGTGTTTACAAGCGTGAGCAGACCAGCGGACTGTCTGCTTTCCACAGTGGAAGTCAACGCTCTGTGCCATGGACATCTCTACGGTCCCTCTAAAATGGGACTAATTAGAGAGAGGCAGTGTGTGTATGTTTGTTTCAGTGTTTCATTTTGTCTGTTGTTACACACACACACACACACACACAACACAATCACACAATCATTCATTCATGAGTAAGCACAAATTATTATTGTTTTTCCTAAATTGTTTTTATTAATTTTGTCTTGGAAGTGTAACATCATTTAATGATGCAATGCCCAATTGCTTGGGTAAAATTGATCTTGTTTGTTAAAATGAAATTGAAAGCTACTTGGCAAAACCAAGCAGTGTGCTGTGATTTGGTGGCAGGTGTATCACAGATGAAATGTGGATGCCAATGAAACCTGTACATTTTTCTCTGGTAATGTAGATCACTTTTCATTATGGGGTGACTCCCATTCCAATGAAGTCATTTCAAACACACTCCACTTCAGCTATGTGCACAATAGCAACACAGTAGAAAACTATGTGTATGCGCAAAGAATAAGTAGGCAGTGCTGTCAACAAACAGGTCAGAAGTTCAGATTGGTGAAGGTCTTTAGTATACCTTATGCCTGTGTTGCGAAGCTGAGATTGTGCCTGAAGCATGAAAACACTAAACAATCATGGCGGCGATCAGGGGCACTGCTAGAAATTGTGGGCCCCCTGAAAGACAATGATTTTGGGCCCCCACCTCACCCATATCATAGTCCTCTGAGAAGCTGTGAGCCCCTTGAATCATCCTGATCTACACCCCCCTGTAGTGGCCCCCCTGATGCCGATTGCAGTAAAACCGAAGCCATGTGAATTTGTGCTACCCCCTTTCTGTGCCAAAATCGCTTTGCCAGGTCCTATCGATCTGTTACCCATCTCTGCCCAATCGACTTTCGATGTTAATGGCATTCTGCCTCGCCAGACCGCATGTTCGAACAAGGACTACTTGCCTATTTTAGATGGTAAATGGACATAACACAGCACTTGTTTTGTCAAAACTGGAGACTGCAGTTAAAAAAAATAAGTCTAATGGCAGAATGAATAGACACTTGGCTACACACTCAAGTACATTAGTCATCAGTCATGTGTCTTTCTTGGCTTCCGTTACTTGAGTTCTGTCTGTATAGGAGTACTGCAATTAAAACAGCCTTTGCCAGTCAATCATTTTTTGGCTTTGTTCTTTGTTCTAAAAGATTAAAAATGCCTACCACTGCTGCGACTTAATTCTGTGTAATCATGTGTAATAACAATAGTTATCTTCACATCTGACAAGTAAAAGCTCCTGAACGTCAAGAGAAAACCCTTAGTTGTGAGTACTACTCATAAGAGTAAAGAGTTTATCTTTACTGTGTTTGCATCAATGTGCTTTTGCAGTATATCGCATATGATTGGATTGATCAATAATACTTGCCGGTTAACTCCTAATTGTTTGACTGCAAGTTGCCTGAATATGGCAGAAAGGAGACTGGAAACACTCCAGCCTTAATCTGATGCTCAGTCCATACTGCTGGAAGTTGACTGCTGGATTCCTCTCACGCCAGTACGCAGACTACCCACAGTGCTCTCTTACCTCATGGAAAAAACTCCCAGCAGGCCACAAATCACACGGAGGAACATCAAGGCATTTTCAATGAGGGATAAAATTGAACACAGATTGTTTATTCAGTTTCAAGCCTTCCAGACAAGGTACAGATAATACATTCAATGTCAGAAGAGACAGTGCCACAAACAAACAGAACAACAAAAAAAACACACAAAAAACAACTTTACGGTAAAACTTCAAAATAAAATGGAATGTAAGCAAGCACTTTAAAAAACTGATTATAACTGAAGAGGCAATCCAAGTTCTCCGCAAAAGGAGCTCAAAACTTTGGCAGGAATCAGCAACATATGGATTCAAAAAACACTTTCATAAGGCCTACACAAACATGCCAGTAGCTTATTTTAACAGGTCATGACAACGCAACAGCAACATTGAAATGGCAGCATGTAGTGATGTAAGTCCAGAGAAAGGGTCAGCACACTTGAAATCCTTGTAACGGTTTTATTTTTTTGCACAGAATGTTGGTCTGGTCGAACCGTCATTCTCTTCCAACAAATAAAATCCTGAAAAGGATTTTAAGTGTGGGGTCCCAACTCTATGGAATTACTTGACATATTTTGATACATCCTGAACCAGGACCTGTGATGTGCACAATGTTTTGTTTTGTAACCTACCATGTTGTGACGTACCAGACAATTATCAGATTGTTTTTTTGACCAAACATGAGGACTAAAAATGTCAAGTCAACATAAGTGGTCCTCAACCTCTCACACAAACTCTTTTAGACAATTATATGAAGTCCTCTTTGCCAAAATAAAAAAAGTGATTTTTAGAAAGGCTTACCACTGCAGGCTTTAAGAAGCCTGGTTCACCATTGGTGGTGGGAGAAGAGCATGAATACTTCCTGAATATATCTGCTTGGGTGCAGCTCTCATGTTCAAACTGTTGTATGTTTTAAAAAATGAACTATCTTCGGGTGCATTAGCAGGTACTAAAACAACAACAAACAAACCCCTTAATTTCTTTGGAGACAGACATGAGAGACACATATGGGAGACTGAACACCCACTAAACACAAGAAGGAAACAGCTTGTTGAAGTTTCCACTGTGTACATTTCTGGTTGGATGGATGCTGTCTGCTAGGTCCTTTGTTTACACTAGTCCCCAGTCATTATGCTGGTTAACACTTGCCTACAGTGGCAATGCCAAGGCTTTAGAAAGCACAGTATGTTTGTGGTACAAAATTCTTCACAAATATTACTAGAACTTGCAGTAAATCGGGTAAACTAAAAGTTGTGATAAAGTACGAGTCCATGTAGGCCTATCTATATGACGTTTGTGGGGTATGGACTACCTCATCTTGGCAGAATTGCCATATGGTTTATTTTCCCATTCATCTCCTAGTCTTTTGGGAGTTAGATAAACTTTGCAATATACCTTTATTTGTACTGTATGCTTGCTTGTTTTGTCTAAAAGTGCCGAAGTCAGGTCACTGACATTGTGACTATAATTGAGACTATAATCTTCACCCATGGCTATTTAATAAGGACCAACTAAATTGTAGCCACTAAATACAACAAGCTGGGTCAACAAGAATTATATTTTAAAAAAATTTCACATTACTTCCTCATCATTTGTAAACATTTCCTTTTGAGAGTAAAGTGATGAGTCATTTGTCACTGACCCAGCCAAGCTTTATAAAAGGCCTCGTAATAATAGCAATGCTGACTCAAGCAATAATAACGGCAACACACAAAGCGAAGAACTTCTATCCGGTGCAACTTGCAAGCTCTGTCCTTGAAACACAGACTATGCAAAGCTCATGGACCACTTCCTCTTTACATGACATGATAAAGTGTCATTCCTTTCATACACTTAATGCTGTCCCTAAGCTATAGGCTAGGCCCTTCATTAAGTGGTACCCAATGTTAGGGCAAGGGCATTAGGTCTTAGTGTAATGTGCTTCTTTGGAGCTTTTATGCACTCCACTGTTTAAAGTCGGACACACCACCCAACCCACACCATCCCATTCAGTAACAGGGACAGCTGATATAGCCAACATCTCTCAAAAATACCAACCTTCACCTTCCAGTTTGATTTAATTTGCTGTTTTGTCCATTTACAAAGCTGCACCAATCGTGTTAAAAAGTGCAGGGAGATAATATCATCTTAAGACCCCTAAGCCGATGAAAATCCCTCTTGGGTTGATGAAAGATAATCCTCTGCTCTCCCTCTCCCCCCCTGGTCCCTGCTCCAACTACACCACTGACTAGGATGCTCACGAATGTCACTCAACGTCTGAATAGGCAGATCGTCAGGATTTCTGTGAGCACCCAAGGGTTGCTGATAAAATCACCATGCCCAGGCTGTTAACCGAATCTGCTTTGCACAGGCTTGTTGGGGTTGTACCTGCATTACTATGCTTTTAGCGTACTTTAGTTGAGATGGAAAAATATCATCTCATATCATATATCATGTATATATCGTGTATATATATCATGTATATATCAGGTATAGAAGCTTCAATGTCTACATATATTAGACATTGAAACTTCTTTCAGGGGGTACAGTCATACTGGTGCGATGAGAATGTTTGGAGGACTAGCCAGAACATCATGGTCCATAATATCATCGTCTATAGAATATGTGGAACTTAAGAATTGTATGTTTTTGTAGAATGCATTCTTTTAGAGAATGTTCCAAAAATGTTCACCACCTGAAGGGTTTCAAATGCTTCACAGAGTATTGCACTCTCCCCAGCTCTGGGTCTAAGTGATGCACAGTGTCTTCTCTGCACTCAACTCTGCAATCTCACAGACACATTTAGGAAATGAATGCCAAAAGCATAATCACCACAGCGGGACACCAGATGATTACACAGTTTTGTCACAAATCTAAAATGAAGAATGTCATTTACATAACATTATTCAAACTCTAACTACAATCAACACTGAAATAGTTTTTGAACTGTAAAATGAACTAGCCAGATTTATCGAACAAATGAAATGAATATAAATGAACCTCATTTTGGCCAGGAGCATTTTCACTCATATTTCTCAGCATTTGCAACCTGAATCTAAATCTAGCTCGGCAGAACATCAACTCAGCCCTACTGTTATGCTGAATTGTACGTACTGGAGCGTCGTGTCTGGTATATTATGCCAATCTGAACATGAACACATCCACGAGTACCAGCAGACATGGTACAAGAAGTGCAGACAGCAGATGGAAACAGTTTGCCTATCTTCCCATAATGCCAGTCATTTACATGGCTGTAAAATGCCACATCAGGTCTTCTACTGAGGAGAGACACAGATTACATTGAAGCGTTCCACTTCAGTGGTATGGCCGCCTTTATTTACTCTATCTGTTCATGTCAGTGCTGTTGGTGGCACCTTTTTGTTTTAGATACATCAAGAAACAGGCTTTGTGATTTGTATTTTGAGCTTGTCTCCAATCTTTGAGGTAATGCTTCTTTCAGCTTTTTGTTTTTTTTTTCTCTAATTATATGATGGGGGACACAGATTAAGCTACAACCGAGAGGCACCACACTGACTTCTGATGGCATTGAGGGGTTACCATAGAAACCCTGTCCCAGTGGTGTCTAATATGATTTTGGTCTGATTAAAATGATGAATTCCCACAGACTGAAGCGCACACACACACACAGACTCTCCCTCTCCCTTCCTCTTTCTGTTTCTCTCTCTCACACACACACGCACACGCACACACACAAAGGGATCTAAACTGATCACTTTACTGATAACACATCTAACTTAAAGCTGCATTAGACAATTTTTAAGTCAATTTTAAGGCAAGACAACTATTTTTATTACATTATCAAATCCATTTGAAAAGTATTAGGCCATGTGGAGGGGACACACGCCGATGATATTTGCCATGAGATGTTTGTCATTCTGCTCAGAAATTCTTCAAAATTATAAAAATAGCTTTTACAATCTCGGGAAACTTTTGCTTATTGGACTACTTTTGCAATGTGTGACTTTTGACAAGTTTGACAAGTTAATGCTTTTTGACAAAAGCGCAATTCCTCCTTAAAGTTGCACCCTACATTGGGTGTAACTGGTAGTCCTAGTTGTGTGTGTGTGTGTGTGTGTGTGTGTGTGTGTGTGTGTGTGTGTGTGTGTGTGTGTGTGTGTGTCATAAAAAAAGGATATGAGAGACTGAAAAGATCCGGGCAGGACATATTTTGATAAGAATTAAAAAAGATATTAAAGGAAAGACAATCTTTCAGTCTGAGAGGAAGGATTTTGATTTCTGTACACACTGTTCTGTCTTCATTTTATTAGATTGGCTCAAAATTGTAGAGGGATAGCATCTTATTTCCTAAAGCGATAAGATTACTTTTCACACAACACACAGACACACAGACATACACACACACACACAGACACACACACATGCCTTATTTAACTGCCTCTGTAACAGAGGGACAGGTCATTTTGGATGGGCATCTGTACCCCTTGAATCGTACAGAGTGACCCTCGCACGTCTCTGGTGGCACTTATGTCACCCTTATGTCACCATTATGTCACCTCAGCACAGCACAGCGGTCACATCAGACACAAGGATGAGGAGGAACACACAAACACGTGACACCAGGGAGAAAACAAGGTCATGAACCTTAAAACCACCTTAAAACAACCCTCCCCCCCCCTCCCCCGCCCCCTTAACATCAATAACAACCACAGTGGCCCAACATTGGCCAGGGGGTTGGTGCTGCTTCGTGTCCAGAACCTGACCTACGATGAGCGGGAGCTTTTTTCCTTTTTCAGGCCGGTCCATTGACATCACGGTCCGGACGAGTATCAGATTAGGGAGGAGTTATGTGAGGCCTTGGATCAATGCAAGCGAGATATTTTTAGTGATCCACTAGATAGTCTGGCGAATGCCGCTGCCAGCCAGCCAGCCAACCTTGTTTTGGGGCTCATGCCTTATGTTTTTCATCATGTCGAGGTGTTGGTGATACGCAGATCCCTATCTTGTTTTTGGAGGTTGGAGGAGGTCTGGGCGTACGTGCATCTGGTTTTAAAGTGGTTCCTAAAATAAGGCTCTAGTCTTAGACATTAGGAGGATGGGGGAGTGGGGGCCGTGGGGGGGTGGGTGTTGGCGGAGGGGGTGGAGGCGGGGTCAATTTATGAGGGCGTGAGTCCAGGACTGGTGATCTCGGTGGTGGGGCTGGCCAAACACTCACTGGACTTGAGGCTGGTCAGAGACTTGAAGCTGCCCACGGACGTCAGCGAGCCGCATAGCCCACGCAACGATGGGGTGTCTTCCTTACCTGACAGAAGAATATAAACACACACACACACACACACACACACAGTTAGTAGTTATTGCTCAGGTAGTGGATCAGGACAAGGTAATATTTTCCATTTTTCCATTACATTACATTACACCCAGAAGATGTTTTTGGATGGTTTTTGGATACATGGATGTGTCAGTTAGATGGTTTGTGAATTACAGTTGTTAGGATAGGAGTTGTTTTTGGAACAGAAGAACAGAAGGGCATTTTAAAGAGTTTTTAAGAGGTCCCTGTTCACAACTGAACTGTATTGTTCAGGCTACACAAGCACCACATAGATAGCTGCAGCCATTCATCAAACGCTAACTACATTTCTGCTCAAAACAGACTTTGTATTTTCCCTGCAGTAAGAAGGACTGTGTGAGCATGGAGAAAAGCCATTGATAAAAGTATGAGGCAAGACAAATCCATTGCTGCTAATACGCTTCGGTGAGAGATAAAATAACCTCAATACCACATCGCAAACAAGGATGAGTAACACAAACAATGCCTGAGCGAATACCAATACAGGCGGCTCCCATTTATCCTCCTGTTATGCCAGGGGGTTATAAAGGGGCCAGTAATGACTTTAATCTGCCACGGCAGTCTTATTAATTAGGCTACTTAAACACAACATCTCCAGAGAGACAAGAACAAGAGCAGGGGTGCAGTCTCCGTGTGCCTGTCTGTCTGTGCGTCTGTTTGTCGGTCTGTCTTTTCATTCTGTCTGTCCGTCCATCTGTCTGTCTGTCTGTCTTTTCGTTCTGTCTCTCTGTCTGTCTCTCTTTCTCTGTCTCGCATCACTAAATATGGACAAAAACATCATATGCAGATGCACAAACACACAGAGAAAATTACTGTGGTCAAGTATTATGTGAACTGGCCATCTGCAGGCATCTGTTTGGGGATATGGCCATGTGGTTTAGTGCAGGCCTGTGTGTGTGTGTGTTTGTGTGTGTGTGTGTGTGTTTGTGTATGTGTGTCCACATTCTCTGTATGTGTGTATGTGTGCATCTGTTTGTGGATATGGCCATGTGGTTAAGGCCTGTGTGTGTGTGTGTGTGTGTGTGTGTGTGTGTGTGTATGTGTGTGTGTGCGCATTTCAGAAAATCTGGAAGAGACCTCAATACTGTTGCTAAGCAACCAACCTGTCAAATTCAGGAAACCCAGATCAGACCCTGACATTTACACACAGACACACACACAGACACACACACAGACACAGACACAGACACAGACACAGACACACACACACACACACACACACACACACACACACACACCCCCATACACAGAACAGAAACACACTCGTGCATGTACACACACACACATACAGACTCACACGCACAAGCACACACCCACACACACACACTACATTAAGTGATTTATCCTCATGTGGCTTTAAGGAATTCTGTCTGGGAATCAGCCTGAGAACATATTTTGCACAAATATGACTGTGTTTGTGTTTGTGTTGGTGTTCAGCACAAACGTGCACACACACACACACACACACACACACACACACACACCCACACACAGACATACACACACATACACACACAGATACACACAGACACATGCACAAACGCACTCACACACACACGGACACACAGACACACACAG
>CM059277.1:15814144-15816644 GCA_030347295.1 Setipinna tenuifilis
TCCATTAGAGCCACTCTGATCCAAGCTCTCCCCTGGGAGAGAGAGAGAGAGAGAGAGAGAGAGAGAGAGAGAGAGAGAGTGAGAGAGAGGCGGAGAAACAGTCAGGGGAAGAGGGAGAGGAAGAGAGAGCAGGCAGAGAGAAAAAAGGCAGAGAGGTATGGAATGAGATAGAGGAGAGATACAGATATAGAAAGCGGAAGAGAGAAGGACAGAGAGAGGAAGAGAGACGGAGACCATGGGACAGATAGAGAAAGGGAGAGAGAGGGATGAAAGGAGAGAGAGAAGGAGAGATACAGATATAGAAGGTGGAAGGAAGAAGAAGAGAGACAGAGGAAGAGACACAGAGAGAGACGCAGACCATGGGACAGATAGAGAAAGGGAGAGAGAGAGGGATGGAGGGTGGGAAGGAGGACAGAGTGAGAGAGGGGGTTGACAGAGTGAAAGAACAAAAGAGAGAAAGATGGAGAGAAATAAGAAGTAAGAGAGGAAAGAGAGGGAGAAAATCACCCACTCATGACAAACAACAGCATATGCCAAAAGTCTGTGAAAACACAAGATGCGATAATCTCACAGAAACGTCAGTATACAGCTACCATCTGTGAGGATCTATGTGCGACTTACTCAGCATTAAAACTCATGTTTATTCTCACAATTCATTGTTTTCATTGTGCTTATTTATTGTGTACAAGAAAGTGAAGATATAGTGAGGATTACAATGAATATCAGCTGAAAGGGCCATGATTTACCCTAGGCGAACTCTTTTGTGCTGTGTCTTTAATGGTAGAAAGATTTTACTGTGTGTAGGGACTCTGGTAGCATTCTTGGCCAGTGGGACAATTGTTTCTGTGGAATGCAGCTTTACCCTCTGCTATGTCTTAGTGCATTTTTGTAACTTTGCATGCCATTTACATACACAAAACATCACACATTAACAACCAGACAGAAGATTTTTCATTTAATTCTTAGTTTGTGTGTGTAGGCGCATGTGGTTTGATAGTGTGTGTAAGAGAATAATTCATATTTATGGCCTTTGCGGCCTCTCATATGTGTGTGTGTGTGTGTGTTTGTATTTGTGTGTGTGTGTGTGTGTGTGTGTGTGTGTGTGTGTGTGTGTGTGTGTGTGTGTGTGTGTGTGCGCGCGTGCGTGCATGTGTGTGTGTGTTTACCTTGGCTCTGGAGCTGCGCACATTCTCCATGTTCTCGATGCTGTGGATGCAGGAGTGGGGGACCTTGCTGCAGGCCAGCCGGATGTAGTCCCAGAAACTACGAGTGCTCTCATACCCAAACCAGCTCAGCTGCCCTGAGAGGGAATGAAATAGAGACAGAGCACATAAAAGTAAATTTAAAAAATGAGCGAATACCATCAAACCCTTCAGTAAAACTGAGGAAATGCATAATGGAGGAGACAGAGAGTGTATTAAGTATGCGTATCATTTCCTGTCTACAGTCAACTGTACCTGATGACTTATTCATCACATTTCATGCCAGTGCAGAATACATAGCTGGTTACGTAAGAGAGGGGAGAATCAGTGCAAAATAAACCGACAAGTCAAAAGTTACATTTTATGGCAGTGTGGTGCTTTAAAGTTTGATGTACTGCTGAGCACTACTGCTTGCAACACTCAGTTGGCCACAGATTTGAACAGGGCAGATGGTGTGTAAACTTATTATATTACTAAAATAGCTACGTTTGTATTTTGTAGTGTATATATGTAAGTCAAATGAAACAATCACGTATCCCGCATAAGCAAATATTTTTGCATTTATGAACAAATGTTCCCTGTCTCGCTCTAATTCCTCATCTGTTTCTTTCACCATTCTCACTCTCAGTGATGCATATCTTTCCGCTTAAAGCTCCTGCTTGATGACTGCCATCAATAACTGTGTGTGTGTGTGTGTGTGTGTGTGTGTGTGTGTGTGGTGTGTGTCAGAGAAAGAGAGAGAGAGCCCTTGCCTTTGTGTCTCACAAAACAGTGGGATGATTTTACAAGTAAACATGCTTGTATTGCCACATGTGCAATATACTGACCTATGTGCAGTTTTAAAGATTTGATTAGATTTGCTACCTCCAAACAGAAATCTCTAGGACAACATATCCCATGAGTCTTTGCTTACCTTTGAGCCGGTGGCTGAGAATCTGTTCCAGGATTGACACAAAGTTAGTGAATTCAGGTGACGTATCATCTACAGTCTCAAAGCACGAACGGTCAATCAACGTCTTCACAGAGAACCTGCAGAGACAGACAAGCAAGTTCATCAATCAGTTTATATTTCTTTCGTATCAAGTTTTCAGTTAAACAGCATTTTAATTAAAAGTGCTTTATCATAGATACCTTAACGTACCAACACACAGATGCCTCAAACACAGAACCAACAAAAATATGGAACAATTGTGTAATGTAAACAAAAAATCCTCCATACTAAAATGAACAATTTCATGTGTATCTTAAAAGGACCTCATGTACAGTGCTAATTTTCACTGTTCATAATTGTGAACTAA
>CM059277.1:15821644-15834144 GCA_030347295.1 Setipinna tenuifilis
ACTCCAGCCAACCAGTCATTTCAAACAAGCCCACTGCAATGACATTACACAACTTCCTAGCTTGCCTGTTGTGGTGTACATACAACACCAACCACAGCTACGGTTTCATGTCATCAGTCGTTGTGTAAGCCATGACTTGGGTTATTGACTGTAAGAATTCGGGATTAGCTCACGCACTGTTAGTTTAAAGCAATGGCCAGCAGTAGCTTTGCTAACAAAGTCCTCATGTCCACATTTCCAGTATTCAAGATACACAGGCAGTTATAGTCATAGTCATATGCCTAATAATTAACACAGGTTTGGCCACAATTACATTAAATGGTGATGGGAAAAAAATCCTCATTGCTTAAACAGTAAGCCTATTATGTGTGCATGAAAATAGCAAAATGTTCCCAAAGACCAAAAATATGTGGCCTATTTATTGGTTCATGATTATTTATTGCTTTTAACTTTATGAAAGAAGCTATGTGTTACGAAACCCTATAACAAGCTTAAAGAAACCTCCATGACAACATAAAAAAGCAGGCAATAAAGATCAGCTTGATGAGCCAGTTTCACAGACAATTTGACTTTGCATGCCGTTTTGATCCGCTTCAAATCAGATGACTGATGCTGCATGCAAATGGCATAGGGGTTGCCTAGAGGGAGTATTGAGACTGTTGTCTCATATACAAATATTTTTCACCAGGCGTACTGGTGACTTGCACATTAGGCAGGCAGTGCTTCTCTCTAAGACTTGCTTTTATTGGCATCTCAGCTTATTGAGCAAATGTGTTCATCATTTACTCACAAACGCACAGATGATTCTCTATGGTGACACGGGAATGAGCCTAAATTTCCACCAGGGTCAAGTAAACATAGTCGTTGTAACCACCCAAATAAATGTCAAATAACACATTGTTGTGTGCATGAGCTGGCATACCCGCATCCATCCAATCATCAGCTAAAGTCCAGTGTGCCAAATAATGCCTAAGCCTTTTGACAAGGCCGGAAGGCAAATGATAAAGGCTTCATATGCAGCAAAACCCCCAAAATGTTAACAAGGGAGATTATATTTTTAATGCATCTTATGGACATCGCTACCCCTTGCTGTTTGCTCCTGTCAGCATTTTATTTTAACTGATTAGTCATAAACGCTGGAACGCCTAAGTGTTCCACAGCTGGATGTGTTCCACTGTGCTTTAAAGGAAGCCCTCTAGATCACATCTACATAATCACAGTTATCTAAATGCCTCTAGACCAGATCAACACACACACATACAGTCAGAACCAGTCGAAGCACTCTAGACTGGACCTAACACTCTACATAGACCAGACCCCAGAATCAATTAAAGATAGACTCGTTAATATGGATATGCTATTTTAAAACTCTCAACATAAAAATGTATTTGTTATTGTTATGCATACAATTTCATTAGAACTTGTGTGTAATTGTTAATGTAAATATTTAGCCAATAGTATATTTATCTTTACTTCATATTATTTACTTTTACTTACACAGTCTGTAGAGTCTACCAGTCCAACATTTCACTGTGAATTCTACACTGTTATGATTATGTACATGACAAATAAATAAACTTAAACTCAAAGCTCTCCAGACCCACAATCAGTTAAAGCCCTCTAGACCGGACCCACGCACTAAAGCCCTGTGCTGGGGTTTTACGACCACATCTAAGCCAGGGCTTACAGTATGCCTTTGATCAAACTCAAAAGGTCCCTGGAGGAGTGACTGAGGATTTTAAATAAAGGCTTTTCCAGAGGAGTCACATCCAGTCATGCCACCACTGCCATTTCACACCTCCATCACCAAAGACGTGCAATGGCCACACTCTCCCTCTGCACACGTGATTGAGGGTGGAGATCGGTTGCTAGCGGTGCACCTGCGCTGGAGCAGGAGAGGAGGAGAGGAGGAGAGGAGGATAGGAGGAGAGGAGGAGAGGAGGAGCTTAGGCAGACACCTCAGCAGTGATACTGCTCCGCAGCAGCACAAACATTACTGATGACCACCCACATAATGGCCCTTTTTTGTGGATGGCCATCTCTCTTTCTCCTTTCCTCCCTCTCTTTCTCTTTTCCTCTCTCTGTCTCTGTCCTTCTGTCTCTGTCTCTCTCTCTCTCTCTCTCTCACACACACACACACACACACACACACACACACTCTTACACAAAACATTTTGTCAGCATATTAATGGTAGAGTCCACAATTTGGTGTACAACAAACTGGTGTTGATTTTTTGGGGTTGCTCGATCAAACTACTGCCCCCATCCAGCTGCCCCTGTGGCTTATTGATTGGCAAGGTTTGTTCATAGCTCAGTCCACACCGCTTCGCTCCCCCTGAGATGGGGACTTTTCTGAAGATTAACATTGATTGGTAGGCCAGCTGAAAGACTGTGGGAATCATTTAGCTAAATTTTTGAATTACAATCACAGCCTTTGCCTTAAAATAGTGTTGATCAGGCCAAGTCTGATCAACACTAAGTCTGATCAAGTTGAAAGAGGAGTCTGAAAGAGGAGCCAAGTCTGATCAAGTTGAAAGAGGAGGCTAAACTTCAGTTTACTCCTAGATTTGTGTTCTCTTAATAGCCATGTGAAATCATCTAAATTGTATATCTGGATGTTTTCTTTCCCTCCGATAATCTCTTTCTTTTCTGAATATGGTCTGCTGCTGTTCTGCTGAATGGTGTTATAGTAGGTGGTCGCTAGGGATGTTTTACCTCGCTCCACTTCATCAGTACAACTACATCTTAGCACAGACTACCCAACTGCCAAGCGTAAGCTAACTCCATCAGAATGGCTGGCGTACACAGAAAGAGATGGGAGAGGTGGCTTAAAAATTCAGTGAGACAAAAAAAACACTACTCTATGTAAATGAATAGAATGAGTCATCGTGGGGTATTTAGCAGGATAATTGGTCCATAACACGCAGTGACAGTTTTAAAATTGACAACCAATTTTGCACTATATGGCGACGGCAAGCGCTCGCTTACCTACCCATTAAACTGCCCCAAACCATTCCTTACTATAGACTACTATGACGTGATGGTATTGTACAACAGCAACAGGCCTACAGTGAGTGGCAGTGCTGGTGTGTGTACGTGTAGGGTATACCATTCACAAACAAAACACGTACAGATTTTGAATAACGTTAAATATCAAAGCTGGCAAATATAAACAATAATTGGCAGGCGAGACATTACAGTAAAAAGGAGGAGACCACGGATCTAAGCGCGTGTGCACTGACTGAGCACTTAGTAAAAAATGCAGACTACATTTCTTTTAAATACTTTTTTGCCGAGGAGGCATACGCAGGCATATTGTTACCTGCAGACGGTAATCAAATTCTTCCTCTCCACGGCGCTGCTCCTAGCGGCAGCCCTCTTCCGGGCTCCACTGAGCCCCAGGCTCAGAGCTGCCATCCTCCCTTTCCCTTCCCGACGTGTCGCCCCTGCTGCCGCTCACGCTTTCGTTTCTCCGCTTTGATTGTTGACTCCTCGAGAGACCGTGAAACCTGCCTGCGCTCCTGCTGACCTGCGAAACAGGCGAGGGCTGCGGCGCAGTGTAAGGAAGAAAAAAATCATGAGATCGTGCCTTTACAAAAGAACAACAGAGCACGGGGATTACAAAGAGCAATCTCGTTCCTGACGCCAAAATCACATGCGCGTGGTTAGACAAATGTGACGGCAAAAGGGAAGAGGGAGTTTCCTCTCATTCACTCACGAGTAGATTCTGTCTCTCTCTCTCTCTCTCTCTCTCTCTCTCTCTCTCTCTCTCTTTCTCTCTGTCATTCTGACTCTTTCCTCTCTTTCCTGATTCTGTATTTGCAGCGCTCATGCTGTCATCCTCTGGATGACCAAACCACACCAAATACTGTTAGTGGTTCTTGAGGTTTTCAAATTGCATTATTTTTTGTCCAGTTAAAAAATATATACAGTTTTCCACATTTTTGTGCAATATTTGGCCTGGCCTTCGACAGTTTGCAGAAAGGAATCTATTCTAGAGTCCAAAGCTCACACAAAATTAAGCATTTTTTTAAAAACTCCCTGCACATTTCTTTAGGTAATTCAAGCAGTTTAACAGTCTGCGTTAACTCTTATTATTGGGCAGTATGTAAGTGAGGACTGATTTATTCAAATTACTTTCCTGTCAAATTACTTTCCTGTCTGATGTCCGTGACAGAGCAAGTAGGGAGCCGCATACCGCACTGCCTTTAGACGCAGATAGTAAATAAATTGGACGAAGAGTGACATCTTGAGGCCACTCACAGTAACGCATTTCAGAATAATTTTTCAAACGATAAAGGCTGTAAATATCAATTGTCAGGACTTGATTTCAAGTGTGTTGCCCCCACTTGTGAAAAGAAGAGAAATCCCTTAGTCTGTAAAGAAAAGAAGCACAATCTTTGATGGACTGAAAGAGGTACAAAGTTGGTCTGGTTGGCCATTGCCAAAACGTGTTTTCCATCCTCCATCCACTGCACAGCAGTGAGCAGTTCAAAGATACATTTTGGCACCACATGTAACACGACAGAAACTGTCCTTGTAGCCAAAGATACGAGGTGGCGGCCTGGAACTTTATCATTTTAGAGGCAAGGTCATTTGGCCTTTAGTGGGGCATATGTGACAAGGGGAAGACAGGGCACTCATAAGGACATCAAAGAGAGAGAACATTTTACTGATAAACACATTAGTGTCTTTTGACAAAAAAACCCCAAAATGTTTCATTTATTTGTATTGATGTGGGTTGTGGCTACCACAGACAAAGGGTTCCGTCTCAAGTACCGATGGCTCTGGGGTACTCGGAACAGTACCTTTGGGAGAAGAGACTTAAACCTTCCTAAATTCCAAACCTTATTCTAGCACACTATTGTTTGGGAGAACACTTAGCACTTAAGGTTTTATTATGAGACAATCCTCCTATTGTTGAGTTTGTTAGCTAAGTTACAGGGTCTAGTTTGTCAGTGAAAATGTCCAGGAAACCTCATCAGTACAGTAGTGCACCTCAGGATCTCAGGCCTTTGGTCACTATACATCCTCCCCTTAAGGCTGCCTTGCATAAGGGGATCAATCCTTAAGCGTGTGTCCAGTATCCAGTTACTCAGTATTGCCCTTTAAGATTCATATTTATCTTTTCTAACAGCCTTTTTGTACGTGGCACTGTTGTTGTCATTAGGGTCATGTGATCCATGAAGGTCTCTAATGGGTGTGAGGTGCAGCCCATCTTGCCACCTCTCTCCCCCCAGCACTCTACAAGCTCTAATTATCATCTAGTGGTGAAATGGTGTACCTTGCCATAATGCCCACTTCTAACTTCAGCCAATTCTTTACAAAATCTTCTGTGCCCATACACAACTTAATATCCATAAAATATTATTTCATCAAATGAACAATCTCTCCTGGCACTCTGAAGTACTCAGAAGCACTCCAAATAACACAAGATAACAAGTAAGATATCACTGTATACTGTGTGTATGTGTGGATTACATTGTAATTAGGGACGTATTAAGGAATTGATCCCCCCCACCCCCAGTAACATTAAATAATTAAAATATCTTGAAATACACATTAGGGTGTACAAATCCATCCATGTGTATTTCGTGAAGTTTTTGATTTCAAACACATATGATGTCATTCAAAAGTATGTATTTTACATCATTTCTACTGCTTGTTGCATTCAGGTAATTTTATGGCAGCAGGAGTAGAGGAATGTGTGTGGAATGGGAGGGGTAAAGGAGTTACCCAAAATTCTGTTGACTCAGGCAGTAGTGATGAAAGTGAAGGTTAATCTTTAGGTCATCAGAAGGAGACTTCTGATAAAATGTATCCTCTACATTTCACTGATTGGTCAAGCTTTTGTAAATGTAAATGATTAAATGTATGTACATGTACTTGTTTTGTTTATCTAAAAAAAACACACTGATTGCCCCTTAATAGGGCAGCATATCCCAGGAAATACAATCCAAACAAACAAACAAACAAACAAACAAACAAACAAACAAACAAACAAACAAACATATAGGCCTATGGTAAAAACTGAGAAACTGAGTAACCAGTAACATCAAATGACTTTTTGCAATAAAATTTCCATTTATAATAATAATGATACGGGCAATTGTTTTTATTCAAAGTCATTGTGAGACCTCAAACATATCTGGCACTTTTGAAACATTTTTGTTGGTCTGTCAGAGCTTACAGGTTAAATTACACTCTGTATCAGCTAAACAATAAACTGTATACATTGCATCATTTGATTGCCGATGATGTCACTTGATATCCTGACTGACATACTGTATAATAGCTGAGTTACAGCTACAGAAGCGTGAAACAATTAAAATCACAACTAAATGACTGAGAGCAAAACACAAAGAGAGAGAGAGACTGCTAGATCAACTTTAGGTATGACAGTCTGAAATAAAGGTATGGTATTCACCAAACAATGGTTAGATAAATATCTGTATATACGGGTACTGCATTAGGACTAGTTGAAATGGGGAAACAAAATAGTAAATGTACTGGAAACTTCATTAAGGCCAATTCCATATCAGTTGAAATGGGTCGGACACCATGGTTCTCATAAAGTATTCAATGGTGGGATGGATTGCAATTCCAATGTGATATTAGACAACTACACAGGGTACTGCCGCAGTTTTGAAATGTTTAGAAAAGAATGTGGTTGCGGTAAGAGAGGAGAGGGGTATTAAAAAAGTCATGCTTATGAAATACTGGAATTTTTTTTTATTTTTTTAGGACACATCTATCCATATGTGAAGAGCCATATCTCAGAAATTAAACAAGGCATCAAGCAAAAATTTTGGTTTGATTCTACTAAGTCATAGAAGAATGTTTGGACAAAAAATAAGGACCGTGGCATCTGACCCATTTCAACTGATATGGAATTGCCCATAAACCTTTTTAGGTGCCACATAACATTTAGTTGTCTCTGGCTTAAAATGATGAGTCATGTTATCTTTGGCAAACATGCCCTCATACCTTTTATTACCTACGCAATCATGTACTGTAGTCATTGCACCTGTCGCTGAACTATTAACCCTTGCCACTCACTGCTGTCGATTCACAATGTTGTATGCTTTTATCCAGACATGTTTAGATTCAATATTTTTGGTCAGGAACCTTTGAAAATAACATGAGCCTATCTTAAATTATTATTAAGTTCAATTTTCAAACAGTTCACGGAACATAGATTGTCTTATACCTGCACCATGAAACCTTTTTTCATTTCTAAAAATCTATGCAGAAATATATTAGAGCTCTAAGCGAATTTGCCACTTGATGAACAGATGTGTGTGTGTGTGTGTGTGTGTGTGTGTGTGTGTGTGTGTGTGTGTGTGTGTGTGTGTGAGTGGAACCATGAGTTACACATACACACACGCACACACACACACATACACACACTCTCATGTGCCCCTACTTTCCTGACCTGTTCTTTAGTTTCCCCAGGAGCAGATGCATTTAAGGACAATGCACTAACAGTAGACTAACACAAATCCTATTATTATATATTATTTTTGTCTTGGTCTCGTCTTAGGAGTTTATTTTTGCTTATTGGGTTTATAGCCTTTTGGGTTAATTAATACTAACCATATAGTTAGTTATGGGACACTGTTGGCCCTGTTTGTAATTGCAATATCAAAGAAAAGATGGATGACAAAGAAAGTGCTGTCAGAGGGTTGTAAATGATGTAAGACGTACCGTACGCAAGCAACATTATAAATCTAGCTGCTTATAAACAGAGCAAGTCCTCTAGCGCTCACGCTCAGACAGCACGGGGCTAGTGCGCGTGAGTGGCGCCAGATAGCAGAGGCTGGTGGTCGCAAAACGAAGGTCAGTAAAGCACTATTTTGTTATTGCGCGTGTTTGTATGCTGCATTTATGTCTTTCATTACATTTTAGTAACAGCACCATATTGGGCGAACACATTATTTACGGCAAAGACGAGTTTACTGCCACTACTACACAGCTTTAGGAAAAGAAGAGTGTTCGTCATAGGGTCCCCGTTACTGACAAGCCGTGGGGAAGTTCGTAGTTAATTTATGTCATTGAGATTTAAGTGATGAAAGATAGGATATATTCAGCGTTAGGATATCACCGCATTGTAAAAAGTAGCGCTCCCCTAAATTCGTTCTACTGTTACCATTGAACATCACAAAGGGTGATCACAAAGGTTTTACAACTGACGTCGCAACGTGCGAACACCATGGGGACGACTTCAAAGGAAAATAAAACTCAGAGTGAAGTTAAAGTGGAACAAAATGGTGACATAAGGTGGGTATACTTTCACGTCGAAATTGTTTTCTTTAAGAGGTCAATGGTTTGTGTATTGGTACTTTACTATGTCTCTATTCTGTTATACTTTTGTTTTACGTTTGGGTACAGACGTGTCAGGCTGTTTCTGATGCTATTTTGAGAAAAAATAACCTTTCAGTTATAGTGCTCAGAAGTGTATCTTGGGTTCTAATATATAGGCACTCTGCTTCATTACAGTAAGGAAAAGGAAGAGAAACCAGAGAAGATGGAGATGGTTGGCACCTTCGAAATTGTAAGTTCTACGAGAAACAAATGGATTTATCTGACAGGTTATCTTGTATAAATGCAACCATAACGCCCATCTTTTTTAGTACACAAAAGTGTTCAGTATTTCAGTGTAGACTATTAGCCTACCTTTTATAGGCTCCATGATACTTACCCAATACATTGACAGAAGAAATAATAATTTTAATGTTATATGGTTACAGTTTTGAGGTATGAACCCTATAGTATTAATCATTAACATAAACACCTTATTTTTATGTTTATTATTATTAGTGGTAGAATTCTTGGTTTTTATTTTGGTATGTATTTTTGACAATTTTTTTCTTGGTCTGTCTTGGTGTGTGTGTGTGTGTGTGTGTGTGTGTGTTAGTTCCGCTTTGCGGATAGCGTGGATGTCCTGTTGATGGTTTTTGGCACAATAATGGCCATGGCCAATGGCGCTATCCTTCCACTCATGGTTATAGTGTTTGGGGACATGACGAACAGTTTTGTAGAAGATGCCAAAATCCCAAACATCACCTTGCCTCCTAGTGAGTCTTGAATACAAAAGAATTTTGTTATCTAAACAGAAATAATAAATAATTCCTGTCATTAAACTGCCTTTACCATTCTAGTAGAAATGCTATATAAATAATGGAGGTATTCAAATTGGAAGCAACTAAATGATGTGCAACATTGTATTCCCTGTGTTCAGAAGTCGTAACTATTTGCCAGTTTGCTGTAGTTTATTGCCCTATAGATGATGATAGTAGAGGCTTTGATGTCGGTTTACATGTAGGATAATCTTAATGAATGGTAGTATCACATGATGATTGTGTTCTTTGACAGATTTCACATTCCCACAACAGTCTAATGAGACTCTGGGTGAGCAGATGACCAGGTAGCGAACGCTTTAAATCCTAAGCATGTTTTGCCAAGTACTGTTCCATTCTTTCTGTCCTTTTCTGACCTTTTTGCGGGAATGTAATTCTGTATACTTTCTTGTCTGGTCTTCCTCTAGGTTGAACAGTGTATAAAATCACAAATGATGTAATTCTGTCCATGATCTAGATGTAAAGGAAATTTTCAATTTCACCATGCCATATTGTCACCCCATCTAAAGCTGTTACTGACAGCCTATTCAGCTATGCGTTAGTGTTTGATGAAAAACAAGAAAAGTAGTGTACTTTCCTGCTGTTTGTAAAATAGTTGTTTGTAAAAAATCCCTGCTTCATCTTGTCCACTGCTCTATCTTTCTTTTTCCACAGGCATGCCATATACTACAGCATTATGGGATTTGTAGTATTGATAGCAGCATATATGCAAGTGGCTTTCTGGACGCTGGCAGCTGGTCGGCAGGTGAAGAGACTGCGGAAGAAGTTCTTCCACGCCATCATCCAGCAGGAGATCGGGTGGTTCGACGTCAACGAGATAGGCCAGCTGAACACACGGCTTGCAGAGTGAGAAAGCAACTTTTTACTGTTTTACGTTAATAACTCAAACCTGAATGTTTAAATAAGACAATAACACGCATCTGAGAGTGGTGAAGGTGGGCTTAACGTTTTGTTAAGGATTTCTAATTTAGAAACTTTATAGAATTTAAAAAGTAAATTATAAATTATAAATAGTCAAAGACACCAAGTTTTTTAAAAAAGCATAAAAGTGACAGAACTAATAAATCAATTAAACTAATAAAATAAGGTTAAGATGAACATCATAGTATAAAACAGTATTATAAATCTGACACCACCTGTGACACCTGAGAGTGACATCCTGTAACTGTGACTGTGACTGACGTCGTGTTTTCCCTCAGTGACATCCTGAAGATAAACGAGGGCATCGGTGACAAAATCGGCCTGCTCATCCAGTCGGTCACCAGCTTCCTCACCGGATTCGTGGTGGGCTTCGTCTACGGCTGGAAGCTCACCCTCGTCATCCTCTCCATCAGCCCACTGCTCGGGATATCGGCCGCCCTCATCGCCAAGGCAAGCGCTGACCTCACACTGACCCCCCCAAAAAGCTTTTGTTTTTGTTTGATTTTCCACCTCTCCACCACCTCTCCACCTCTCTCTCTGTGTTCATAGAGCTGCTGGCTGGCTGTTACCTGCTGTCATCCCCGCTGTTTTTCTTGGTGTCATTTTCCTTCCTGTCTTCCACTGGCATTTACAGTTTTTCTCCCTCCTTTTTTGCTCAGTTTGTAATGTGTCAGTGGTTTCCAAACCTTTATATTCTGGGTACCCCCTGAGACACTCTATGTAGCCCCTCTAACAGGGACAATGAATATTTTTGCAGAATTATTGTCGCATAAAAAAAATGTAACACATATTATATGGTACATATTTATATGTTAGCAATTGTATTGTGGATAGTATGTAAGGTCTTTTCCCATATATAGTCTGTGCCTGACCTTTACCTTCAGAAGAAACTATTTTACGCCGATTTATTTTGCATAGCCCCTAGAGTTGATCCAGAGACCCCCAGCAGTACTTGTACCTCAGTCTGACCACCTCTGTACTGTGACGTCGACAGTGTTGACATCACAGTACAGCGAGTGTGTGTGTGTGTGTGTGTGTGTGTGTGTGTGTGTGTTGTGCTGTGTTTGTTAGGTGATGACACGTGTATGAATGTGTGTTTTTGTGCTGTGTGTGTTAGATTATGACGTCCTTCACCACGAAAGAGCAGACGGCCTACGCCAAGGCAGGAGCAGTGGCAGAGGAGGTGCTGTCTGCCATCAGAACTGTCTTCGCATTTGGAGGGCAAAAGAAAGAGATTGACAGGTGTGTGTGTGTGTGTGTCAGTGTGTGTGTGTGTGAGAGAGAGAGAGAGAGAGAGAGAGAAAGAGAAAGAGAGAGAGATAGAGAGAGAGTGTGTGTGGGTGTGTTCACATACTGTATGTTTGTTTTAAAACGGTCAGTGTGACTGTATATTGGTGTTGCTGAGGATGACAGCTTGTGTGTGTACGGCATAGCTGCTTCCATAACTACTTCTCACTAACATACCCACTCCCCCTTGGCACAGGTACAAGTGTGTGTTTGTTTGTGTGTATGCGTGTGCGTGTGTGTATGTGTGTGCGCGTGTGTGCTAACCTACCCACTCCCCCTTGGCACAGGTACAAGTGTGTGTTTGTTTGTGTGTATGCGTGTGTGTGTGTCTATGCGTGCACGCACGTGTGTGTGTGCTAACCTACCTCCCACCCCTGGCACAGGTACAACAAGAACCTGGTGCATGCGAAGAACATGGGGGTGAAGAAGGCCATTTCGGTAAACATAGCAGTGGGCTTCACCTACTCCATGATCTACATGTCCTACGCTCTGGCCTTCTGGTACGGCAGCACGCTCATCCTGGCCGGGGAGTACAGCATCGGGGACGTGCTGACGGTGAGGCCCTGAGATGCCAAGCCCTCTGGCAGGTCTATATGTGCATGTGATTGTGTGGATACTGTATGTACGAAAGAATCAAGAATCGAGAACATTACTTGTCACGTGCATATTTTGTACAGGTACAAATAGTAGTGAAATGGAGACTGTGGCAAATACTCAAATAAAAGAATCTCTGATAATAAATAATACATAAATAATAAATAATAATAATATTTAAGTGTACAAGTTGAAATTTGCCTATATATTTAGAAACTGTATGGCTTGGGGGATAGAAGCTCCTTCATTCTGTCTCTCAGTTTTGGTCTTAAATGAACTGAATCACTTTCCAGAGGGCAGTCTTTGAAAGAAATTGTGACTGGGGTGGTGTATGTCTGTGATGATGCTTTTTGCCCTAGTCTGACATCGCCTGGAATATATGTCCTGTTAAATTGGTTCTGGTGTTTTTTTCTGTTCCTTTATCAATGTTTTTCCATGTCAGCAAATGCCCTGCCTATAGTTAACCACTCAGCAAGTTACTTCTCATTTGCATGTGTTTGAGTGTGCTTGGCCATAGATAGAAATAGCTTGGCCATGGTTAGTCTATATGTGAGTTTT
>CM059277.1:15836644-15915433 GCA_030347295.1 Setipinna tenuifilis
AACAACATGAGCCTTAAGGTCAGCAGTGGTCAGACGATCGCCCTGGTGGGCAGCAGTGGCTGTGGCAAGAGCACCACGGTGCAGCTGCTGCAACGCTTCTACGACCCCCAGGAAGGATTGGTGAGGAGCCGTGTGTGTGTGTGTGTGTGTGTGTGTGCCTTAGAAAAGGTTTGTGAGTAGCTGTGTGTGTGTCTGTGTGTGCCTCAGAAAGGCTATGTATAATTGTGTAAGTGTGCTTCAAGAAAGCTCTGTGAGTAGCTATTGCTGTGTGTGTGTGTGTGTGCACGCGTGTGTGTCTGCGTGTGTGTCAAGACCAAATACTAGGCCCAGCAGAACAGCCCTTGGGATGTAGAAAATTATCCAATATGATTATATGCAGCCATGTGTGTGTGTACCTCAGAAACAGCCTGTGAGTAGCCATGCCTGTGTGTGTGTGTGTGTGTGTGTGTGTGTGTGTGTGTGTGTGTGTGTGTGTGTGTGTGTGTGTGTGTGTAATGATGGGACACATTTTAAATGATAGTATCTTAAATGATAAAAACGACACAGAGTACAAAATATATGTATAACATAAGTTTAACACATTTTCTAAGGTTTTGCTATTTCTTACAGGCAGTTGGTGTTAGTTACCCTCATAGTGTTGGTGAAATTGCAATTTCTTGTGTCACATTTAAAACGTGTCCCATCATTATGATCCACCCTCTACATGGCTATTTCAACCATGTCGAAAAATTAAGACTTATAAGGTCACTTACGTCAAAGCAAATTCGATTTGTTTGGCTCTTTCTATCTGGTGATTCCTTCTTGCTCTTGTTTTCTGTCTGTCTTTCTCTGTCCCTCTTCATCCTGTCATCTTGTCTTTCATGTGTAATCGTGTTTCCATGGATTTTATGCAGCAGAAATGCGGGTAGCTCTCCACAGAGCGTTTAGAGCCAGGGTTGCCTATGATACAAACATGGCAGCAGGCTTTAGATAATGCAGAGATCATTTGGATATTCAAATTCAAATTCAATTTCAACTTCAAAAGAGCTTTATTGGCATGAAATCAAAGCAAATGAAAAGGAAACGTATAGTCATAACTGATGCTAAGCTAGCTAGTTAGCCCATAAAAACATGACTAAATAGCACGCTGTAAGTAATGTAAAGATAATTGCGTACGATTCCAGATTACCACAAAGTGAAAAAATGTGACCCGATTTGGGTCTGAATTAGAAGTTGCAAATTCTCATTTTAAAGTGTATCGGCTTGTCTTTTCACTGGTGCCAAAATCTCATTTTTCAAATTTGGGTCACTGTTAATCATTTTGTGAGATCTGGTCACAATCAGACCTTGAGGAAGACGGTGTGCTTCAAAATGTTAGTTGTTGCACCAATGTTGTTGCACCAATTAAAAGTCTAAAAAGTACTTCCTCTTTTTTTTTGCTTGCACACCTTCAGGTGACCATCGATGGCCACGACATCCGTTCGCTGAACGTGCGCTACCTCCGAGGGCTGCTGGGCGTGGTCAGCCAAGAGCCCGTGCTGTTCGCCACCACCATCGCCGAGAACATCCGCTACGGGCGCGAGGACGTCACGCAGGCCGAGATCGAGCAGGCCACCCGCGAGGCCAACGCCTACGACTTCATCATGACACTGCCCGATGTAAGGAGTGGCCCTCGCTATGTGTCGGGACAGAAACCCGACACTCAATAGCCATATGAATAATCCAGTAATGTTGCATTAATTGGGCGAAAGGCGATAGCTGCCCGGCCCAGCCCAGCCCAGCTTTAGTCATTTGTCTTTGACACCTGTAGAAATTCGAGACGCTTGTCGGTGACCGAGGAACGCAGCTGAGCGGCGGTCAGAAGCAGAGGATCGCCATCGCACGGGCGCTGGTGCGCAATCCCAAGATCCTCCTGCTGGACGAGGCCACGTCTGCCCTGGACGCTGAGAGTGAGCAGATCGTGCAGTCTGCACTGGACGAAGTAAGCGCACCCACGAGGGGATTTATGAAGGCCATATGGTAGAAGGAGAAGGAATGGCAATAAAAATGTTTAAAAAAACTGTTAAAACTGTTAAAAAATTGATGCACACATTGGTCATAATGATTTCAAATATTTAATAACTTATAACAGATGGATTTACTTTATTCATCCCAAGCTGGAAAATTGAAGTAATTTAACTACTAACTTGTTATTTAGTTATTAAGTAGATGATATACAGTATATTAACATGTTAGTATTTAGTTTTGTTATAGCTGCATTTTGTCACTAAATAATGAGAACTCTGCACACAACAAAGTGTTAGTGTCCCACAAACCAGACAAGCATGACTTGGACTAACATTTGCATGTGCATGTGTGTATGTGATTGCGTGTGCGTATGTGTGTCTGTGATTGTTTGTGTGTGTGCGTGCATGCCTGTGTTTGTGTGTGTGTGTGTGTGTGTGTGTGTGTGTGTGTGTGTGTGTGTGTGTGTGTGTGTGTGTGAATATTTGTCCATCCTCAGGTAAGGCAGGGGCGGACCACCATCATTGTGGCCCATCGTCTCTCCACTATCCGTAACGCTGACGTGATCGCTGGCTTCCACAAAGGACAGATCATGGAGCTGGGAACACACTCAGAGCTGATGGCGAAACAGGGCGTCTACCACACACTCGTCACCATGCAGGTATCTACTACATCATGCCCACACAGCACACAGCATATAGTACTGCTGATAATAATAATAATAATAACAATAACAATACTACTACTATTAATAATAAGAAATATCATTAGTATTGTTGTTGTTATTATTATTACTATTATTATTATTATTATTATTATTATAAACTAAAAGAACATAAAAACAATTCCTAGGCACTTGTATTTCTATTTTTTAAAGGATTTATTTTTCTTTATTTGGCCCTTTTTCTAAGACACCCTTCTTTGAAATAAGAATTGCTTTAGAATTTAGTTTTGTCTTAAGTAGAGTGCCCTGTTTGGTTTGGTTTCTTTGGATTATATCTATTTTTCTTATGGTTTTATCTGAAACATTACGTCATCTGTGAACAGTACCTTTAAAAATGTTTATAAAAAATCTTTCATTCTCTTTGTGCTGAACTTCACAGCACACTGTGCCGGTCATACCATGTACTGCTATGCAGTGCATCTAGTTAGATTTTAGTGGTGAGCCGGATCACTGTCTGCATTCAGGCACTTTTTAAAAAGGATTCTTTGATATTATTGGGAGATAGGACATGCCTTTTGGGTAGGTCTGCAGTCTCTGAGTGCTTTCTAGTAATTTCTGTAGAAATGTTTGTTTTTTATGAAGCAACTCTAGACTGCTGACCTCAGCACAAGCCGAAAGCCTAGCGGCCATCTCGGATGGCTGAGGTCTACAGTCAGTGTTGTGTCCAGTGTTGGATAACCTGGCTTCTGAAGTTATAATCCCATATCAAGTGTATTTTTGCAGTGTTATGACCCTGTGGCCCTCTTCATTCACTAAATCATCTAGGCTAATTAGGGAAATCACCTAGTTCTCTACTTGTGCTCCCTGTTCACGTAAAACAGGTGCATTCACTACCTAACTCGTATCGTAAATGGCTGGTACAAATAGTTAGTAATGGATTATAATAACCCAATTGCCAAACACTGGTTGTCTGAAGCTGAATGGAGGCTTGCTCTGCCCTGTGTCAGACCTTCAAGAGTGTGGATGAGGTGGACGAGGACGCTGAGAAGGTAGGGAGGACCCTGTCGGTCAGCTCCATGTCGGAGCAGGCCCTCGTCAGGCAGAAGTCCAGATGTGCCTCCTTTACCCACTCCGAGAAAGATGCAAAGGATGGCGATGACCAGGAAGCTGAGGTAAGGACACGTCATGCACACACACACACACACACACACACACACACACACACAGACAAACTCACATCAGAACATGCAGACACACATGTGCACATGCACATACACACACATGTGCACATGCACATACACACACATACACATACATACACACACACGTATACTTATGCTCAGATACACACATGCACATAGACAGACAAACAGGCCTGTTCAGACACACACACACACACACACACACACACACACACACAGACACTGACCTACACACTCATGGGTACACGAGTGCAGAGGAGACAAAGGCACACAAACCACCAGTGGAAATGGAGTTTCTCTTTTGTGGTAAGAGGAGAACCCATTAGCCATTAGCCATTAGCTATTAGCTGTACATTAGCCGCCTAATGTGCGCCAATCTCCTCGTCATTTGTCATCCCCTTTGGCCAAGCCTGTCCATCCTCTCCCTCCATCTACATGGCCTCCATCTGTCCGTGCTGTATCTACCCATGCTGGCCCTTATCTTTCTCTCCTCTCTCCTCTCTCCTCTCTTTCTCTCTTTCTCCGCTAACCTTTTTTGGTTTCTACCGCCAGGCTCTCTGAGATAACTCTCCATCACCATCACTGTCTGTCTGTTCCATCTTTTAGCTGCTCAATCATTCTAAGTGCCAATTTCGTATCATTTGGTATCTATTTATATATCCATTTTTCTCAGTCTCTCTCTCTCTACATCTCTGTCTCTCTGTCTCTTTCCCCCTTTTCTTGCTGATGTTCTGTCTGTTTTCTACATCTGATGACTTCATGTTTCCTCATTCTTGCCTTATGTTGTTTTAAACTCTCCTGCTTATCTTCCATGTTTACTTTTATTGTCAGACTAGGCAATTTTCCTCCTCCTCCTCCTCCTCTCTCTCTCTCTCTCTCTCTCTCTCTCTCTCTCACACACACACACACACACACATACTCTCTCTCTCTCTCTCTCTCTCTCTCTCTCTCTCGCTCTCTCTATCTATCTATCTCCATATCTATCTCTATCTTGTATCTCCATATATCCATTCCACTGAGGATGAAAATGTGGTGGTACACAAAGTGCCTCTGTGCTGACATGTTTCCTGTCTGTGTTGGCCTTGAGCAGGAGGAGAAGGTGCCTGAGGTGAACTTCCTGGAGGTGCTGAAGTGGAACCTTCCGGAGTGGCCGTACATGGTGGTGGGGGTCCTCTGTGCCATCGTCAACGGAGGCATGCAGCCCGCCTTCGCCATCATCTTCTCAAAGATCATCGCTGTACGTGTGACCGACACACACACACACACACACACACACACACACATGCTAGCAACTACAGCCACTGGCCATTATACTTTTTTAGTTTACTATACAAAAATGTTGTACCTCAAAACATTGGAGTGGCCCATTCAAAGTCAATGACACATTCGTCAGCATACTAAAGAGCCGTTTATTAAGCACTGATAATGTGCCTAGGTGTATGTGAGACAGAATCTGTTTCTGAATCTGTGCAAATGTAAGTCAATTGCAACAAGTTTTGTACTTCTTTTTATATCACTTCGCAAGTAGTCAGTTCACTTATTAACAATAAGCTGTAACAAGTTATTTAGCTGCTGGACATGTTACTGTACAACATTCTGTTTCCTCAGTGAACTATTTTTAGCAGTGGAGACCATGGCATTGACATTGTTAGGAGTTGGTAACTCTCTATTATCATTTTTGGCAAGTAGCTGTATAATAATGATAATGTTCGGCTCGCTTCATGTCAGGGCCCTGCATCACTCACACTGTCAGGGCTTATTCCACCAGAATGACCGCCTCGCAGGACATTATCCCGTACATATGCAAACACTTTTGAGTCCACACACATGCACACACACACTTTTACATATACTCACACACATTTTTATGAGTCTCAAATGCTACTACTTTTCTACTCTCCATACTTTGGCATAACAGTCTAAAGTAGAGTAGCATGATTTTGTTTGACACACTCTTTGTAAATGTTTTTGTGCATTATCATCATCTGTGCAAGTCATGTCCAAATATATCTGTGGGATGTAAAGTCATTTCTTAAATCTCTTCCTCCATGTCTCCCTCTGTGTCTCCCCTCTCCCTCTCTATATCTCTCCTCTGACAGGTGTTTGCTGAGCAAGATCCAGCTATTGTGAGACAGAAAGCAGACCTTTTCTCTCTGCTCTTCGCTGCCATTGGTGTTGTGTCTTTTGTCACACTTTTCCTGCAGGTACACAAACACACATGCCCAGACACACACACACACACACACACACACACACACACACACACACACACACACACACACACACACACAGACACACACACCACATTTTCATGTGATTTATATGGGGTAATATCTTTCTACTCTGCATCTCCACATTGTTTGCTAGTTTATTGTATGTACTGTTTTCTTTCTTTCATTTATTTGTAAGAGCAAAGACCATTTAATATTCTATTCTATTCTATTCTATTCTATTCTAAGTTTTGCTCTACCTCCCACTCATTGGTACATAAATCATGTAGTTCAAATACTCACTCCCTTTCTGCTTGTGCTGTTTTTCCACTACATATTGCAGACATTTACTTCTGACAGAGCACCTCTGTGAAAGCTCAGCAGACCTTCAGCTCATAAAAACCAGTATAAAGACTGAATGCTACACTGACACACACGCACACACTTAAGATGTGTATCTCCAACCTTCACTTGTGTGTGTTTATATACATACATGGTTGTGTGTGTGTGTGTGTTTGTGTGTGTGTGTGTGTGTGTGTGTGTGTGTGTGTGTGTGTGTGTGTGTGTGCTTGAATACACAATATTTGGGTTTGTAGGTTTGTATACATGTGTGTGTTTGCGTGTGTGTGTCCGTGTGTGTACTGTACATGTGTTCCCCTCCCCCCCTACCTTCCCCTCTGTGTCAACAATCAGTAACTGGAGTCAGTGAACTCCACTGAACTCTAACTCTGGTAGTCAGTGGTGTAGTAACGACAGACAGTAAAAAGCGAGCGCCTGTACAGAGGCACAGGCGAGGTGTTCTATGACGGTCGCCTGCCGTTTCCCTTATCACTGGACCTCTATCAGATCCACCAGCCTGTCAATGATTTACCCTGACACCAACACCACCACTGTCAGTGGAAACACTCTCTGACCACAGACATCGAAGAATGTCAAGTGTGTAGCACTCGAATAAGTCAAGTGTGCTTATAACATTAGCTTTAAACAGTTACATAATACAAAGGATACAAGGATGGTAGAGTAGGACATGCAGTGAAATAACCCTCCTAACATAAGTGTTTTGCCATTAGCTAGCTACTCACTTAGTTGTGAGCGTTATAGTGTAGAGAGTGATGCAAGTGTGTTTTGTGTATGTGCCATAGGGTTATACACAATTATCAATGCTGGATTTAATTTGGTTAAGCTATTCACATGTTCAGTGTCAATGTTAACATCCACCTGTGTCACTGGGTAGAAACTAAAGCAAGTGTGTGTTCTCTCTCTCTCTCTCTCTCTCTCTCTCTCTCTCCGTTTGTGTGTGTCTGTGTGTGTGTGTGTGTGTGTGTGTGTGTGTGTGTGTGTGTGTGTGTGTCACAGGGATTCTGCTTTGGGAAGGCAGGGGAGATCCTCACCATGAAGCTGAGGCTGAGTGCCTTCAAGGCCATGATGAGACAGGTGGGCAGAGCAGTGAGATTAGCTAGTGGCTAATCACTAGCGGCTAGTGATAGCGCTAACTTTAATCACACAGCTAAACAGCCATTGGAGTAACCAGCCATTGGACAGTATGACCAGAGGTCACTCCTGAATGCAACACATAGCCTTTGATGAATATGACTCATTCCTTTGATGGATAAAGGATCTTTTATGAGTGACCTTGCAACTGTTGTAAACACATGTTTCACAGAATAAGCAATTGACAACATCCTGTTTTGAAGTTAAAGTAAAAAATAAACTTATTTTTTAAATACCTTTATTTAATGTGCTGATCTCATTACTTGTGGAAAATAGTGAAAAGACATGTATAAGCAGTGTTCTCAAGTCTCACTCTTTGAGAGTGTGACACACGCATCTCAACGAGTTCACACGCTCACACGCCACACATGGTATTTCTCACTCTCAAAATTTTTCACCTCTCAAAAATAAATAAATAAATATAAACCCTTCTTCAATCACCGCTAGGGTTTCACGGTATAGGCTACCGGTACTGACTTTGTACCGCGGTACGGAGGCATTTGAAACGGTACTATATAGATAGTGGAGCACGGCTTCTGCCACCACGCTGCAACTTGTGGACAAACCACGGGCGATAAGTGCCACATGGCAGTACTTCGGCTTAAAAACAAATGAGCAAGACGAGGTAATTGACGCTGATCGATGCACCATTGTATAAACGGTGTTTTAAAACATGCATGGCTAAAGGTGGAAACACCTCCAACTTAGCCACCCAGACCTGCACACTGAGTTCAGGGAATGACAGGTAATTTACTCATGACATGTACCCTTTTCAAAAGTAATAGTTCAATAGTTTTAAGTGCAACACATGATAGAGTTCTTATCAAACAGAAAAAAAAACACGCAGCTACCACCACATTTCATGTTTTGCAATATATTGTACATCCCAAAAGTTCGTTTCAGTTCATAATAGTCTTGCAATACACTACCAAAACCCAACACCCTAGCAGGCAAAGGTTCAAAGACGAGCTAATAGTCATTAAAAAATATTCAGTGTCAGTCAGCGTCAGTCAGGGAGCCTACAAGATCCATAATCCAGTCCGAGATTTAAGCAGCGAGCAGCAAACTTTCTCCAGCGTAATCCGTTTCAAAAATTAGACAGCAGAATTATCCGTATGAGTTTGTTGATCTATTGCACATAATGCATTCAGCACAAAAAGGCAACGGTAGTGTCAGCTGGAGAGAGAAAACAACACGCGCACGATAAAGCTCTCCAGACATTCATTCAACTGGATACTTGACTCCGCCATGTTACTAGCATGTAGCATTCACGTTCGGATATAAACAAAAAAGGAGAGGCCAATTAATGAATTAGCGCCATACTGCAAAATGGCCACCCTAGGTATTACACCTAATAATAAGGTAAGACAGAGAGGGATTCGTCTTGTAGTCTATGTTAGACAGAACATACAAAAAAACTCTAATAAACTGACATATTCAAAGGGCAGAGGTTGCATAGTTAACATGCATGATCTTTATAAATAACAAACTTTTACATACACATTTAGCCATTTAATATGTTAGAAATACTGGTAACATACCATTTAAAGACACTGGTCCTAGTTAAGACAGGCTGTATGTGATGAAAATATTGTTTAGGTTATGTATCTCAATATAAATCAGGCCTTAGCTTGTATGACAAATGTATCACCTTATTTATTTAAGTATCAAAAAGTACCAAAAGGCATCAAAATACATGTTGGTACCGGTTGGTATCGTGACAACACTGCATTCATAACTATTAGTACTAATGAGTGGTATTGTCTTATTATTGTTATTATTATTTGTCATAGAATAAATAAACACTGAAATTTGATCAAATCAAATTTGTTCTTTTTTTAAGTAGCTGTGTTGAACACATTTGATGGGTACGCTGCCGCCCCCCCCCCCCCCCCCCCCCCCCCCCCGCTTAAAAAAAACAAATCTCACTCCCACCGCACTTCAAAACTTGAGAGCCCTGTGTATAAGACTGTATGGCGACATACAGTACTTGAATGGTTTGGTTAACCATTGTGGCTGTCTATCTCTCTCTTTCTGTGTGTGTGTGTAGGATTTGGGCTGGTATGATGACTCAAAGAACAGCGTGGGTGCTTTAACAACCCGGCTGGCAACAGACGCTGCTCAAGTCCAGGGTGTAAGATTTCATTTCCGCACTTATGCCTGTGTTCATAAAATCACACCTACATCATAACCTGTAACTGGAGGTAATAACCTATACCCAAAGATGGACAAACTGGCTTGAGAAAATAAAAGTCCTGCCATGTAGGTCTTCTGCCTGTACTCTAAACACAGGTGATTTCACTCATAAGCTAGTGTACCTGGATGAAAAGTTGTGCTATTTAGGATCAGCTGGTTCAGTGAGTTGGTTGCAACAAACATATGGCAGGACTTCCACTTCCTGAACCCGGGATGTCCACCTCTGGTGACATATAGCCAGGTGAAATTGGCTTTTGTAAGCAGGGGGGGGAGCCCCTCTTTACTCACAGTAGTCAATATCTAACTCTAATGTATTACTATAAATACTGTAGCAGAGGGAGCTCAGTTCTGGCTGTCTGTATTGCCAAGATGAGGAGGCGGAGCTGAGCTTCAGAGGGTTCTGGCCCTTACTCTGCTTATAACCCATCTCTACTCTGGCAGGCTACGGGACTGCGGCTGGCAACTCTGGCCCAGAACATTGCCAACCTGGGCACCTCCATCATCATCTCCTTCGTCTACGGCTGGCAGCTCACCCTCCTCATCCTCACCGTGGTGCCCATCATGGCTGTGGCCGGAGCCATCCAGATGAAGATGCTGGGGGGGCACGCCACCAAGGACAAGAAGGAGCTGGAGAAGGCTGGAAAGGTGAGTGAGGCCAAATGATGAGTCCAGGGGACTTAAGGCCAAATGATGGTCCAGGGAACATGTGTCGCTGCCTTGACATTTTTAAAATATGTTTTCCTAGATGTTGCGGTGTTACAGGCTTTCATATTTCTGAACCGGTGACATAAAATGTGATAGAATCAAATACTTCTTCAAATCCATTCGAACAAAACACATGTTGTTCATGACCAAGGCAACATTCAATTTTGAGTTGTGCTCCAGTCAGAGTAAGTGACAATGTCTGCCCCCTGTTTTTAATGTGTGTGACAAACTCTGCCACACTTCCAGACCTTTTTGACGTTATATTTTATCGAATGTCAGTTGTTTTCTGGACTATAAACTGGCCTTTACAGTAAACTAATGTGTGTTTTTTTTAACTGTAGAGAGAATGGAATAACAACAATGTTTTCACTGGATCTTTGAAATCAGTGGCATTAAGTCCAGTACGTGTGGTCTTTAGTGTATCAGTATTGTATTGATCTATTTTAGTTCTAGTTTTGATCAGAGGCTGTGATGCTCAGCACAGTCCTTGACATAATCCAGCTAAATGCATGTTCTCTTGTTAATTGACATCTGTCATGTTACTGCCATATTTCCAAATACTGTTATATATTCCATCTTACACGTGGTAGTTTTGCCCTTTGTAGTAGTCTTATCTTGTCATTCACAAGTTGTCTGCCTCAGTTTTGCACTAAGATAATGGAGGAATCTGCATGGACCCACACATTTCATGGAAACCCTCTAATATGGGTTCTGAAGAACATATAAAAATGCAGTCACACCTTTCCTGGCTGGTCACTTTAAGACTATCTATAGATGCTCTGGTGATAAACAACCTATCTATGGAAACATTGGTAATTACAATATATGGCAAGGGTGAAGTGGGATGTTAGGAAATGGGTTTGGATAAGCAGATATTCAGTGAGCACTTTTTACAAGACTAGGTTGACTAAGACTAAGTTGAATTTAACAGTTTGTAAGGTCTGTGTACGCAGATTATCCAAGCGAAGTATTACCAGAAATTCTAGTGTAACAGTGCAGTTAAGTGACTACAAAAGTGTACTTATGTCCATGTAAACAGCTAACATTTGACATGGAGCTCAGGAATACTGGTGTACTGTACAGTAGCTGTTGTCAGAGTTGTGAGCATAGGGGAACTGAGTCGCTGTGCTGTGCTCTGTCTAACAGATCGCTACAGAGGCCATAGAGAACATCCGCACAGTGGTGTCCCTAACGCGAGAGAAGACCTTTGAGAACCTCTATCAGGAGAACCTCACGGTGCCATACAAGTGAGTTCTTATGATGCAATATGTTAGACTGACATGGGTGGATGACGGGGACCACGCCAAGACCAATGCTGAGGTCCTTTTACTGGATAATAACTCATCTCCAGACAAGGTGCATTTAGCAACTTAGCATTTCTGAGGATAGTGCCACTAGTAGAGCTGATAAGCTAAAGAATTGTGCACAAGATGATAAAAGCATGAAACTTTCAATGTTTGTTTTTGATACCATGACAATTAATTTAAGATGTAATACTGTGGGTGTAATTACTTTCATGATTATTTTCATAATTTGCAAGACTATTTCTGCAGTATCTATTCAAGGCTTGTTGTATGTGATATAATTGCATTAAACCTTAAGTGCAACTCTGAAATGCAGGGCTTACCAGTATTAGGGCGATGCTGCACTCTATCGAATTTTCCCACTCCTATCCATGTTCTGTGTGTAATTCTGTGTGTTCCGCAGTTCTGTTGCCAGCAATTTCACATAAAAGGTATTACATGTCTGCCTAAACTGTGTCAGTAAAGATTCAGTCAAAACACAAGTTTGAACTCAAGAGTGATTGTAGCTTCACTAATACCAAGAAATTGGAAAGAAAAAAAGCAGAATTGTTCTGCTTTCTTCCTTTTCATGTGGTTAACATAACATTAGCTCCTGACAAAGAAGTCTATGCCACAAAGCAAAACACTGTCCTCAGCTCTCCTGGTGACTGTGATGTAGGTGTTTTGGTTCCAAGGCTGATAACAGCATTTGCCACATGAAGGAATAGCTGTGTAACAAGGGACTGAGGAAGGTGTTAGAACAGTAGATTCAGATGTGGTCATCTTGGCGGTAGCTGTATTTCACCTTTACCTTGAAGAAATGTGGATAGTCTTTGGAACTGGTAGCACTTTCTGTTGTATTGGCATCCACAAGGTGGTTGCTGCACTCTGTCCTTCCACCAGTTATGAATTGCCCACATTTCATTCTTTCACTGACTGTGATACAACATCAGCATTCTGTGGGCATGGTAAAAAGACTCCCTGGGACACCTGGCTTGTATATCCAGCAGCTAGAGAGGCTTTTCATGAAATGTTACAAATGTCACAAGAACTGAGTGACCTGTCTCTGCCACAGCTGGAACATTTTGTTGTTCTCATTTATGACAGAACAAGTGCATGTGTAGGTCTCAAGAGGCAAGGAAACGTTTTAATCCACAGGTCAAGGTCATTGGAAAACATTCCCCCTACACAAGCTGCTTTAAGGCAACACATTAAATGAGCAATGTACCAGCCTTATATATAGTATGGAACCTTGCCTTGGTTCCTAGGCCACGGTTACCAAGTTCTTCAGACTGGGGATGGGCTAACACAGATGATGCATGGCATCCACTTTGGACAACACTATCTGAGGCCTCTCAGTCGTGCTATGAACTTTTGCATTGTGGTTGCAAAAAGGGCTGTTCTGGTCACTGTAAATGCAAAAAGGCTAAATTGAAGTGCACAGTGCTGTGCACATAGCCTAAATTCTAGACAGAGCTTGGTCTGGCAAATCTCCCATAAACAGGAAGTTCTCAGAGGCGGGATCAAATCTTCCAAGTGCCTCTGAGTACTATTGGACAGAGCTATTCTGATGACATGTGCATAGCATTCATTTGCCATTGGTGCCCGATTTTTTTGGGCAAAGGAATAGCCGAGGAATAGCCGGCTTGCCAGACTGACTTGAACGTCAAATTCAATGTAGTGCATTGGCAGTATGGGCAGGTCTGAAAGAAGACTGTTGTAAGCTCCCATTAGACCTGTATCACCTGTAGTGTAGACTATTTTACATTTTTTGTACTGCAGAACTGCAAATGATGTTGTATGTGACATAATACACATTTCACAGTGACCTTGACCTCATCCTATTAGAATAATATCATTGTCAATGTCCTTTTATGACCTAGAAACATGCAAATGTTGCATAACAGAGGTCAATGACCTCTAGTTGATCTCCAAGGTCAAACTGAGAACGCCTCCACATCTTAAATGATGGCTAATGCTGTGAAGAGCAAACCCTGAAGGTTTCATGCTTTATCATCTTGTGCACAATTCTTATGTATAAAGGGCCTTAACAGCTCCACTACACTTCCTAACTACGGTAGCTGGCATGCAACATTCTTAGAACTCTGGCCTGTAACTGTGGTGGCTGGCACATTCAAAATAACACCATGCATAACACAATACTACTGGCAAATGACAGTGCTCTAGTGTTCAATGCAATTTGCACAAACATAGTTAATAGATCATGACGTTTTGAGGATGCACATCATTAAACAACCAGTATATGATTTAATTTGTGGAAAAAGATGAAGTATACCAGTAGATTGCATTGCCTTTATGTCCTTCTGCCATGAATTAACAGCATGTAAACTCTCTCTCTCTCTCTCTCTCTCTCTCTCTCTCCCTCTCCCTCTCCCTCTCTCTCTCTGGTATCTCTCAGGAACTCAGTGAAGAAAGCCCATGTGTTTGGGTTCACTTTCTCCTTTTCCCAGGCCATGATCTACTTTGCTTACGCCGGCTGCTTCAAGTTCGGCGCCTGGCTCATCGAGCAGGGTCACATGACCTTTGAGGGCGTCTTCCTGTAAGTAACCATGAAGGGTGTGCAGTGCCCAGACCAGGCCAGGACAGGTCAAGGGTCTATAGGTCTTTTAAATGGTGAGGTATTGTAAAAAAAAAATGTAAGGCACAAGAAGGAGTAGTAGAAGCAGAAGAAGCAGTAAATTCACAGGACTAATTCCTGAGAAGACATAAGATGGCAGTGTCTCAAATGTCATACAAATGCATGTGCCCACTCGCACACATGCACACACACACTCAGACACACGCACGCACACACGTGCACACACACACACACACACACACACACACACACACACACACACACACACACACACACACACACACACACAGGTACATTAGACTGTTCAGCTACTAGTCTCACACTAAAGAGGAATGTGGAGAATGGCCAGAACAAAGATCATACGTTGCCAGAGTAACGGTTAAAAATTAGACACAGAAAGGTCACTGCAATAGAAGCCACTGGAGATTAAAAAATGACAGTGGTTGTTAACGTGACAACTACAGAGCATGCCCAGTATGACAACAGAGGAAGGTGGTGGGTTAGCCAAACACATGATTGGTGTTAGGCACAGTGAGAGTAAATAACCTATGGCTGTAGTGTACACAAACACATACAGAGGTGACACTCACTTGCATGGCAACTGTCCACTCTCTTATCATCTGGCATTAGCGGTCAGTGGGCAGCTAATGTGGCAAGCTTTGAGGCGAAATGATTCTGCCCTTACTGCGAGTGGGGTGGTGCCAGCTGTAAGTCACTCATGGGCAATAATGTGCAGCTCTCGTGGCACTAAGTGATGCCATTTGGAAACACAGATATGTTGGGGTGAGGGCGAGGGGAAGTCAAAGAGGTTCATTCATTCGTTCAGTCAATCAAGTTCAAAATGTCAAAATTTTAACTTAGCTGAATTCAAATTGAATAGAATTGAGTAAAGTTGGTGGCTGCCATGTTTTGCCGCAGAGTTGCAGTTAAACAAAAATAGAGATATTTATCAGAGGAGGTATAAGAAAGTGAGGTCTAAATGTTAGATGGAAAAATAAAAATGTGTGTAAATAAGCATTGTGCTGAAACGAAAACGCCAGTGGGTGCTGGAAGTGTCAGTCTGCCCACTGGTGCGAGAGAGGCGATGTGGTGGGGGGTTTCCATGCAGGTCTGCAGGGCTTTTGAGGCCAAACAGCGAGGGGCAGTTAGACAGGCACCACGGAACATCTGTCTCTAGCTCACTATAGGTCACAATTAGGCAATACATCACACCTGTGCTCAGCCTACCTGTATGTAACACCACAAGGAAAACGACCAAACCTATTACCTTACCACAATATAGGGGAAAACAAAACTTACCTAGGATAGCTTTAAATTAAGTTGGATTGAATTAAATAACACAGGGAAAGCAGGGATCTGTTTATATTCAGCTCCCCATCCTCCCCTGTGGCATTTTTAGGGGTTCCTTTCTTGATTTGTCTGTCTGGGCTCTTCCCTTGCTGTCCACAGGGTGATTTCAGCTGTGATATACGGAGCCATGGCAGTGGGCGAGGCCAACTCCTTCACACCCAACTATGCCAAAGCCAAGATGTCCGCCTCACACATCAAGATGCTGGTCGAAAGGGTGCCCACCATCGATAATGCCTCTGAGGAAGGGGAGAAACCGGTATAGCACATACACAAGCTCATAGACACACACACACACACTCTCTCTCTTTCTCTCTCTCTCTCTGTCACACACACACACACACACACACACACTAGCTCACTGCTCATTATGGCCTTAAAGGTGCTCAGCCTCAGCCTCATGGTGAGGATCTCTCCAGCCTTCCCAAAGCAGAAGCCCTGTGACCCACACAGACACACACACACACAGTCAGAACACACACTTGCATTACTTTTGTACCCAATGACGGTCATGAGTGAACATTACCGTTGACACACTTGAATTGAAAGCTTAAAACCACAGCACAACCACATTAAATTTGGCATGGATTTAAAAAACAAAACAAAACAGTGATCAGCAATTTACACAAATGAAATGTGACATTTGTGTCACAGGACATTTGTGTGACAGGTCAGACCTGGAAAGACTGATTGAAAGGAGCTGCAGCTCTCTAGTGGTGAATACAAGAAATGCAATTTGTCAAAATTTCATATAATTGGGATGTGTTATACCCTTAAAAGGTAGGTCACACCTAGCTCACTGGAACAGTACAGGGATTGCTTCCCTCAAGGGATCGGTTCAATTAGGTATGTGCGAAAGCAGCAATCGTACTTTGTTCCAGAACAAAACAAAAAGTTCTGGACCACTTGGACGAGGTGGTCTTGGCTCCTTGAATGGTTCATTTACAGCGTGAGAGTTTTGGTTCCAGAACAATGTGATAACGTGTAGCCGTTTTGTAGTCTGCACGTTGCAACATTACATGACATGTTTTGTTACACTGAAACCAGTGTAATATTTTTTCCAACCCTTAATGTTCAGATGAAGTACATTCTGCATGCAAATTCACATCAATTCATCTCAGCTAAACTGCTCATGGAGGTCTCATCTCACCGTTTAATCGGATGTGGGATGTTACATTATTTAATCCGTTTTAAACGTTTGCAGTGTGAACACGAACCAAATCCAAGAATAATCGCAAATATTTGTATCGGTTCAGGGTTTGGAACAAACAGAAATAGGTATGAAAGCAGCCTAGGATAAGTACAGTGAGAAGGGTATGTGCCTTTCGAGGACTAGATGTCTATAATGTCAGTGTCTATAATGCCTATAATGGCACAACAACACAATAGGATAGGTTTGATGGGAACACAAGTTTTGCGGACTAGATCTTTTCTTTACTGTCCATGTAGGATAAATTTGAAGGGAATGTGACTTTCGAGGACGTCCACTTCAACTACCCGTCGCGGCCGGACGTGGCGGTGCTGAAGGGGCTGCGTCTGCGGGCACGTAAGGGCCAGACCGTCGCCCTGGTGGGCAGCAGCGGATGCGGCAAGAGCACCACCATCCAGCTCCTGGAGCGCTTCTACGACCCAGCCCGCGGCACTGTGGTGAGTACACACACACACACACACACACACACACTACCACCACACAGCTCCTGGAGCCTTTCTACAACCTAGTCTGTAGTGAGTACACACACACACACACACACACACACACACACACACACACACACACACTAGCCCAATCCATATATACCACATAGCACACAAAAGCTGTTGTCACAAATGAATATGACATAAAAAGTTTTACCCCCCTGTTGCAAAGGAGGTAGCAAGAATCCTGACAGAAGACTTCTTGTCTTATTGTCTGTCTGTCTGTTTGTCTGTCTCCATCCGCAGAGGTTAGACGACATGAACACGCGCGGGCTGAACATCCACTGGATGCGTGCTCAGATGGGCATCGTGTCCCAGGAGCCCGTGCTGTTCGACTGCAGCCTGGCCGACAACATCGCCTACGGGGACAACAGCCGCACCGTCACACAGGAGGAGATCCAGCAGGCCGCCCAGGCCGCCAACGTCCACTCCTTTATAGACAGCCTGCCACAGGTATACACACACACACACATGCAGACACACACACACACACACACACACACACACACACACACAAGCTTTTGTGTTAACACTAATTAACACATATGGGTAGACACACAGGTACATGCAAGTGCACCTGTATACACACACACACTTTTATTAACACTTATACACACACACACATTTACAGTTACACTTATCAACCCATGCAGAGATACACACACACACACACACACCATATGTCCACCTGGCACACATGTGATGCTATGCTGCTGTGTGATGCTGATGAGGGTGTTGTGTTTTTTTGTTGCTATGGTAACAGAAGTACCAGACGCTGGCAGGGGACAAGGGGACCCAGCTGTCGGGGGGACAGAAGCAGCGCATCGCCATTGCCAGAGCCATCGTCCGCAACCCCAAACTATTGCTGCTGGACGAGGCCACGTCTGCACTGGACACGGAGAGCGAGAAGGTAGGTTAAGCACACATACACATACACACACACACACACACACACACACACACACACACACACACACACACACACACAGGCACGGAGAGCGAGAAGGTAGGTTAAGCACACACACACACACACACACACACACACACACGGAGAGTGAGAAGGTAGGTTAAGAACACACACACACACACACACACGGGTGGGATAATAAAAGTTTACCTGGACCTTAACACACACAAGCACACATACAAACACAAAGCCTAATTACAAGTCAAATTAAACATACACATATACAAACTTTCTGTTTAATCTTATTGCCCCTAATACCTCACAGTGTTTTAATTTGAATACGTTTCCTTTGTGACTGTATGTGATTTCACAGGATGTCCATAGAAATACGTTCTTTTTTCCTGCAGCAAAAATAATAAGACATTTTAAATGATTAACTCTCAGTAGGTCCTTTGAGCTATATATATATATCTCCTCTTTACATTGTTTTAAAGTAAATGAATAATTCACCTCTAACTCACTTTTCCTCTGGTCTGTCCTCCTCCTGCATGTGTGTATGTGTATGTGTTGGTGTACGTGTGTTGGTGTCCGTGTGTATATGTGTATGTTGGTGTGCATGTGTGTGTGTGTATGTTGGTGTGCATGTCTATGTGTGTACGTTGGTGTGCATGTGTGTGTGTGTGTGTGTGTGTGTGTGTGTGTACGTTGGTGAGCATGTGTGTCTGTGTGTATGTTGGTGTCCATGTCTGTGTGTGTGTACGTTGATGTGCATGTGTGTGTGTATGTGTGCAGGTGGTGCAGGAGGCGCTGGATAAGGCCCGAGAGGGGCGCACGTGCATCGTGGTGGCCCACCGCCTCTCCACCATCCAGAACGCCGACTGCATCGCCGTCTTCCAGGACGGGGTGGTGGTGGAGCAGGGCACACACCAGCAGCTGCTCAACAAGCAGGGCGTCTACTACCAGCTGGTCACCTCCCAAATGGGCCAGATAGAATGATACCAGTGAAAAATAAATGTGTGTGTCGGTGTGTGAGTGTAAGTGTGTGAGTGTACGTGTGTGTGTGTGAGTAAATGGCCTACTGCGGAAATGACATCTGCATAACCTTACAATGTCCCAGACAAGTCATTGTACATTTAAGAGATGTCTGTTAAGAATGTTCTGAAGGGCACGATTTCATTGTCCATTGTTCCTGGATCAATGACCAAGTTGGACAAAAACAAACACCCACACTTACCTAAGCGGCATTCCTAAGCAGCCTCTAATAGCATGTGCGATTGCGTGGATTTTAAGTGTATTTTCATGTTGTGGGTTGTATTTAATGGGAAAAAATACTGTTGAGTGAATCCTGGACAAACAACTTCATCATTGATCTAGGAACCACAATTGCTTGGTAAAATCAGGTTGTCTTGCTGAAGGACAGAGTGTGGCAATAGTCAGACAAGTGTCTGGCCTTAGGGTTTAACTCTACACTTATTACAAACTACACTGTGCTTAATCATGACCTGAAAGCGCCTACACTGAGCAGTAGAGTACCACACTCAAAGACCAATACTGCCCTACAAAGCCAAAAGGCAGTAACTACATATTTTGTCAAACTCGAGTTTAGACTTTAAACTGACTTCATAAGTCCTCCTTTGGTTTGTGACTGAATCTCTTGCATCTTTTTATTAAGAAAGTACATAAAAGCTTTGCCACCATTATAACTACAACATGGTTGACTAGGCAGTATGACAAATTTTAAAGGCATTTTTCTCAGTTTCAGTGTTTGAGTAGTTACTGCACTTTGCCTTTGAAGGGCAGAATACTACTGATAGAAGTGCCTGCTATGCTTGTGCCATTAGTCGTGACTGAGAAGGAGAGCAGGTAGTGGTAGAACACTGTAGTGCTGTACTCAAATAACTCTTACACTTACACAGACTTTACTGGATCAGTACACATCATTTTACAATTTCTATATTTTGAAATTGTGCCTTGTTTTTTTGTATGATTAATATATTTTATTTTGCTGTCACGATTGCTAACTGTGCCAAAGACACTTTTTACAATTTTATATGCTTTAATCTGCAAGTAGATTTATTTATTACTATGACCACAAATGTATGTGTGTATGTACATGTCTCACGTGTATACAGTTTCCCAGGGCATTGTCTGATTCTCCCTCAAATGTCTCTATTGCTGGCTATTTTAAGACCAAAGACACATTTAGTACAACACACAAACACACACACAAGGAGAAATGCTATGGAAGAACTCTTGCTCCAATCTTGCCTTCTCGTTGGTAATCAATGCTGATTCTGTCTACTGGCTGTTATCTATTGGTCATGCACTGATATGTATTTTATAGCATATTGAATGTACAATATTAAATAAATGTTCTTTTTTTTCATTACTTTTATATTGTGTTGTTTTGCAGTGAGGACACACTAAAAGAATGTAATCTGGATTTAAGCTGTGCTACTTTACTATACTATCTACTACTATGTCTCAAGGCAACTGATATTTTGTCAAATCTTAAGAACACACTATGGTCCACTAATTGGAAACAGTTTTCCAAATAATAAATGCATATTTAATTAACCAGGCATGTTGTACTTAGTCTTTAGTTGGCAGTCTACACATAAGCTGCGATAACTATGAGAGGCCATATAGGCAAAAAATATCAGCTACCCTCCTACACAATCAAATTTTCTCACACACACTATCAGACCTTTCTCACACACCATCAACCTACACCATCAAACACTACAAGCAGTGCCTACATACATACATACATACAGACATACAAGCAGTGCATACATACATACATCTATACATACATACAAGTAGTGCCTATAGTGCCTACCTTGATAGTGAGTGAGAATTTGATAGTGTGAGAGAGTGGTTTGATAGTGTGTGAGAGTAGTTTGATAGTGTAAGAGAGGTGTAATAGTGTGTGTGTGAGAATTTGATAGTGCAAGTAAGTGTGTGTGTGAGAATTTGATAGTGCAAGAGAGTCGCTGATATTTCTGGCCTATATGACCTCTCATAAATAACAACTGTCAGCGATTTCAATTATTTATCCATGTTTTACTAGTGGCAAATATGGACACACATTAGGAGTTTTTTAATGTGTGAATGTACAGACATAACAAATGATCTAATCCCATTTCTTTGCCACAATAAAAATAAAACCCAAGAGATCTGTAAGGAAGAGAGATTTTTATTTATTCAAAACTGTGTGAATTATCATGCTTTAAAACACAGCATGCTTATTACCTTATACAGACAACTGAAATCATACAGACCTAGCTTACAGATTCCTAGCAATCATCCTTCCAATCTATTCATGTCATTACTAAGTCAGATCCTACATACCTCAATTACAACCATTTACATAAACATTTACATCCACAATCATTTTTAAACCTACGTAGTGTTGGTTTGCGGATCTTTGAGATTCACATTAAAATGCACATTCACAACCATATTTATTCTTATGCTGAAATACTGGAAATAGTTAAATTTTTTTATTCATTCAACTTTTGACACATTTTTTGTAACACCACCTACTCCTACAAAAACCTGCTGCAAACCATACAACCTTTATGTTCATGTTGCTGCGGATCTTACATGCTGCATAGTGGGGACTCCACAGGTGGTCCTTACAATGTTCAGAATTGCTTTAGACTGCCAAGTAGCAAATGCCCATGTAGCAAAAAAAAAACATTTAGGGGGTAAAACAGACAATTTGCAATTTGCAATTTGAAAGATAGCCCTTATAATTCATTTTTAAAGTGCTGGAGAGGCTAGATTAAAAATAATCAATGTTTACAGAAGTAAAAACTTTAAACATTAAAAATTCAAAGCAATAATACAAAATGCCTCTAAGGAAAAAATAATAATCATACTTCGTAGGAAAAAGGAAAGCACTGAGGAACAGCTGTTTAGTGCAAAAGAAACCGTGACTATATCATTAAAGAACATATCCTCCTTTGCTAGGTTATTGTCAGTAGTAAGTTGTGTGTGTGTGTGTGTGTGTTAGTAGACCATTGCATTGATACGTGCATTCACTGAATTCACCAGAGGGTGGCGCTGTACTGCATGCGACCACACGAAGGCCACAGTAAGAGTTTGCAGGGTTCACCTGCTGCATGAAGACTACTGTGTCAAGTAGGCAGCACTTAGGAAGAAATGGATTAGACTGCTTTGGCTGCTCGAAAAAAAAACACTCGGTGCACTGAACTAAAAAGAACAGCGCAAAAACGACATGAAAACAAAAGAGGTTATTGTCACAAACTGTCCTATTTCTCTGTTTGAGCTACAGACTTACATTTGAAGCACCAATGTTATGCTAGCCTGATATTTGAAGCACCAAGGTTATGCTCATGTATGGTTACAGTTGTAAACTATCCGATACTTTATACAACTACTTTGTCCGTGTGTTCACAATCCTGTGCACAAGAGGAGGAGGAGGTGCGAAGGCTAATGGGTGTAACTTGCGTGCAGAGCAGGGCCATCATCCTGGCCTCCTATTGGTCAGTCTAGAGGTGGGAGAGGGTGGTGAGCGCCAGCATCTCGTGCAGGGAGGTGGACAGGCTGTGGAAGAGGGCCTCGGCGTTGGTCTCGGCACACGACTTCCAGGCGGTGCACGACGCCACAATCCTGACAAAAGGCAGACATCACGCATTAGGCAGACACATGGATTTGTGTTTTTTTTGTTTTGTGCTATGGACGCTGCTGGGAGTCTGTAATAAAGATAGAACTGAATGGAATTTATGGGTGAGGCACGCCATGCCATGCCACGCTTAACCTCACATGAGGGTTTTAGCCTGTGTGTTTAGGGCAGAAGGTCCAGTCATTGTGCATTTTTTGGTGCACCATCCATTTGTTGACAGATGATTCTGTCAGTGAGAATTTTATGGTGTAGAAATACGCTACAGTGAGAGGGTGTGCACATCCAAAAAAAGGGGTGCAGACCTCCTCTGTCTATTATGGTGTAGAAAGAGCTTATTTCTACACCACAGTTAAAGTTTCAGTTTCTGTCTCATCTATTTATTCCTTCATTTCGTGTCAGTTTGTGTGGAGTTTGTGGAACTGTATGGAATTTAGCTATTCCATTTTTTTTTCATTTATTCATTAATAAATTAATTAATTCGTTCAGACTGATATTTGAAGCACCAACGTTATGCCTATGTATGGTTACAGTAGTTCATTCTTTCATGCATTAATATTTACTCACCTATCGTCACGGATCTGATAGAAGAATCCGTAGCCGTGGTTGACCATGGGTGCCACTGCCCCAAGCACTGTGGTGTAGCCAACTAGACTGGTGGACAGGACAAAGTTCCCCCCTCCTCCACTGCAGGACACAAGGCATTAAAGAGGCAGAGAGTGGAGCACACCCACGTGCATGCACGCAAACACGCACACACACACACGTATTAATTTCAATGATTTTCACTTTAACTGTTTCACTATAAATTCATATTATAAAAAGTATTTTTCTGTAAAATAAATATACTATACAGTTATTATAATGTTACATTATATATGACTATATACTATATCTGAGTTATTGTGGCTATGCTTGTGTCCTAACTGCAAAACAAGTGAATATATATAGATAATACACACACACAAATTGCATGTGTGTTTGTGTGTTTGTGTGTGTGTGTGTGTAGGGGAAGGGTTATACCTCACCTTGTGACAAATGGAGGATCAGTGAACAGCTCTGGAACAGGAAGTCCCTCCTCTTTGGCAATCAAGCCCAGGCCCAACAGGTGTCTGTCAAAACCTGTGCCAACCCCACAACCAAGCGTCAGAGAAGAATTCTTTCATTAGACACAGATACTAAGACTGTCGTAATATGTAATCTTGTAAGAGACAAAGATGGACTCATTAAGGCATGAAACATACCCTTTCCTTGCTGGGCCTCTGCCATAAGTTTATTGTGTGTGTTGGCGGCTTTCTGCAGTGCTGACCTCTTAGCCTCTGCCTACAGACATAAAGTTCACCGTCACAGAACTCTTCATATTCCATTCTGCACGCCCACAGTCATAGAGCTGTGACTGAGTGTGTGTGTGTGTGTGTGTTTGTGTGTGTCTGTTTATATGCATGTGTTCATGTGTGGGTGTTTGTTTATACTGTACATATGGGTGTGTGGGCGCTTGTTTATATGTATTATGTATTGTGTGTGTGTGTGTGTGTGTGTCTAAGTTTTTCTGTGCAACACATGTAAATCTCACATTTGCGGTGGGGTCCAGCATGATGCAGCACCAGCTCTGGGCCTCTGAGATGCAGGGTCTCACGATCTATTGTGTGTGTGTATCTGTCTGTGTGTATTTCGCTGTGTGTATCTGTCAGTGTGTGTAAGTGTGTCTGTGTAAGACATGTAAATCTCACGTTTGCGGTGGGGTCCAGCATGATGCGGCACCAGCTCTGGGCCTCTGGGGTGCAGGGCCTCATGGTCTCTTGTGTGTGTGTATCTGTGTGTGTGTGTTTCGGTGTGTGTGTGTGTATGATTCGGTGTGTGTAAGTGTGTGTGTGTGTGTATAACACATATACATCTCACGTTTGCGGTGGGGTCCAGCATGATGCGGCACCAGTTCTGGGCCTCTGGGGTGCAGGGCCTCATGGTCTCCGTGCGGCCGTGGTAGAACCTCCGCGTAGTGGCCGTCTCATAGCAGCTGCCCGACCTGCACACCAAACACCCACACAGGACAGATGGGATAACACACACCTACACTACACCGCACTGCACTACAAAGGCAAAGTGCAGTAACTATGTGAACATTGAAAGTGGAAAAAAATGCCTTAAAAGTTGTCATAAAGCCCAGTCATATTGGTTGTCCATGTCTAGACTATCAATTTTTAAACAAGGCGAAAATTTGTTAGAGAGTGCATGCTTCTAATCATGCCTACTAGATGCTGTTACCAAATCATTTCTATTTCAGAATCCTAGCTACAACTTCAGCCCACAGAAGTTATCAGCAAAGTATTACCCATATTTAATTAGCATTCTGTGAATCAATGGCTTGCAGTGACCCTCTGTGAGTATATCATTACACTGTTTTTATACTACCAATAAAGTATTCGTGTTAAAATTACGATTCCACTTGTATCCATCGTGCTATCGGATTGTCCCTCAATGGTGGAACAACCTACCAGTTGCTACACGAGCGACAGCGACATCCCTCCCGACCTTTTAAAAAGCTTGTAAAGACCCTTTTTTCCCCGAGACTGCTTCCCTTCCTAACAAAACGAAGTACTGCTAACTAACTCTTTTCCCTGAGTGCCTCATGCTTATATAAGTCTGTGTGTGTAGGGGGTATGTGTGTCTGTAGTGTGACTGCTCTGGGAAACTTACTTAAGGCACATGTATCTTCTTGTGTGTATGAGGGTAGTCTGTCTATTCTGTGGTCCTCCACAGCTCTGTTAGCTTACTATGTCCTCCTGTTGTAAGTCGTTTTGGATAAAAGCTTCTGCTAAGTGTAATGTAATGTAATGTAATGGATAAAAGGCCTCTCCAATCCAATCTCTGGGGCTGAATTTCTACCCCAGCCTGCCCCTGCCCCTTTCCCATGACTTACTTGTGGTGGAGTCTGTAGTAGGCTAACTGCAGGGCCAGCTGCACAAACGTGTCCGGGTGCAGTTTCCTTTTTTTGATGGCCGCTTTGCCAAATGAGGTGAACGCGTAGGTCACAGCCTGCAGGTCTTGAGTCTGTCGGGCGCGCGCACACACACAGACACAGACACAGACACACACACACACACACACACACACACACACACACACACAAGACCCATCCCACACCCAGACAAACAGAGAGAGAGAGATAGAGAGTGGGAAAGATAGAGAGAGAGAGAGAGAGACAAAGAGAGAGAGAGAGAGAGAGAGAGAGAGAGAGACAGACAGACAGACAGAGAAAATACAGAGAGAGGAAGAGAGTAAGCGCACATCAGAGGGTCATGATAACCATTAACCATTCCTTGGTTATATCAAACAATGAAAGTCAAAGTCCGCTGTGGTGGGGTGGGGTGGGGTGAGTGTAACTTACAGTTCTGTAGTACTGCTCCTTGGCCAGACTGATGTCTCGTCTGATGCGGTCATCTGTGGTGAACACAAGCTCCTCAGGGAGGGGCAGTGCACGAATGACCTCAGAGCCCTAGGACAGAGAGAGAGAAAGAGAGAGAGAGAGAGAGAGAGAGAGACAGAGACAGAGAGAGAGAGAGTGAGAGTGAGAGAGAGAGTGAGAGTGAGAGAGAGAGAGAGAAAGGTAAATTCATGACACATAGTAACCTAGGAAAAAAGTGATTGTTTTCAAAAAACATGACTTATTTCTCTTGCCCCTACCTTCCATTTGCCATTGGAGGCCTTGAGCTTCTGGTCCACATGGTAGCAGAGAGAGATGAGGGTCATGGCATCGTAGGGAGCGTGCTGCCCAACACACAAACAAACAAACACAGCTCCATCAACCCACCTCTCATGGCTTAAACCAAGTGTCTCTCAAAGTTGATTTCTGTACCGAAAACCACCCCCACCCCTTAAAACCTCAAGGAACACTTCTCCCCCAATCTGAGGCTAACAGAGCTATGCAAGTGCCTGAATTGGTGCAGCATCACAGCCTTAACTATGGAATGGCATTAAGATGATATATGTCATTTAAACACAGTGTACTTAGCATAGGGAGCTTAGGAAACATGAAAAAAACAGACGATTTTAACACAACTGCTTGCAGACCACTGGGGATTTCTTGCCGACCACACTTTCAGAAACATTGGGTTAGACTAGTATAGGTTTTTTTCATTTATATAATAGGGATGGTTGCAATGTTAATTTACTACTGCTGTACTCTGTGCAACTACAATATACAATGTACATAACTCTAATTCCACTACACATCTTCAGTTTTCTTCCAATGTACATGACTGAATTGAGATCTATTTTATCAAACCCATGACGGCATGATTCAGTGACAGGATGTTGGATGGTGTGCATCGGTGTGTGACGGTGTACTTGTGATGGAGACGGGGAGGGCCGGGGGGGGGGGGACTCACATCACAGTTGGAGCCAAAGGTGCCGTCGGCGAAGCAGAGGTAGTTATAGGATTTATCCCCCCAGCGGATAGTGGGGTCGCCCGTCAGAGCTTGCAGCGTCATCTGGTCGTTTTACCACAGAAGAAAAACACACAAGAAATCTTTAAAAAATTAAAAGTTGGAGGGGATAGAGTAGGACAGAAAAGAAACAGGGGAATGTGTTTGAGAAACCAAACTATACTGGAGTGAGATTTTTACAGACATACACACACTCTCACCCTGAGAAGGTACAGCTGAGGCACAGTGGCACTAGGGCAGAGTGTCACACACATAGGGCCACTCATGTCTGTGTGAGAATGTGTGTGCAGGGAATGAAGGCAACGTCTGCTCTATAAATAGATAAAAATATCTGGAGCCAAACACCCTTAGTAGCTGACCTACTAACCACACACGCAAACCTGTACAGACAGAACTCTAAATAGACTCAGAAACACGGTGAAGGTTAAGGTGCCCATGGGAAATAGTAGGTGGGTACACAAGTGTGGAGTAGCACAAAGGCTGACTTACTGAATGAGGTATAGTGTATTCAGGAATATATATATATGTAATTTGTGTATATGAGTGTGTGCACTTCGAGTATTAATGATTTGTGGTAAGGAACTGTGTGTGTGTGTGTGTGTGTGTGTGTGTGTGTGTGTGTGTGTGTGTGTGTTGTGAGTTAGTGGTGACATAAGTCATAAGACTTGCAGTCATCCAGGGAAATGACTCTGGATAGCACCAGGACTGACTAACACTATGTGTCAAACTCGGTTTGTGTGTTTTAATGGATGTATGTGTATGTATGGATGTACGTGTACGTGTATGTGTGTGTGTGTGTGTGTGTGTGTGTGTGTGTGTGTGTGTGTGTGTGTGTGTGTGTGTGTGTGTGTGTTTGAGTTACCGCTGAGTAGTTCTCAGATGTAGCATAAGGCTTGCAGTCATCCAGGGAAACGACGAACAAACTGCTCTGAATGACCTCCAGGATGCTCTCATTGGCTGGATCCAGTGATATCAGGTGCTCTCTCGTCTACAGAGGTGAAAAATAATGGCTTCATGAGAATGTAAAGAAAGACTGGTAATGAAAGAAGGTAATAAAGGATCTGTGGGTTGCATCTTCACAACAATAACATTTTCACACTTTTCAGCAAAGGTCAATGAACCCCTACTACCCCTCTGAACACAACGCATGTTTAGATCACTACTACTACTGCTGCAGCTACTGGTACTACATCAACTGCTGAAGCTACTGGTACTACAACAACTGCTACTACTTCTCCTCCTCCTCCTACTACTATTACTATTACTACTGCTGCCATTACTACTACTACTACTACTACTCCTCTTACAACTGCTTCTACTTCTACTACTACTAGTACTACTTCTACTATTACTACCACCACTACAACTGTTACTGCTACTACTGCTACTACTACTACTATTACGTCTTCTAGTACCATTGCTAGTTCTATGTACTAATGCTACTGCTGCAACTACCACCACTTTTACTACTGGTACTGCCACAGCTACTAGCATGGTACTGATACTGCTACAGCTACTAGCACTACTACTATGGCTGCTACTGGTCCTTATATGCCCTCCTGGTGGAGATCGGTGTGGTGTCTTCTGAGTTCTAATTGGATAACTGCAGCCTTGATGTCCTAATAGGATAAGTGCAACACAAAGCCAACTGGGTGTTGCCTTGTGGGTCTTCTTGAGTGAGGACAGACCGACTGTTTTGATTGGATAATCTCCACAGTCAGAACAGACCCACTGTGGGATTAAGAGAAGAGGCTTCTGGGAGAGAGCGGGGTCTTGGCTGAGGAAGGGGAGAGTGATGGCCTTAGTGGCCCAATAGTCAAGAAGTTGGTCCTCTGATTTAAGGGGTGCAGGTTCAAGTGTTGTACCAGTAGACAAAATGCAGGTGGGGAAGTAAATAACCAGTGTTCTTCTGCACCCCTATTTACCAATGAGGTACCATTGAGCAAAGCATATTACCCCATATTGCTGCAGGGGAGCTGTTCCTGTACCTAGGTCACCCTAATGCTTTGGGTAGTCGCGTCAACGAAATGTAATGTAATGGTTTTAGTGGTGGTCATGTGAACCACAGTACCTTGGCCCAGCGGGTCCTCTCCTCAGTGGTGAGAGCAGCTACACCCTCCCCTAATGGTTGTCCCTCACAGCACTGCTTGATGTGAGTGAGCTGTCTGCAGAAGGACATGACACATATAAAAGCAAACATATAGGTACACATATAGCTACAAGTTAGCAGCAAACATACAGGTACAAGTTAGGCTGGGTGAGTAACACCATTAAGAAACTAGGCTTCAGGGAGAACAAAGTTGATTACGCAAGGCAAAAGATTAGTGGCGTCTCTATGGAGACGCAACAGGAAAAGGAGAAGCGATGCGTTTCGTGGTGTCACATGGCCCTTTGTAAATAAAACACGAGCCAACTGCAACACGAGGAACTCAAATTATTGCCCCAGATTTTTAAAACAATAACAATCTTTCCACATATGTTGTGAAATATAGCTGTACACAGGGCTCAGGAATGTAAAGACTTATTGTACATTAATTCTATGCTTTTAAAAGAGGCAGGTTATATGCAGAGAGTCAAGCTGCTTTGCATTTTCCATTTGTGAACTAAATCAGGATGACATCACTCACTGCAAGATGACCCCTTGTTTGCCTACCTCAGGAGCTCAGGAGGGGTGAGGATGTGGCCATCGCACAGAGCGTCAAACGTGAAGATCCTCCCTCGACACATCACCACTAGGTGGGAAGGGCATGGACCCTCACTCTCTGCAAGGGACAGACAGAAAATTGGATGGATGGATGGATGGATGGATGGATGGATGGATGGATGGATGGATGGATGGATGGATGGATGGATGGATGGATGGATGGATGGATGGATGGATGGATGGATGGATGGATGGATGGATGGATGGATGGATGGATGGATGGCTTTATTGTCACCATACACATGGAACAGTGAAATTAGGACACAAAGAAATAGTGCTAGAGTAGAAATATATTTGCTTTCTGCAACAAGGTACCAAACAGCTAGGGAACGTAACATGTTCTATGTGACAGACCACAGCGTAGTCCTACCTGTTCGAAAGTAGTTGATGATGGTGTCCTTGGTGATGCCTGGCACCTTGCATGTGTTGAACAGCATGCGGAACTGATCCATGTCAAAGGGGGTGTTGCCCGACTTCTGGACAACCAGCTTCTCTCTGAACCGACAAACAACAAGGAGGCATTTTAAAATTGGCTTTAAAAAAATAATAAAATAATAAAACACAAAGAAATAAGTGTTTCCATTAAGAGGTGGAAAAGTCCCGCTTAAGAAAATGAAAGCTCTGCCATGCATTAGTTCCATATCAACACTACTGATTCAAATTAGCACAACTCTTCAGCCAACTGGTCGATTAGCCAATTCATGGAATATCCCACTGAAAGTACACAGGTAGAGGCAATATGTGGTAAAAGCTACAGTAAGTTACTTCCCAAAGCTGTGGTTTTTCCAGCTCCCTTAAAAACTTTCCCACCAACACATTCTACACATCCCACAAGCTCAGTCTACAGAATATAATGACCTTCCAACCAAGACAACATGTCTAATAATCATGGCAGAGAGAGCACTATGACTGTGAAGATACATCTCTGGACCACTGGACATTAACACCTTCACGTATGTTCATGGATGACTCATGTGACCCTTTTGTCACAAAATAAGGGTTGTGGTCTACAGCACACAGCTCCACCTCCAGTGGCCCAGAGATATAGCTTCTGGTTCTCCATCATCAGGTCAGAAGAAGAACTGATGGTCACTGAAGAAGCCTTTCGCATTAACGGTAAAACATCTTCAAGCTCCAAAAAGTAGTCCAGTTGCTTACAACTTAGCTCTTTTGACAGAGAGAGAGCACTGTTTCCAAAGGGGATCCCAGTGTCCTTACGTGCGGATGAGCTCCCAGTACTGCAGGTTCTGCCACAGGCTGATGCTGGTGCGCTCCAGCTGGGCGCCCTCGCAGGGGGGCCAGCAGTGCTCCAGGTAGGGGGCCGGACCCCCGAAGTTCACGTACAGCTGGGAGGGCATGCGGATCTCCAGGTACGCCGCGCTCAGCCACCAGTCTTCCAGCTGAGAGGGTGGGGCGACAGGTTGAAGGGCAGAGAGAGAGAGAGAGAGAGGGGAGGAGGGAGAGAGGGAGAGAGAGAGAGAGAGAGAGAGAGAGGGGAGAGAAAGGGGAGAGAGACGGGAGAGAGACAGGAGAGAGACAGGAGAGAGAGGGGAGAGAGGGGAGAGAGAGGGGGGTGGAGAGAGAGAGAGAGACAGAGAGAGAAAGAGAGAGAGAGAGAGAGAGAGACATGCTAAGTACCCCAATGTAGGCTAAAACGCAGACCTCATACACAAGATGCTGCACAAAGTAGTGTGAAGGTATGCAAGCTGCCATAATAAAATGAACAAAGATCAGAGCTGAAAGGGCAGGGTAAAGATACAAGGGAAAAAAACATTGTGTAATCTCTAGTGGGCAAGAGTAAACCTGCAGACTTCAAATAAGGCTTAAAACCTCTCGTCAAACTCCAGAGGCAGTTGAAAAACATGCCTTATATGAATTCTATTCTACGTTTAAACACTTAGGTTATTTCAGTACACGCGCATGACATGAGCCAGACTTTTAAAGGAAAATCTGCATGTAGTTACCCAGTTCTTCCGACTCTTGGCTCTTTGAAGTAGTTTCTGATGTAGATCACGTCCCACACCCTCACCAAACCGCTTTACTATGTTGGCAGTTTTCTGGAACTCTGCTTCACTTGTAAAAGGTCTCACTGGTCCATGTTCAAGATGTGCGGGAAAAAGAAATACGCAAGACTTTCACACAACAAAAAAAGTCTAAAACTCTAAAACTTAAATTGTGACCATCAGAGTGTCACCATAACAATCACTTGCAAGTTGCACATACAGTCTGTAAAAGCTCAATTACAAGTATATCGCCTTGTCTGTCAGTGGCAAAAAGGTAGACCACAACCTGATAGAATGCCATCTCACCTGCATCCAGGTATTTCCTGAGTGTCCCTTCCAAGGAAGGCACGGGTAGCGGAGGGAGAGTATTCTGATACTGAAACGTGCGTTCAGCCGTAGACTCGGACACTTGATTGTCCATTGTGGCACCTGTCAAAATAGTGCATCAGTTTAGAGTGAGTTTGTGAGAAGAGCAGGATACACTTAGCAATGGAAGTGAAGCAGAGTAACAAAGCATATTCCGTTTGGCGTTATGTAGCTTGCTATAGGCCTAGCAATATCTTTTTGATAAAGCGACACTTTCCAACTTCATTATTTATGCGAAGACTGCTAGCTGCGTCAACACTTTAGGTCAACCCATTCACAGTTATCTCCACATGTAAAATAGTTTAAATTAAGAAATTAACAGCGTCAAGCGTTTAAACATGCATACGGAACACTTTTGTGTATGTACATAACATACTTTCCCTTTTACAAAATTAGGTCAGCCAGACTCAACAGCAGCAGAGCAGAGACCGATGCAAGTAGGTCTGAAACAAAAGAAAAGCTCACCTCAACTGATGGGTCTTGCCTCAGTTCAGTTTAGCGAGTTTCTGATACCTTCAGATTCACGTCGTACTTTTTCGTTGTAATCGTCTTATTTGTCATGCAAGTCAAGTGAGCGGCGAGTGCAAAACAGTCATGCCCGGTGGTGCAGCCTCCAACACTCCAGTTACCTTTCCCCCAGTTTACAGTCCAACTCGCCCGAAACCGGAAGATGTGACATTGCGCATGTGCTCACTCTGGGCAGCAAAATGAAAATCCGTTTTCCAGTTGTTGTCCTTTAGCTCACACCAATTCGCACCATCAACTTTTCTCTGCGTGTCTGGCGTTATTGGCTAATATGACGTTGTCCGTGTATGCTAAATGTACTTTGTGATAGATTATTAAGACATGTTTAAATTAAGTTCACCCGTTGAACTATTTAAAAACCCTAATTTATGTTGCATACAGGCTCAAGACTTAAATCAGGATATTAAATGGGGTAAAGATATGCCAGATATGCTTAAACATCCACTCATTGTGTAGCATTGAAACACTCAGTGAAACAGTTCTGTAGGCTGTTAATCCCAATGTTATACATCGATGGTCCTTCTCCCACTAATGTAGCGTCCCCCAGCTGCGTTGGGGTTGCATATTCCCAACTGGATTCTAGCCTAATGAGGACAAAAGGCTGTTTGTGTTTGTGAATCTCCGCTTACTAGCTGGGTCAAGACTATTGTTCTGCGCTCTGCATACTGTATTGCATCATAAGGTCTGTTGCTCCAAAGCATAGCAAATGGCTTACACTTGTTCTATTCAGTGGCTTATTGTAACCATTTATTCTTCTTAAAACTGGACGGTTTTGTCAGGTTTTTAAGCAAAAATAGTTAATGCTTTTGTAAACTTGGTACTGTATGCAATACCACTTTGTATAACACAGAGGTTTCTTTGTTAATCAAACATTCAAGACACAGACAAACTGTTTCTAAATTAATAGAATTTATTAAATAAATCAGTTGATCAGTTACATAAACGAAATGTGCATGACCATGACATCAGAGGCAATAGTGTGCAAGTAAGTATTACAAGTGAAATTAATAACAGATAAACAAGTAGTCAGGGTTAATGCAACACTTAAAGTAAAAAAACAAACAAACAAAAAAAGTAACCTTCAATGAATGCATTTCTTCTCTAGTGCACTTCTTAAGTCTACATTTCACTATTCATCAGATGTATGACATCACATGCCATACTTGGCAATAATCTCCTTGGCCAGTTCCACATATTTGTCCATGGCCTCCTCTTTAGACAGACCTGTAATAACAAAGTAACATACAGTGGGGGCTTATAAGTATAGTTCATACATTAGCTTACAGTAGTTACAATTTGAAGGAATTTACTTGGATTATTTTATTTATGTTTGTATTGCTGCAAAGCCCAAGGTAAATTAAGGGCATCTCATATTCTTAAATAATACATATTCTTAAATAATATAAACAATAACTCTTTGTGTTTAAGCAAATATGTTAAACATAGGACAGACACACACACACACACACACATTGCTAAAAAGGACAGATTGGCCAAAAACAAGTAACAAATCCTTGTGAGACAAAAACTCAATCTCTGCACTAACCCTGGACTGCCGTAACCCCATCTGATAACAGATTGCTGTTGAAAACCCTAGCATAACCTTACAACGAAGACCAGAGAGAATACTACCCTGATTATATTTTCAGTCAGGCACTAAAAGGCTTTTACCTTTTCTAGAATCCCATGCGTCCCATTTGGCTTTTCCCTTCATGTCAAGCATTCCAGGTCTGTCTGAGAACAGAAAAGAAACATTTGGGAGAATTTAGTAGGCTATGAATGATCAATCCTTAAAAGTGCTATGTAAGAAATAAATCATAAAATGATCCTGATATGTCACCAGAGATAAAGAAAACACATTAAACTGACATACAGTTTTCACTGACAACAATGGCACCACCAAGATATTAACATTTTAAAACCTAATTTACACCCTGCAAATTCTATTTATGTTTTAATTTTGTGTTTTGCCTCTTGCCTTTACGTGGGTAAACACTTTGACTGCAGTATCAGTTATGGTCAAAATCCAACATGTAGCATCTTCACACTAAGGAGAGGAGGACTAGTTACCAGTATTTATGGTAGTCCGACTACTGACTTACCAGTGTTTACGTCCCCGACTGTGGCTTGCTTATAGAGGCCATACAAGTCCAGGAGCTCCTGGTCAGTCGGCCTGGTCTTCACCTTCTTTACATCCTCAGCATGTTGCTCAAATTCGGCCTACAGGAAAAACAAGTTTACCACATCTTCCTAATTAAAGTATCAGATTTCCTGACAGATCTCACTTAATGCAGTGTTCAGTTCAATACATTTCAAAACAAGTTATTCAGTCGCTGCCAATTAAATAAAGTGATTTTAACTGAATTGAATTTATTCCAAATATAATACATATACTAACACTCATCACTTATAAAACGTGCTAACACACTGAAATGTATTCTTAATTAGTAAAGAACTTTTGAGTGGATATTAGTGATTGAAGCAACAACTATTTTCTTTTTAGTATGCTGGTCAGGCCATTTTACAGAAACTTTGGACTGGTTGACCTGACACCACCTTCAAATTTGGCTGGGATGCGGCACTCCTCAGAAATGTGCATCACTCGCAGACCGCCTGACATATATAGGCTATAGGTCAGATTAAAAATTAACATTTCTAGTTTCCATCGCAAGCATGCTATTAGCCTAGCGTGTAATGCAGCATACAACATTGTAACATTTCACCAGTGTCTTTGAGTACAGTGACGGTGCGAATATATGCTACTCAAATGACCTCAGACACAATCTGACCGATTTGCAAGATTTCAGTGCGGGACACTGCAAAGTCCGAGTTGCTCAACAACTTCAGCCCGCGCTGCTGAAATGCGCGTGTACATTAATATCTTGAAGATAAATTGTAGAAACATGAAAAATGTTTTTTTTTTTCTGTTTCTCTCAATATACAGCATATTACATGCCATATCAACACAATTGTCAGTGTTTAGCAATATTGCTGTAGTTGCCCATTTTACTCGCTTTTTACTGACAAGAAGACAAGACGCGCAAGTGATGCTTCAAGTCCTGTTCAGATAAGGTTTACGTAGGCTAGTTCGGTTCCTTTAAAAAAATGTTGGCTACTATTTCCTGCCTACAACACTATACAATTAGGCAACGTGAACTGAAATATTAAATTACAGTAAAAATAGGCCATAGAGCTCTGGCGCAGAGAAGCTGTAGGCCTAGTACAGTAACCCACGTATCGAATAGCAATAACGTTACAAATCAATTAGCATAAAGGAGTAGAAGCATTACCTGCGAAACCATCTTTCTCAGTTTGTCTTTCGGCTGGTTGTTCTCTCAACCCTTCGCTGCCTCTGCAGATGAATAAAGCCTCACGATAATACTAAACCAGGCTTCAGAGCACTGCAGGGGTGGAAAGTAAAAGCTGATTGGTTGGCATAAATCCAACGGGCAGTCGCGGCCATTGAAGGCGCTGTGGCCTCATACAGTGATCGACTCATTCGCAGCACGCAAAAGGCCCTGAAGTGAACTCAACTATCACAGTATCTGTACTGAAGCTTGAATTGTGTCAACATAATGTGAAATGATAATTTCCTGTTATCTTTAGTTTGTTTACCCAACGAAACTAGCAATTACACCAAAATACTAAACTACATGTAAAGGTGTTAATTAAATAATATCTATTTATTACTTTAATAAACCTATGCTAGCTACAGTTGGTGATAACTGGTTAGATTTTGGTTATCTGTCTCGAAGATATGTATCATAACCAGTAAAGATCACCTTAACTTGATTATTCATCCTTTCACACACATGAAACGTTGCTGTTGCTTACCCATCAACTTAGCTTTCGTATCCTAGTGGTTATCTGCGATAAGTCAATGTTTCTGGTACTGATATTGGGGTAAAAAAAAATCCAACGTTATTTTTTGGTTGTCAGTAGAAACGCCTGTCATTGACCGTTAGCTAACAGACTGGATGGAACTAGTTTGTGTATTGATGGTTGTTCCGATGGGAAGGAATACATTGACGGAATAAAACAACATGGCGGCGCCCTGCAACGCATGAATTTTGCATTTCTGAACTGGTAAGTGACTTGTTGACCAAGTCAGCGTCTAGTGATTAAACCGTTTTGCAAGTTATACTAGTTGCTAATTAACTGTGGTGGCGGAAAAACCAAAACCTTCTCATACTGTGCGAAGCCAACGTAGCAGTTTAGAAGGCTGTTAGCTGTACTGAGCATGGCTGAATAATCGAGCTCCATGGCTTGTAGGTATTCTGTAGCCTTTGCGTGCATAAAGTTGCTACATATTTTGAACACTTGTATTTAAAATCACTAAACAAATATGTTTAAAACCCTGCCATTTAATGTGCTGTTTTAGCCGTAGAGGTTGATATGTACACTCATGTTAGCTATTCGTACAGGCAAATGTCTTGGTACATGCTTTTGGCGAGGTCAGTCTTTGCACGTTAAACTTGACAGATACTTTTTCTTGTAGACCACAATATATGACTGGTAAGAATGGCGACACAAACGAAAACCGGCAAAAAATCGAAGAAGAAATCAATTCCTACGAAGACTTCCCTCAACAGCCCATTCGATTATCGCTGGAGTTCAGTGAACAATGACCTGATGAATTTCATCAACAACACCTTGAAAGATCGATTCTTAGAAATTGGTCTCCAAAAGAGAGAAAGCAAGGTCTTCCGAACATGGGGGAAGAAAAAGAAATTGGGCAAACTTGAGGAAAGCAGGGGATCTTCACCCCCCAAAATGGATGTTCAGCCTTTGCCTGTTGGGCCCTTAGGTCAAGGCTGGACAGACGTCTCCGTGAAGAAGCAGCTGGCAATCGGCATAAATGAGGTCACTAAGGGACTGGAGCGGAACGAGCTGTGCCTCGTGCTTGTGTGCAACTCTGTCAAACCCAAACACATGACACAACACCTAATCCCACTGAGCAAAACCCGCGGTGTGCCGGCATGCCAGGTGCCAAGACTGAGCGAGAACATCGCAGGGGCCCTGGGCCTGAAGTGTGTTTTGGCCCTGGGGTTTAAGCGTGATGCTCCAGCGTTCACAGACACTGTTGCGGCCATTGTGCCCAAAGTCCCATCGGTGGATGTAGCATGGCTTTCTACGCCTGCAGGGAAAGCAGGGGAGTCTGTGGAGGAACACGTGAAGGAGGAAATGGAGGAGCGAGAACAGGCGAGAGGACAAAAACGTAAACTTGAAGAGACCCCACCCGGGACACCAGTCCTCCCATCCTCTAGTTTGCAACCTCTGAAAGTGAAGAGGATTGTTCCAAATCCCTCTAAAATACGCAAACCTAAAAAGCAGAAAATGAAGCAGTGAATTTGACCACTGGACTATTTATTTTCCTTTATTTTACCTTTTGGGTGGTAAATCCTGGGGACACTGAAACAAAGCCACACACCAGATAGTTGGTCTCATAATTTGGATGAATTTATTCAGTCAAATCCATGCTGGTATAATTCACTGTGTACTATATTTAAAACAAGTCCCATAACTTGGATGATCGTCATGTACCTATGGTGCTGGTAATTTTTCAGTTTCTTTAAACAACTTGCGATGGAGATCAATAAAAATATTGTTTTCAGAAAGAGAGAAAGCTGAGCATTTTCAAAACTACAGACTTTTATATTAAAAAAAGAAAACCTCTCAAATAAGGCAAGTACTTTGGGTGTTGTCAGAGCGGCTCCGATTTTAGGGCATTCATACCACAACACGTACAAACATGGCTCAGGTACATGCGCATACAACCAGGCATCAGAAAAGCAACCCAGAGCAGTAAGACATACGTACGCAGGGCGCCTCTATTGCCGGATATTACAAGAGTGCCACAGCAGACACTTTCTAAGATCATCTGGTTGAATTGTCTAGATGTTTTTATATGGTGCTATTTCACCAAGAAAATAATCAAATAAAGCAAGTCATTGAGAAACCCCTTGAACAATGCAAGGGTTCTGACATATTTAACTAAGTCTGAGATAAACCATGCTTTTGTCACCTAGTTCAGGCCATGTATGAACATTTTCCAAAATGAAACATCAGAATTCACAATGTATTGGCTTCTTTCGGAAAAAAAATAATGTTTCGATGTGAAAAGAATGGCTGTGCACCACGTGCTGAATTCTCAAATGACATTGAAGGTATCAGAACACGTGGGTACCTCTTTTAAAACCACCATTTCCTTGTTCTTGCTTTTATTTTAAAATAAAAAAAGAAACAAATACTGCCAGAAAATCAGTTAAAACATACTATAACTTAAACAGAACATATCACTGTGTGGAATAGAAACATTGTGAGGATATTCTACCTGCAGGCTTCCCCTGTTAAATTATGTAATGATGACAGGTCACTGAACATTGTCCCCTCACAACCCAAACATTCCTGCCTTACACAGCAAAATACATTAAAAAAAAACAAAACATGAAATAAAAAGAAAACAATGCACCACAGAGCATTCAGTTCATTTATGTTTACGTTGTGCTTCAAAAATGCAAAATACATTCTTTCTTGAAAATACCCCACATTAATCCCCCCAAACACAGTTAGGCTGCATCAACCGAGGTTCTTCTCGGGGAAAAAGAACACAACGCAAAGACAAACTTTGGACTGTAACCGTCTTCCTGCCCTCACGCAACACAATGAATAATAAATACCTGCCAGTAAATGTACAGAGTTCTACATGTTTGCTTCTGTCAAACACTGATGCACCTTAACTGTACAAAATAATGACACAAAAAAAAAAACAAAAAAAAAACATTTGTAACAATGTCATACACAACTCCTTCCAATGGACTGTGTGTGTGTGCAGGTAGACCACTGTATCATTTGACAGTAAGCATGAAACATGTTGAATGGACGATGTCTATGCGTGTTGTGTGTCTGCATGTGTTTGTGCACAGTCGACAGGAGTAAGGTGTGTGTGTGTACAGTATGCAGTTTGGATGAGGAGATATCTCGTTTCTGTATGAGCCACTTTGACATGGATGGTGTCATTCACATTCAGGATAAAGGGGAGGACAAAGAGGGTCCTCACATGACCATGGCAGATGATGATGATGATTGCAAGAGCAGCTTAAAGTCTTATCGATCCGCTTTGACAGGTTTGGGTTCTTGGTTGTCTTTTTGTGTTGTCGTCTTTTTTTTTGTTTCGTTTTGTTCCTGAGGACTACCTCAACGTCCGGATCAGATGGAAGAGGCCCTCTGAGTGAGCGAGTGGCCCGGCTCACTGTAGAACCAGTCCAACCTGATAAGACAAACACAGTAGATCAGAACCTTCACTGATGAACACCGGGCAAAGGTTTTTCAAGAAATTAACTCAAGTTTAGTTAATTCACTAATTTTACTCAGAGGAAATGATAAACGTCCATAGAGGAGTAACTTTGAGTTAACATATTTGAGTTAGTCACTAAATCCCCCTCTTGGAATATCTCTTAGACCAACGGAAAAAGCAACTTGGGTAAAAAATGAATTAGCCAAGTCATAGCCACTCAAGGATAAGGTTTTTAACTAGGAAGCTCTAGGAAGGGCAGGAAATGTTAAACGCTTGTTTACTGTTGTTCTCTGCATATCTGTAACTTGATTTGTGCCCTCTATCACAGGTGTAGTTTATGGTTTATCAGTAGGGACATGTCAAACATTTTTTACATTTACCGCAATTGTCCCTACTAATTTTTCCACACACTGCGCAGATAGTTTTCATATTGTCATGATGTGTCCCCACCAATGTTGAGACCAAACATTCACCCTTGCGGTCTATTGTAAGTAACTTTGGATAAAAGCATCTGCTAAGTTTAATATAATTTAATGTCATGCTATGCTAACTTCACTGTATACTCCATGCTAAGTGCACTAGTTGGGCATTAAGCTCAATTGTTTTTTTTCAATTATGCACACTGTGGTTACTTTTTAATGTGCATTAAAAAGTAGGATGAAAACCCTCTTAGCAATAATGGCAATCAATAATTTTATCGACCCTTCTGGGTTTGCATATCAACAGTATATTTGCTGCAACACAGGAAGTTTCCATTTTCATTAGCAATAACGTACTTAGGTTTTTATGTATAAGCAATTTCTTTCCCATCAATGCCATTTTACCAGCTGCTTCGCACTCATGCACTTTGCATTAAGATGCTTGTCATAATAACTAGAGTCTGCAATGCAAAATGTCACCCCCTATGCCACCTAACCTTCTTTGGCTTCATTACCAATAATATTTATTTCATGCCATATAGCACAATAGCACCAACCCTCCCTTATAAGTCTTATATTTTTACCCAAACAGTAGCACCAGGCTTTCTCTCATACTGCCCCACACATCAGCAACACTATCAACAAACCTCCTCTGGCTCCAAGGCCAGGAATATTTGTTTCATATCGGCCCGTATAAAATAACACCGCACCTTCTCCGGTTCCATGGGGGGACACTTCCAGTTGTAGAGATAATACTGCAGATTGCCGTCTCCAATGCCAAACTTGAGCTTCTCCAGGAAGGTCTTGTTCTCCATTAGGTCCAGGGCGTTGAACACATCAAAGCCTTTCTACTCAACAGAAACAGACAAAAAAATACAAAGGCTTCCTTGAAAATCTTTACACAAACCCTGAAGTGGCTGAGAACCTTGTAGAATACATCTACTGTGTTCTCTTTTGACAATTTTGGTGCTGTTTTGGGACTGTTTAGTTAAGGTGGGAGGGTTGTGTTATTAAGGTAATCATGTTAAATATAAAAGCAGCAGGTGAAACACTGCCCTTACTGAAACAGGCAGTAATGGGCAACCTGGATTCAGAAGCTACAATCCAATACCACATATTCCAAATTACCTGGTTTTACCTGTGTAAACTCTTCCATCTGGCTTAACTCTTCCACCTGTCTGAAAAACTGTGCAAGTTAGAATAAGCTGATTTACGAAATGCCTGGCATGAATATGTGATACTGGATTGTAGCATCTAAAAGCAGGATACCCATCACTGGAAACAAGAGGATGTGTATTCATGTTACACATCAATAAACAATCACTTGCAGCAGATGCATCGTCTCCAGAAGATCCTTTTAACATCTAATGCATAATGATCACCCTGCAATAACAGACCTATTGGGACCTCATCCACACACACTGCACAAGGCAGTTCATCCCATCATCCTAACCTTATGTCATCTCCTATGGCCAAGACTGAAGTCTGAGAGAAAAAAGTGCCGCACACTCCCGAGTTGTCAGTGAAGAAGTTAAGACTGAAGTTTGCTCATACATCTTTACTCGCTGACATTTAACAAAATGGCGCTGTGGCTCACCAGTTTGGCCAGTATGAGGGCGTCGTTCATCAGGTCGATGAGGGGGGTCTGCGTGTGGACGTTGTAGAAGGAGTAGGCGGCCTTGAGGCTCTTGTGCTGCGGGTGGTGCATTACCGTAGAGGGGAGGGTGTAGAAACTGGTGAAGTCTGTCAGGACCCCATCAGGACTCTGGAGGGAGGAAAACAGTTGAAAGGATGAATTATATATGCAATTTCCATTTGCATGATTGCAATGTTTCTTATTTGACTAGTGCTGCAAAATTAATTGATTTTCTAATTGCACTTTGAACTAATGCAATTAACTAACTGTAATGGTTGTATCTGTGCAGCTCCCAACTCCATCCAAATAGTTAATTTTAAAACTTGACTATTATACTCATTCATGTCATCCTCCTTGTTACAAGGAAAATCATAGGAATGTCACTGATTAGACCTGATGCAACTTAAATTCAATCTGGCATACAGAACATACATTCATAAAAAAATCATAAAAAATGTCATAAGAAATATGAATGAAATATCAGAAAAATGACAATTAGACCAAAATATGCAGACTTTGACCTAAACATGTATTAGTGTAAAATGAACAGTAACTAGAAGACAAAGTGTATTGCTATGGCCTATGGCTTTGTTTTGTGAGAACGAAGCCAAGACTCTTCTTCTCACGTGCTGTGAGTTAACTTATCTATTACTTAGTCAGCAAACATCCCCCGACCAGCTGTCTGGATGTGCAGGTCTTACCTCCACCACAAACGTGTCGATGATGTTGTCCTGCGGTAGGAACCAGTGGTGCACCTCCTCCTCCCGCATGACGGGCCGCAGGTTGAACTGGCTCAGGTGCTTCTGCAGGAGCGCCGTCACCTGGGGCACGTCCGCCTCCACCATGCGCCTCAGGCCAGGGGTGCGCGTGCTCTGGGGGAGGGGGGCACAATCGGCATGTATGAGGGTGATGGGGGGGGCATGGAGGCAAGGTACCACCTTGAAAGAGTGGAGGCAGGGATGCTGCTAGAAACTGTGGGCCCCTTGAAAGAAAATCATTTTGGGCCCCCACCCCAACCATATTATAGTCCTCTGTGGTCCCCTGTAAAGCTCTGGGCTCACTGAATCGTCCTAATGCCCCCCGCCCCACCTTTGGCGGTGCCTCTTAGTGGAGGAGACAATGTACTTCCACCTCTTCCTTTGCTTGGACGACACAAAGACATTAGTCTAGAAATCTGAACGTACCCTGGCATTAGCAAATTACATTTCTATTCTATTCTATTTCCTGGGTGCAGTTTAGCCATGAGCCACTAAAACTCATTATCCCAAATCTGGTCAGACCAATCACGTCAGTCTCTCCTTGTAGAGAGCCGCTGGGCGGGTTTAAAGTGATGATGACAGGGCTGTGACTGTGCACTGATGTAGTGCTATGGTAAATAAGACCATTGCTCTGATTGGCTGTAGCACTATCCTACTGCATGCAGAGGCAGTCTGTTGATGCCACCCCTTGGATTGCGCCTGGCCTATCCATTAATTGTGCTGCGGGTCATGTCTGACTAAAAACTGTCCAGGTAAAAAAAACCTGCCCAGTCATTGTACAGCCATTCATCTGACATGATAGTTCCAGTGACGTGAAATATATATACGTTTAATTCCCAATTGTGTCAGTACTCCAAGAACAACTGACTAAAACAGCACCTGCACTTCAGATGTTTGCTGTAGGGGATGTCTTGATGCACTCTAGAGGTTTCCTTGGGAGTGTTCCTTGGACATTGAAAAATTAACTGATCCAGTACTGGCAACTGGCCTTGCCTAGCTGGAATCTCTACACATTTTTAGGAACTGTTCTGACAACAGTGTATGGTACACCTAGCTGATCACAACTAATTACAGAGGTGTGTAGGTGTGTGTGTGTGTGTGTATGCGTGTACACTCACATCCGGTAGTCTGTAAAGCTTCATAGTTCTCTGTAACGTCATGTTTCTGCTGAGGTGAGAGAACTTCACCTCTACTAGCTTCCTGGGGTTTAGAGAACGATGCCAGTATCTGCAAAACATAAACAAACAATGCTCAGCATTGTAAAATTATATCATTTTTTTTATTCCACTCATTCATCTACCTCTTCCTCTATGCCCACAGTAGAAATCATGGGAAACAAGGGTTTCCAGATAGGCAGGTAGGCCATATGATGGCAATGACTGGACAGGGTTTCCACACTCTTGGAGATTATACACTTTTCACAACCTTTGTCAGACAATCTCATATATTCAGAGTTACAGAGGAAAAGATCATTTATAGAAATATGAACATTCCTTTTACCCCATCTCTAAATGAAAGTACATATGTCTTAGCCATATGTTCCAGCATTAATGCTCTTCTGAGTTCATCATTTATGGAGGTATGCATGTGCCAGTGCATTTGTAAAGAGTAAATGGCGTGTGGAAACGAGAGAGACTTTACCTGCAGGTGGACACGGGCTTTGGCAAGACTACACCGGCGGTGTACACAGCCTGAAATATGCCCTCCAGGTTCACCCGCCGCGTGATCTCACGAATCAGTACTGGAGCTACACGCTTCGAGCGCAACTTTTTATGCACGCACAAGAAGTTGATCTCTACCATCCTCTTCATCCTGAGAAGATGAGCACAAGGACAGGAGAGGGGGAGAGATGTTTAGTTAAAGGTGTAGTTAGAGAGTGCACATACAAAGCAAAGAAATACCCACACACTTGTGTCTTCCTTGCTCCCAATAACATTAACAAAAGTAAAATAAAAAATAAAAGCTTAATTGTGCAATGTTTCAATTTGACAAGTCTTCATCATGAGGACATACATGACCTAGACTTTTCAGGTCCAGTCCTTGCACTATTCAAGTTTTTATGTAGGACAGTAAGCCAGTATTTCTCTCTTTTTCCTCAGAGATCTTTAATTACTCATATATTAGTGTATATATATACACACACACACAACAATAATTTGTCATATCTATAATACAAAAACTGATATTTATGTTTGATCTATCGATATCAACGAGGTCTAATATGTTTGTATGGGTGGACTCACGTGTCGTAGATGTGAATGTCAGCAGGAATGGCACTGATGAAGCCAACCAGCTTTTTATTGGAGGACACCCTCACCCCACAGTGCCACTGGGAAAGCCAACCAGGCGGCCTCAACGCCCTGAGAGAGACAGAGACAGAGACAGGGAGAGGATGAGAGAGACAGGGAGAGAAAGAGAGAGACAGGGAGAGAAAGAGAGAGACAGGGAGAGGATGAGAGAGACAGGGAGCAAAAGACAGAGACAGGGAGAGGATGAGAGAGACAGACAGGGAGAGAAAGAGAGAGACAGACAGGGAGAGAAAGAGAGAGATAAGGAAGTAAATGGGAGGGACAAGGGAGTGAACACTTGGGTTGACAAATGTATATGGGTGAATGTTACCAAACCAATATCAGAGGAGTGACAATAAAGCTTGCAGTGTGTGAGAGATGCAGGATAAATACAGTTACAAACATGGAGAGAAAACTGGTTTTGACAGCAATCACATCTCATAGTCACTTTGTGACTCCTCTCATTGCTGCAGCAGACTATCCCTGTCTGACAAAAGCCACATCATTTCAGACACAAAACACCAGAAACCCCACAAGGACGACAGACATGCTAAATTTAGGCACATCAGGTATGTTTCCAAATATAAACCTACTAATTCATTACTCTTGCTATTAATTAGGGCAGAGTGTCATAGAGAAAACCTGACATGAAGATGGGTACACATTATTAAAGTGTCTCAAGAACAATAACACGAGGAAGAGGTTGTAGGAATTTGAAGAGGAAAAATGATAACAAACATGCAACAAAAGAAAAAGAACTAATATGTTTGTATGTGAGATTTTTTTTATACAAGCTGCTTATTGGCAGATGTCTGGGTAAACATAAACATCAGTCAGTCCACCTATTGTAACTGATTATAGGTCACATTTCAAATATATATCTATTTGCTATAAAAATGCTCTTACCATTTCAAAAAGTTTGGAGAGTAGTCAAATCGGAACATGTTGTCATCGTCCTCCACATAGTTCTCATTCAGTAATGTATACAACTCCTTTAACTGCGAAAGACAGAGAGAAAGTGTTAGTAAATTAATCAGCCTTCGAAAGAACCACTTCACACTTCACACAACAGCGCACTTTGTACACTTTTGACAAGTTGGCTTTGAATTACCTTCCCAAAAAATTTACACTGTGGTCTTGTAATCCTTAATAAGAAGTTATTATGAGTTAGTGACATTGCCAATAACCACAGACCAAAGTCCAAAGTAAGCTATATGATTAGAGTGGTGAACTCACAGCCAATTAAATTAGCCATGTTTCTGAACTAACAGGCTAGCTGACATTTAACTTTTTATCCTCATTTTTTAGGGCTGACCTGTGAAAAAAAGACTTGAACCGCTTTCACTGTAAGAAAAAACTGCCTGATGAATGAGAATCTTCAGACAAAAAAAGTGCTTGTTTCATCAACACCTTAACCCTAAAATGCCTACAGCTCACAGACTGTGGTGAATCAGACATGTTAATCAATGCTTGCTACAGAAAACTCTGAAGAAAACAAACAGGCGAAACATTGGAGTAAAACACACAGGGGGCCCATCACTAGGGTGCTAAAGTACACTTTACACCACAGCCAGAAGAGGGCGCCTACGAACAAACACCCACATACTCACCACTTCACTGTTGCTCAGGTCGAGTGTGTCCCACATGAAGCCCTGGGGGAGGGAGTAGGGCTCCTGCCTGATGTTCTCCTTGTCTGGCTCGATGGGCCCGTGGGTGGTCACCACCTCATCTGGAAACACACCCCCACACCACCCCATCATTCAGCCTGGTGCCCTCTCACACACATCACACAACCAACAGGTCACGTGTCACGCCAGTCCAGGTGGTAATCCGCCGGACTAATGCTTTAAAGAGGTTTGTATTTAAAGGGCTGAAAGACTCGAGACGAGACTGGACAAAACTGTTGAGGAAGGAAGCTGCTGTGGTGTACGGTCTAGTTGTAACTGGCAATGTATGTTTGGTCTACTCTAGAAGTAGTCGAAGGTTTTGGGTTTGTTCCACACAAGTAGTTGTCCAGGGTTGCAGCTTTAGTCCCGTCTGGAAGTAGTCGAGGTTTGGGGGTTTGATTTAGTCTGAAAGTAGTCGAGGGTTGGGGGTTTGGTTTAGTCTGAAAGTAGTCGAGGGTTGGGGGTTTGGTTTAGTCTGAAAGTAGTCGGGTCGGGGGTTGGAGGTTTGGTCCACTCAAGAACTAGTTGAGGGTTGCAGCTTTAATCTACTCTGGAAAAAGTCAAGGGTTGCAGCTTTGGTCTACTATACAAGTAGTTGAGGACTGCAGCTTACCTCTTTTCCTCCTCCTTCTCCTCCTCCTCAATCTGAAACCGTCTAAAAAAGTCCAAATGCATTTGACATGGCCCACAGCAAACACAAAATAAAGCTTGTTAGGCTGCAAAGGTTGCGGGTGCAAGCACTAGGGTTTTGCATTTAGGTGAACGGTCATTTTAAGGGGCTAGAGGGTAGAAGTATTAGGGTCCTTGACGAAGGTATGATGAGGGAGGCAACACTGATACATCCTAGAAAGAGCATACATCTTTGGCTACAGGTCTAACATTAAAGGTGGGGTAGGCAATGTTTTAAAAACAAACTGTTTTTTTGCCTGTATTTTAAAAAAAATCCTGGACATAGATGCATAATTTAAATGACACATAATCTGACACATAATCTTTAGCTACCAAGGGGTTGTAAAAAAACATGTCTATTAAATTCATGTTGCCCAAATGGAACTATTGAATGGCCTACCTGCATGTCTATGGACCTTCCTGCTTCATAATTCCTGTTGCTCATATTTTAAGCTTGGAAGCAAGGAAATGGTGGGACATTTTTCTGTTGCCTACTTTTAAAACCTTTAAAACATCTTGTCTGCCCTGCCTACAAAAGAGGATGACACACTGATAAACTTTTTGAGCAATGTTGCCAGATACTGTTTGGGGGCTTTATCACTGACATTAGTCAACACATTTTATCAGGTGAACTTGGACCAGCAGCAGGTAACTTTCTGCAACATCCCATCAGAAAATTAGGAGGCAATCATGTTGTTGCCTGGCCACATAGCTCAGAAAGTTGCCCGTTGATATCATCACCTTAAAAGGCTTGGGAACACCATCTAAGGGCCAAGAGTCACAGTAGGGAGAACACGCTCACAGAGTTTAGGTATGGATCTACTTTTTACCTTGCTGGGTTGTGGATTAAAAAAAAAGCTATAAGGATGGTTCAGCAGATCAAAACTCAGGTGGGATCTTGAGTGAAATATCTCCTTAAAAAAACAAACTGTCTGTTAGCTAGTGCTAGCACAATCAAGGAAAAGGACTACACAAGATGCCTTTGACTTTAGTGACCCACTGCAATGCTACTTCAAGCGTCAGCTTTTAGAAATTTTGGGAGGACATTCTATGCTTCTGGAGGGGTTGAATTGCTGAGCACACAAAAAGTAACAGCCAAAGATTAAACTCTCACCTACAAAGGACTCATTCTAAGAACGCATGCCTTTTCCTGTTAGGCACTGGGCACAGTTCTGTGTGGTAAGAGGGAGTGCAGGTATTGGAGCTTAGGACTCGGGGGTGGGGCTGTGTCAAGCGTCACTTACTGAGTTTGGGGACCGGCTGTGTGTCCCAGAATTGGTACTTGTGCTTGCTGGCCTCATCGATGTTCTTGGCAGGGCCCTGGCAGGTGCTAAGCAGCTCCATGGCCCTCTGGATGTCCTGCAGCTTCTGCATGGGGATGGCTGGGTTCTGCTGAAAATATCATGCACGTGAATGCCAGTGCGGCATGTTTACAACCCTCTAAAATATTCAATAAAACTGATATGAAGTAAACATCATGTATGACTTCTTGTGTGGCTGTGAAGCTTTGTAACTGTGATTTGTCTTTAGGCTTCATCATAAACACACACACACCTCTTTTACTTAGCAGTCAATTTACAATTTCAGCCCAACAAAAGGATTGCAGCCCAAACAAAAGCATCTGTTTGCATTTCACCTTGATCTCTTGGGAGTCCGAAGCTGAATCTGATTTCGCTCCTCCTGAGCTTGGCTTCTCTTTCTTCCTCTTCTGTTTCTTCTTTTTCTTTTTGGCTCCTAGGTCACCCCCAGGGCTTCTGACAAGCGTGTGGAAACACACATGCACAAAACAGAATGGAGACACGATTGAGAAAGGGTGATAATAGTTGTAATGCCTTAATTATCTTATTATTAATCAGTATTCAAGTTGGGTTCTAATGGCATTCTAATGACGTAAACCAAGGCTAAGGAAGGTGTTCTTCATAGGACTATATACATTTGCACATGACGATGAACAAACTAGTTCATTCAACATGGAAAATATTGTTGGTCTATTCAAACCAAGTGTTCAGCACGGGGGGAAAAACATTAAACGTGTGTTCTACATGCAAGTGTCGTTAACCTTACAAGAAAGTTATTGACATCTTAATACTCATCGCCCGTGATGTAGGTTAATCTGACACGGTAGCCATGTGTTAAACGGCAACGAGACGCGCTTTTAATGTTAATAATTCATGTAGCTATAGGTCAAACAGCAGTAAAACATGATACTTTGGGCACGTGTTTGGTATTGTGAAACCCGTGGGTGTGTGTCAAGCTTCGGAAATGCAACGCTACGATACAGCTCTGGTCTGCCTAACGACAAGCAGTGTAGAAACAGACTGTCATTTTCGTTAGCCTAACTCAAACTAACCTTAGTTTATGATGGCTTTATGATGCTTTGTTTGCTAAGTCGCCAGCAGACTGAACTGACCACCGTAATTTTCTCGTTAGTCACAAATAACCTAGTGCTACTGCAATTATTCAAAATAAAAAGCACATTTTTCTATCGCGCCGCCACTCTCTCTAGACAATCGTGACAGGCAATAAAGCTTCTTGTTTAGCTTGCAGGAGACCTGAGCATTTAGCCGTACTAGCTAATACAATTTCACCCTTTCATTCAGATGCTGTCACTGCTAGGCTGGCTAAAATTACCTCACGTTTCGAGGATGCGTCGCTATCAAGCCACGCTAAGATGTTGAGGCCTCTATCCTCTACGTAAGTTTTTTTTAAACCGACATGTGTATGCTTGCAGTGGGTACTGTAAAACAACCAGAGCAGCTAATTATTATTAGAGCCTGAGTGGCTAGGTGCTACACTGAATGGCTTACATAGCCAACCGAGCTAGCTAGCTAGCCACAACTGTTGTTACACTGCCCGCATGCACCGCCTGGTCGCATCCCCGTGTGCCTGCCTGTCAGGACCACTGTAAGCAGCTTGTGTTGTTCTATAAGCAGGATGAATGGTCTTACAGAACTTACCCCTGCATATGTTCATTTTCCTCCTCGTTGTCTCCGTCTATCCCGCATGTGTCCTGGTCATCTAATTCCAAGCTCTGCTGGCTGGCTGCGGATTCGCTATCCTCCGCCATCATGGATGAAAGTATTGGGAGGAAAAAAAATGCTGGCTAGCCGGCTGCCCAGCTAGCAAGTGACACACGGGATCAGTGCAAATCACAAAGAGTATGTAACTGCGCCCTCTACTGTTCGATTTGTTGGATAGTAGGTACGTTAACGCTATAATACTGTAATGTAAGTGGTCCGGAATGGGCATTCACAAGGTAACACTCCAGGATCATAAGGTTATCCTAAAATGTTACTGTGCCACCGAGTGTGTCTTGTCGTAAAGGTATAACCATCGCCAGTGCAATGTCTACAGCCTTATACATTGTCACTAATTGTCACTGTCACTAACAGGCAAATAATACTAGTCAAAGCAAAGATCTTACAGAGGAGTGCCACCGTCTCAGGTCAAATCTCCCGGAAGCTGCCGCCACTGGAGGGCAACAGTGTTGTTAATCCAAAGGGAATTTGAACGGAAAAGCCAATTAGGCTACAAACCAGACGACACGTATGGGCATTTAAGCAGAAACAAAGGTGGAAGGTCTACACTACAAAACACTCACCCTGGGGTCACCCTCAGATATTTTTTTCTTTCAAAACAATCATACAATCTTATATCACCTATGTGTTAGTTTAAATTAGATCATATTAATTGGTGTAACAAATATGGTACTCTAATCTGAAATGAAAACTCTATGTGTCCCAATTATTTAAATGACATAAAAGAGTATTGTATTTTTTGCTATGTTTATATTGTTATTGCAATTTCAAATTCTGTGTGTGCAACCTGTACACATGGTTTTTGACAATAAAGCTGACTTTGGACATACATACAAGATTGTGCTCAAAGGCACTTCAGACATGGATGAGGGTGCAGGAGAGCACTGTTTATTTACTACCCCGCCCCCATTCCCCCCGGGATTCGAACCTGTGACCCTCTGACCTCATATGACTCTCTGACCACATTGTCATATTGACAACATGAGACTGAGCTCACAACTAGACATAACATGACATAAAGCAAATAATTTGAAGTCACAGACTTTGAAGAGTCATTACAAAAATTACATGCAAATGCAGACTGGGAGTTAACATTCAGAGCCTTCACAATTAACCACAACAATGAAGTCAGTTTTCACACATGAAATCAGTATGTTTTAATTGATCTGCAACACAAAGTTATTGTATAAGATGTAGGTGTCCTTCATGCTACAACATATGATAATCCTCATATTTTCCTGGGCGCCTGCGGTTGCGAGCTGGACGCGTAGGCAGAGTAAGGATTGAGGGAGCCTGATCGAGTCCAACATCTCCCCTTCTCCCACTGGCAAGGGCGGATGGTGTTGTGACTGTACTGTTGACTTTAGAAGTAGGTGTGGGTCCAGCATCCTTTACCTGGTCAGCATTTGGAACTGGTGAAGAGGTTCTAGTAAGTTCTGTATGGCGTCAAAATAGTCTCATAAAGCACTCGCACGATAAAACATGCTTCGAGCGTATTGTATTATTTCACACGCGTAGATATTAACTGCGAGCGAGCAAATTATCTCTGCGCGCGAGGAGAAATCTGTGACCAGCGCGCAAAACAACCACTGGGGGGCATTCGCTCGCGCGAAATTGATTTCTGCTCGCTCGAAGCAGTTATCTGCTCTCGCGAATTTGATTTCTGCTCGCTCGAAGCAGTTATCTGCTCTCGCGAATTTGAGACTTCTGCTCTCGCGCGCAGAAGTAGCCTACTACTTGGGCAGAGGAAGGGAATCGGACTCGGAACAAGGAAGACAGGAACGAGGAAGACCGGAACATATGCAATGAATGAAAATAGCTTCTTTGGCAGAGTTTCTTGGAAATATGTTTTTAAGAAATATGTTGTGTTGTGTAGTTAATTAGTAATCAGCATTAGTCTGTGTGGATTCTAAACAGCTAACGTTAACGTTCGTTTGGTAACGCTAGCGAATATCCGACTTGGCTTGTCTGACATGTAATTTAGCAGTGAATATAATCTAGTAGGCCTACGTTTAATTAATGCCGTTCGTTGACTGTAGTAGATAGGTGCTTTTGCTATAGACTGGTAGGTTGCTAATAAACACCAAGTTAGAGATAACGTCTGCTTACTTGCTAGCTCAAGCTATTTCTTAAAAACATATTTTCAAGAAACTCTGCTAAAGAAGCTATTTTCATTCATTGCAAATGTTCCGGTCTTTCTCGTTCCTGTCTCCGAGTCCGATTCCGATTCCCTTCCTCTGCCCAAGTAGTACTTATGTACTCTTTGCGCGCGAGAGCAGAAGTCTCAAATTCGGGAGAGCAGATAACTGCTTCGAGCGAGCAGAAATCAAATTCGCGAGAGCAGATAACTGCTTCGAGCGAGCAGAAATCAATTTCGCGCGAGCGAATGCCCCCCAGTGGTTGTTTTGCGCGCTGGTCACAGATTTCTCCTCGCGCGCAGAGATAATTTGCTCGCTCGCAGTTAATATCTACGCGTGTGAAATAACACAATACGCTCGAAGCATGTTTTATCGTGCGAGTGCTTTATGAGACTATTTTGACGCCATAGTTCTGCTATTGTGGTATTGTCAGGGGATGGAGTTCCAGGAGATTCTTCTCTAATGGCAGCCACAGTTGCAGAACATGTAACTGACTCCTCAGTCCTTGCTAGCTCTGATGCTGGAGGACCGTCCTTTGGTTTCTGGATTACTTCAACATCTTTCTGGATTTTCCATTGATCCCTAAACTGCTGAGCTTTCATTGCACGATCTCTCTTTTTCTGCTCTATTTCCAACAGTCTGTGTCTGTTAATTTCATAATGCTGTCCGTTGTTCTTCTTCATGATCCCCTCCACCCTCTCAAGCAGCTTAGACACCTGTGATTTGCCATCCTTGTCAACATTATTGAGGACGTGGTACCTGTTCCCACATTTCTCTATGACCCATTCCAGAACCTTCCCTTCACTCACAATGTGTTGTTCAATACTGTTGTCTCCTAGCCAATCACCATAGGTGAACAGAACCATACTGTGATTCCATACTTGATGACCAAGAAGCTCAACGTGTTCTTGCATTGCCATTCTGTTAGTCTCTGAAAGTTTCACATTCACAGGTGCGACTAGAAGAAATGCGTGTGGTCCTGGAGGACACAGAGTCGTGCTCAGTATGATCTCTTCTTTGAAGAGCTCGGTGCTATCTTTCAGTCGCTGCTCCCTCTCCCAGCCTGGCGTGTTAATGACAGTGACATGTTTGCCAGCAACCTCCCCTTCTCTCTTCACACATTGAACAGTTTTCTTCCTGTCAAACATGTCTTGCTGTAGGATGGTGTTTCCTGCTGAACTCTTCCCTGCATCTCTAAATCCCATCAGTATAACTCTAACCTCTGGAAGGGGTGATTTGTGATCTGTTGAACAGAGAAGAAGTGTTTATTAGAGAAAATGACAGAGCTGGTGGGTGGGTGGGCGTGAGGGTACCTTTTTAAAGTTAAATGATGACAAAAAGATTATCAATGATATGTTTTTGCTGATGGAACGCATTTAAATGTGCAGGGCAATGGCACTACAGTATATAACTGTATTTGTACATTGTGAAAACTCCATTGTGCTGCTGAAGATGTGATGCTGAGATGTTATGTTGTGCTATTTTGTGTCTCTGGGTTATGTGGCAATTCTTAACAACAAATAGTTTTTATGTTAAACACATCTTCACCAGTTGTACATATACTCACTAGTTTGAGACTTTGTGCACATGGCCATCAGTTCTTCAGGTTGGGATGGATGAATTGGGTTAGATGTTGACGGGTTAGATGTTTACGGGTTAGAAGTTCTACTGAAAAAAAAAAACGCAGTTTGCCCGAAATCATTTTCAACGGACTATACAGGATGCCTTTAGATTTATATTGAAGCATTACAAATATTTTATACAGGTATGTGATTTGGATATTCAGCTCAGATATAAATGAATAAATCAATCAAAGCAGTTGGATATTCATGTTGGACGAATGGTTATAAACTTTTGCTACAGCAGAGTCAAAAGAGAAGAGCATAATTCCAGAGCAAAGACCTCAAAAGCACTGATAGTAGGGTTTGTGGGTGTAACTGTGCCATAACAAACCGAACATTGAGACAGTTAAAAAGTGACGGAGGGAATGCACAATGGAAGTCCTTGGTGTAACAAGGAGCTTAAGCTAAGAAATGCTATAAATCAGTAGATTAACAGTGCTTGCTCAAATTATGATAAATGCAAAACACGAACCATGCCTTTGGCACAAGTCAGTGCCTCCGGTCACAAACCTTTACAACAACTGCTTGTGTGCAAACAACCAGTACTAATGTGGATAGGTCTTCGACAATTACTTCACATTGAGGCTTTAAAACACTGAAAAAAGATGTTTTTTTACCTTTGTCATATTATATTGTCATATTGTCATATAAGTCCACCGACACTTCCGCAGTTGATCTGGGCAGGGTTCACGTGTGTTAAACATTAACTTATGGTACATGTTGGAAGGGTTGGGATACAAATGCTTTGTAGGTTATTGTAATGGAAGTCATCACAAGTTTTAAGATTTTTTTAAACCATGGACTCTGAAACATGTAGTTTTTACATGTGTCAGAGTTTTAAAATGTGTTGCTTGGCTTAAGTTTTTTTTAACTTTAGATGTTTTCTTTTACACTTTCCCTCACTGTAGTACTTACATAGGGCCTATAGATTACAGTACATGTTGCTGGCATACCCTGAATAAAAAGGACTTTGCAGGGTAACATAGGCAGGCCCATACATCACTACAAACAGCATAATAAGGACTATGTAGTCATACAGGTCTTTTCAAAGTGTTTATTTAACAGCATGTAGTCCACCAGTCCACAAAATAATTATTAATATATTATTATATAATTATTAATAATAATTATTAAGTGTTTTGGTAACTTTTTACAATAACTACTTCATGTAAAGCATGTATATGTATGTCTTTAGGCTCCCTGTCTATATAAAAGAAGATTGTTATTATATATTTTTGGATGTCCTCTTCTTTTATACAGGCAGGCAGACAGCCAACAGACCAGCAATCAGAATATTACATATGTGTATTAATGATTTATTGATGAGAAATAATGTGAAAATAAAGGTTAACAAATGATAAATGAAGTGTTAATTAAGAGTTAACAAATACATTTATACATGATTCATATTCTAAATTGTTACTAAGGTTTTTTTTTATTTCTGTCTTGATTGTGCATATCACATTCAGACTCATATTCGCTGGACAAGTAAATCACAAGATATATCTCACACCTTCTGTTTCCACCCCATTAGTGTACATGTACTATGCTTTAGTTAACATAGTGAATATAGTGAACTCAATGCTACATGGTCGATGTAGTCATTCTTATCATTAATATTGTCATTCAAATGGAAGAAGACCAAAATACAGGGTTTTACAATACTGAACCAGTTATTTCACACGTACACAGGTATAAAAAAGCTCACTGGCAAGCCAAATGGAAAGAAATTACAACACTCAGACATTATAAAAAACTTCATGCATTAAAAAGTGATGCATTTTCTGCATAGATGTAAATCATATTTTTTACAATAATTGAATCTCTGAGTTAACTAACTAAATGAAATGAGTAATTATTTGTTATTTGGCAGTTCCATAAAATGCTTCATACAAGTTTCTGTTCATGTCCAGCTATGAATGCATTTTAATACACACATCTAATTAATCATACAGCAATTCTGTGAAAAGACAATATTGGATAACTGAGTGAAATAAAGGTGAAGGTATAGACAATTCCACATGTGTCTGTGTTGCGGTAAAAGCTATCATCTTTGGCTTTTCATCCTTCCATGTTGAGCATCCCCTTTAATTGAGCATCCCCGTTTCCATGTGGTGTTTTTGACTGGCCACTTTTGGTTCAACCTTGATAGTACTTGAACTCACTGAAAAACACAAGAGGCATTCTTATTTAAACCAGAAGTAAAATCAGATTTGTAGTCCTAGCATCATGAGTTGCTCAAACAAAAACGAAGTCTTTTTGAACAGTGTAGTACCTCTGCACTGTACCCACTGAATTGATTATAACTTCACCTAAAAGATTCTATGTCCATGGCAACATGCAATTTAGGAAATCAGCTTTATGAACGTCAACATGTCAGTGAGATGGAACATACACTACATTTCATGTTCACTTAGTCTCATTATATCCTTGCTGTCAACACTGTCACCCTTTTAAAGGTTTAGATGTACACAAGTTCACAACAAGACCACAACCACAAGACATAACTTTTGCATGTTTTTTTTTTTTGAGCCACTAGTGGTAATAGTGAGGGGGACACAAATGAGTTACCAAAACACAAAAGTGTTTTGGTAACTTTTTACAACACAAATGAAATGTCAATATAAATAGTGAAAGTGAATAGAAAGTGTGTTTATGAGAGTGTATTACCATAGGAGGACACAGATATAAAAGAATAGAGTAGTGAATGATGAATGCAAACTCACTGTCAATACCCGAGTCTTTGCTCTGGCATTGGGGCGGTCGTTTTATGCCCCATCTCCTCTGTTGCATCTCTTCAACTGCCTTCTGCTGGGCGATCATGCTCTCTACCTCTTTCTTATATCTCTCTTCATCTAGGTGAAACCTGCCAAATTCTTTAGCTAGCTCCTCAATATTGGCAAGCATATCTGACACCTGGGTGATATCTGCCCTTTCACTATTATTGATACAAGAATACTTATACTCGCACTTGTCCACAACCCACTGCAGGGCAGCGCCTTCACTGTAAATAAACTCTTCAATGCTGGTGCCTCCCAGCCAGTCCCCGCATGTAAACAGCACCATAGTGTGGACCCACACATTCTCACCGAGAAGCTCCATGTGGTCTTGCAAGGCCACTCTGTTGGCTTCTGTAAACTTCCTGTCTGAGCGGATGACCAAGACCAGCGCGTCAACCCCTGGAGGGAAGACACTCTGCAAAAGCTGATCCCGAACATTTATGGGAGTCAGCTTGAGACGCTGTTCCCTGCCCCAGCCTGGTGTGTTTATAACAGTGACCTGTCTCCCTGCCACCAATGCTTTTTTGGTTACACACTCCATGGTTTTCTGAGAGCTGAACACCTCTCTCCCTAAGATGGTGTTGCCCGCTGATCTCTTGCCCTCATCTACAGAGCCCAGCAGGACAAGTCTTAGCTCTGGCACTGGTGGGGGGAAGAACAAACAATAAAAATCATTTCACTTAGTTGGCATAATCAGGATGGTGTCAGTGTGTGTGGTTGTGTGTGTGTGTAGGCTATGGCACATTTAATTTTGTCTATTAGTGAAAAGAATAGAATATCAAGCATTTCACAGAGATAAAATAAAATACAGTACATGCTTGAATATTTGTCTACAATTTACCAATAGTAAAAAATCTATTGCATATTTATGAAAGAGGTGCCAGCCACATCATGGCTTGTGGGGGTGGGGATATTTTGAACACTTAAAAAACCACACACATTTCAGCACATGCTGTATTGGAATGGAATGAAAGTAGACACAAGAGCAGTAGTGGGTCACACTTACCAGTGGATGACTCATTGTTGGCCATCGTTAATCTCACAGGGGCTAGTACTGATGTGGTTAGGTCCATGTGCCTACAATATTAGGACAACACAAAAAAATACACCCAGTGAACAGATGCTAACCAGATATTGACTGCCTATCAGTAAAGATATGGAATTTAGAACGCTTAATACTTAATTTTTGCCACAGGACTTTTATTGCATGTATAAAGTTGTGTGACTGTTTACTTGCAGGTTTGCCAGTAAATATCAGTTAGAGAATAAGAAGTCTTCGAGAGTATATGTTTATTAATGATATTTGTGGAGATGGTCAAATTACTATGTCAGCCGTAGCTGGTACAGTGTCTCACTTGTGAGTCTACAATACTGTAACCACTGGAGATTAAGATAAAAAGGATAAAATTCGTCATAACAGAATGTTTGTAAATGTTTTAAATATGGGTCTTATAGTGCAGAAACAAATTCAACCAAAATGTATTTTCCCATGTGTTCATTTTCCCAAAAGAATAAGCAGAAGTTGGAATAGAGTCACTGTAGTCACTGAATATGCCTGATTAGGTTTATTTTGTGCGAGATGTGAATACTACTTGGTTTACTTAACTCACTTACTTTATAATTCCTTAATCATCACCTTTCATTTTTTTTCTTTTAAATATAAAAAGAAAGGGATAAACAGCATTGGGCACTGGTACATACATTTTATACAAAATCGGTTAGTTGGATATCACACAGATTGCTAAATTACAGCATAAACTGTTGATAAACACTTTATATATACAATATACACAACATACGTTTTCTATTATCACTGTTAAAAAGTCAGTGTAGGAGTGAAAAAAAACTCTTTACCTGTATTCTGGTTGAAGTCGAAAGTGACAAATCACAACAGAACATGAGAATAGGTACAGTCCAGGAGCAAAGGTCTAGGGTGCGGCTCATATAGGGTGATTTAACATGGTGATTATTAACTTAACACTGAGAAGCCATTCGATAACAAAACTAGAGATGACAGAAAATGATTAATGGTGAAAAGTTTTAGCAACCCTTTTTTTTCTTGTTGACAAGGTAAACAATGTGAAAATGAAACCTTTTGGTAAACTCATTATACATAATACAGTCCCACTTACAGTAGCAGTAGTGTCTTAGAGAAAGATTACACAACACAATGAATTTCTTCAAGTTCATTATGTTTTTTGTTCTTTTTTAAAGAATGTAAACCAATGTAATAACTACACATGGGCCATAACATAAAGGATGGTAAAGTGTATAAATGAACATTACTACATTGTTCCTTGGTACAATTACTCACTCAAACTTTAAAATGAGTAAGAAATAGCCTAAACTATGGCATCGTCGGGTTTCTGCCTAACTCATCTGCATTACTTATGCACATCCATTCAATCTAGCCGAAGAAAATGCTAATCCCAGAGCACATTTTAAATGAGACACTACAGATGTTTCGAGCGAAAAAACAGACCATGGAACATGTAAAAGTTCAAATTCATGACTGCACAAACATCAGAGCACAATGCATATGCACTGATCAGATAGCCAATTGTTATCTGCATTCCTGAGGTGAGAGATACTTTTGCTGCAGGTTTCTGCTTACATGGCAGGTAGATGCAGGTCAGATGCATTCATGGCCTAACCAGCCAGTCGGAGAGAACAAACAGAATGAAAAGTAGTTTAAATCGTCAAAGAGAAATGAAAACAAGGCAGTTGTTTTCTCTCTCTCTGTTATGTAAGTCAGCCAAGATGTTGCTGTGATTAATAACTTGGAACAAACCATTAGTAGGTAAAATGGCATAGTGTACATGTCACAGTTGGACAAGTGCATATTTTACTGAAATTTCTGGAAACACAAGTACTTTGTGAGGTGTTCAAGTAACCACAGAGAATATTGAGGATATTAGTTTTACAGTAATGCATATTATAGGCTGGAGAGATGTGTGTTATATATTTACAATGTTCTTAAAGTTCTAAATTAAAGGGGAACATTGTGCCCGTTAGTGGCCCTTATTTTATGTGAACTGCAAGAGGACAGACATGGTTTGAGTTTGCTTGCAGTTCTTACTTTTGTTTTTTCTTGAGGAAAAGTTCTGTAGTCGACTGAGGAATGCGGCACCAAACAGGTGCTGCATTTGATGGATGATTTGTTTGGACATTTTTTCAGGATGTTAAATGAAATCGTCAAGTCACAGTAATATATATATATATATCTCACAAATATATATCATAATACCAGACATTGTTTTTGTACTGCCAACCTTCATCTGCATCTGCCCTCTCTGTCTCCTCCTCCCTCTGGACTTCTACCTTAGATAATGTCTGGATTAAAATGGCTGCCTCCGTTTTCAGACACCATATACTCAATCTTCTGCAGCAGTTGTCTCAGTTCGCTCAGTAGAACCATATGACAAAAAAGCCACACATTCCTTAACAGCTGCCATAACAAAACACCTGGCCATTCTCACAACACAGTACCAAACATCTACATCTAGCCTAGTTCTTATTCTTGCTAACAAAAGGAAGGCATAAACAACACATTACCTCATTATCATATACCTTTTATTATTACTATTATTTTCTTCGATTTACATTGTAATCTCAATGAAATAGTATACATGGGTAGAATGCGGTGATAATAAAACATGTAGGCTACATGAAATAAAACATTACATTACAGATTACATTACTTTACAGATATCAAAACATAAAAGAATTGATTTAAAGTATAGATGGAAACCAGTCTAAGGACTGAATCAAGTTTTTTTTTAAACAGTAATTTGTTAGTTTAAACCAGTGATTGTCAAAGTACCTCTGTGGTACCTAGATCAACTCTAGGGGGTACACAAAATAAATCTGTGAATGAGTTCTCAGCTTTTACTAGCATAAAGATTAACTATACATACTATATATAAAACAGATTTAACATTCAAGCTATCCCCTATACAACCCCATTGGCACTACATTATTATGTACCATATAATATACACAAATATTGTGCAAAAAAATACCCATAGCAAGCTGGGGATGCTTGGTGTGGAGTGTCTCAGGGGGTACAAACCAGTTAAAAGTTTGGGAACCACTGGTTTACACATTCCACAAGTACCACTGGCAATATTTTATTTTAAAACACATTTTAAAGAGATGTAGCTACATATTTACATTTGTACATGTCCTTTCGGAGATGATAATGCATATGAAAGTAAAATCCAGTAAATGTAAACTTGAGGCAATCCCAGGTTTGTCTATGTTGTGGAAAAACTGTCATTTCTGGCTGGTGTATTTCACTCTTTCAAACTGAGTTTACTCCTGCCAGTGTCCCTCAGGTTTCATCTTTGAGGAATGAGGAAATGTAACACCCACTGAAAAACACAAGCAGTATTTTTACAAGCAGACGTAAAAGTCAATTTAAATTCGTCATAACATGAGGTACTCAACAATTACAGGTCTTCAGACACGATAACACTTGTGGACCTTAGTCACCAATGACAAACTTGCTCAGAAGAATAATTGCACCGGCAACTTATCCTGGTAAACCAGCCCCTCGTACCTCACTTCATTTCGCACAGAGGGTCTAGGTGTGGATTCATTGACATGGTTGTTTCAGGTAACATTTTGACTGACCAATCAGCAAACAGATGGAGTGTTCGTGAGCGATGACATCAACTTTGTGTGCTACATTTTAATTGTAGTGCATAGGCAGGCTAACTGCATTTGTCACAACCAGAAGTTAGCAATTGGGTAAAGGCAGATCCAGTCGTTTCAACCTTCAGGGCAGTCTACACCACCAGAAAGAAATTATTTGCTGATTGGTCAGGCAAGATGCTGCCTGAGGCAACCATATCAATGAAACCACAGCCAGACCTTCTGTACGAAATCAAGTATGAGCGGCTGGTCACAGCCACCACATTAAATTCCTTGTTTGCTTGTCCTAGTGACAGCCCATCCTTTAATATCTTGCTCCTTTTAAAAAAGGTTGGATGTCCACAACAAAGTCTGTCACCAAAAACACATAACTTTTGTCTTTTGTGTCATTGTTTTCTGAAGTCACTTGTTGGCTTAATTCTATAAGGCAAAAATATATTATTAATGAAATGTTACATAAATCTTTTAATGGTATAGAGTGTGCTATTACAGGAGAATACTGCTGAAAATGAACTTGGATATTGAGTGTCAACTCACTATTGGGAGCCTCTTCCCTACTGGCACATCTGGGCGGTTGTCCAGCACCCCATCTCATCCTCGCTTCTTGAACCCTCTGTTCCATGACTGCTCTTGCCTTCTTCTGAGCTATCATTCGTTCTGCCTCTCTCTGACATCTTTCCTCATCCAGCTGAAAAACTCCGTAATATCCAGCCACCCGCTCGATCAGCTCAAGCAATCCTATGACCTGGCTGATATCTGCCCTTGCATTATTATTAATGGAAACATACTTATATTCACACCTCTCCACGACCCACTGAAGGGCCTGACCCTCACTAAAAATAAAATCTTCAATAGGCATACTACCCAACCAGTCTGCAAAAGTAAACACCACAACAGTGTGGTTCCAAATATTCCCACCGAGAAACTCCATGTGGTCTTGCAATGCCACTCTATGGGCCTCGGTAAATGGCTTATCTGCACGTATGACCAAGAGTACTGCATGTACCCCTGGAGGGAACACGCTCTGCAGTAGTTGCTCTTGGACAGTCACAGGAGTCTGTGAACACCGCTGGTCCCTACCCCAGCCCGGTGTGTTAATAACAGTGACGTGTCCCCCTGCCACCCATTCTGCTTTTTCTACACATTTAACTGTTTTCTGAGATCCAAACACTTCTCTCCCTAAGATGGTGTTTCCAACTGATCTCTTGCCCTCATCCACTGATCCCAGCAGGACAAGTCTTCGCTGGCGAGGGTCTGGGGAGTAGAAAAGAAAGGAGAAAAAATCACAACACAAACCACATAATGTACCGTTCACGTTACATAATTATTATGGTATGTAATATTACATAATATAGCCTATCACATGCATGCAACACATGGAAGGCAAAATCAGGGTATAAATACATACCAAGCTCACCGGACGCCATTGCTTATCTCAGCAGGAAAAGCACACCCACAGTGTAAATTGTGCCTACAATATTAGTACATTACAGAGGAATAATCAAACATTTTGAAAGTTATTAAAACCGGCATGTTATCAAGGGTGAGCTAGCAATAGCACGGAATAGCATAAAACTCTTCAGTGTTTTTATGCAGACTTGTCACACTACTGCCTCACCACTAGTAGAAAGTGACTCACTTGTGTACAAACCGTCAACATGTTAGTTAGCCTACTGTAACTACAAGGGAATGAGATATGAAAAGGATAAATGTTGTGACAGAAGAAGTCTTTTAATGCTTTAATTAATGCTTAGTTGTATTTACAACTACAGTCAGAGAATCGGGTCAAAGACATTTGAGAATAACCCTTTTAATCTTTATAATACCTACGCCTAATATGTACGCAATCTGACACATGCCACCTCTCTGGAAGGGCAACGCAACCCGTTTAGCAACGGGTAGCCTAGCTAACTACAAGAATTCTGGTTCTCCAAATAAACAGCACTGGCCATATGTTTTGAACAAAACAAGCAAGTTGTTAATGCCCAGTCAGATTAGTGACTTGTTGACACGCACATTATGAAGTTTTCATTTGAAAGCTTATGGCTACTTTGTGTAAAAAAAAATATTTTACCTGTATTCCGGTTGCAGTCGATCAGAGTCAAAAGTGAGAATGAGTACAGCCCCAGATCGAAGGTCAATGGCAAGGTTCTTGAGATAAATCACGGCTCTTGAGATAACGTGGTGATCATTAACCAACATTAACCCTTAGGGTTCATCCACACGACACCACAACGGTCCTGTTTTTTTTTTTTTTTTTTTTTTTTCGTGTCCACACCATAGACTGTATCACACACTTGTCACTGAACTGCAGCCTGTAGTTCAGTGACAAAAAGTAGAAACAATTGCATTACACCCAGTTAGCATTGCAGGGAAGTTATACTCCAAATTATTCCACAATAACCCGTTTGTAAAAGTGTGAAGTTGTTGTGAGATGCCGCGCTTTTAAATTTGCCCCCCTACAAGTAATAGGCCTAAAAGGGGCTGCAAATAAACTCAAGGCAACTGCGCAATACTTCCCTCAAAACATATCATAGTCTACATTGATTTTAGTGTTGATATTTAGGATTTGGAAGCAGCGAGTTTCTCTTTAATTTATTAGTCATAATGAAAGCCTATAATAAGTCTTTGTTAAGGCCTACCATTAGGCTACTAGCCATACAGTGGCAAATGGCAGGGGGCAGGGGCGATTTTAGCATCTGGTCTTTAGGGGTGCCCGGCCCCCAGTGCTTATCACACAACACTATTAATATATATAATATATTATTCATTTTGCACTGAGCCAGGGGGTGCCGAGCAGTTTCACGGGGGTGCCTTGGCACCCCTAAAAATGGTCTAGATTCGCCCCTGGCAAAGGGTAGAAACAAATTGCATAACAGCCAGCTTACATTGCAGGGTAATTAAACTACAATTTATTTGACAACAACCAGTTTGTAAAAGTTTACTTGTAGAACATGTAAAGCATTTTGTAAGGTAGGTATGGAAAAATACAACTACATTTTTGACTCTCTGGAGGAAAAAATAAATATTTACTGTTACTTTATGTGTGTGTGTGTGCGCAGTTGGAAACATGTATTAAGTGCACAAGTGATAGAATTGTTGTATGACATGTGTAACTCAATTGTCAGCATTTTTCAGCATTTTTTGAGCAGTAACATTACTTTTTGTGAATGTAAACACAGGACACAATGCAGCTTAAACTGAAGCAGTGGGGTGCTATGGCCTTCTCCACACTAGTCCTGCAGTAGCAGTGCAGAGCCTGTGGTCGCAGCATAGAAATGATCTGCTAACTGTTTACATATGTTTAACCCATGCAGTAACCCATGCCTCCCTCTCTTGCTTCATTCACACTGCCACACACTGAAATGTAAATGTTCTTTTTTTCTTTTACATAGGCCACCATTTTGTTTTGCCGCATTTCCTCTCAGGTGGTCAAGAAGGGGGATACTGTAGCCATAATTTGTTGTTTTTTGTCATGACTGAGCATATTCCTCTTCTTATGTCACATAATATAAAACCAGTAGTGTATTACCGCATTAGCTTTATATACTGGTTTACAGATCAAAGTGCTGACAGTGTAAAAGTAATCAAACTATGTAGCAGCCTGTGAAATTGTTTGCATCTATGACGTGGAGAGCCCTTTAGCCTTCCTTTTATGTTACAGTCTCTTTAGGCCGCAACATAATTTACTTTTCAGCAAAGGCGTAGCTTGCCAAAATGGTAAGTTACATTTTGCCCCCCCCAAGCCTCTAAGGAGGAAGGCTCACAACCTTTAAACTATACCAGTGGAAACTGGCTTTTTCCTTGGGCCCCACCACAGTCTAAAATTGCCTCAGCTTATCAGGTGGTTTGATTACACTTGTTAGAATTTGTAAGACAGCCAAGGAATTGTCATTTAAAATCATCTGCTTACAACAGTTCCTGAAGTATTTCTGACAACAAACACAAGACGCCCAGAGATGTGCTGGTATACCCGTCCAATATGTTAGCACAAAGCACAGTTTTGACCTGATAAAAAATACATTTTATTTAGGGTAAACTTTCTTTGTAAAGTGTGTATATATCACTTTAGCCGTCAGTGATGAATTAATGATAGGGTATACATGTCATAAATGAATAAATTACATTTTAATAAATAACTCTAGCACTTTGAGGGTTTTTTTTTGAAGCAACCATACAACATTTATTGAAGGCTGTAATGAGAGACAAATGACATATGACAAGTAAACCTTTTTAAACCATTTACTAATTTATTTATTTTTTAAAGTCTTAATCAAAAAGGAATGTGTTTACAATGAATGGTCTTTATTTCATATAAGCTACAGACAGATATTGTTTGAGATAACTTACAGTATTTTCTCCTCATTATATCACTTATTATTTTAATTTCGCCTGCAATTCCTGCCTCTGTTTTTGAACTACCAACCTCCTTGCATCTGCCATCTCTGTCTCCCCCTCCCTCTGGGTTTCTACCTTAAATAATGTTTGGCTTAAAATGGCTGCCTCTGTTTTCAGACACTACATAGTCGATCTGCTGCAACAGTTCTCTTAATTGTCTCTCATCCCTGCTCTTGGTGTTGAGCACATGGTACCTGTTCCCACACTTGTCTATGAGCCACTGCAGATTTTTGCCCTCACTCTCAATGTACTGCTCAACTATTGTATCTCCCAACTGCTCCTGACAGGTGAACACCACCATAGAGTGCCTCCATACGTTTTCAGTGAGAAGCTCCAGGTGTTCCTGCACAGCTCTCCTGCTGGCCTCAGTAAATTTTAACCTTACATTTACCACGACAAGAATACAGTGGGGCCCTGGAGGACATAAAGACAAACTGGATTTAATTTCTTGTTTAGTCAGTTCAGCTGTGTCCGACAGAAGCTGTTCCCTTGGCCAGTCTGATGCCCTGATCACAGTTATGTGACGTCCGGATATTTGAGCCTCTGCCTTGACACTTTCAACACTGTGTCTGGTGTGGAAGTCATCGCGGCCCAAAATGGTGTTAGCTGCTGATGTCTTTCCAGCTCCTCTGTGTCCCAGCAGTATGAGTCTCTGATCTTGCAGAGTAGTGGAGTCTGTTGGAGATTACCATTGCACAAAAGGGTTTTACTCATGGTGACTTTGTTTTTGCACAAAGGAACATGCATGGTAAGCACTAGCATTTATTGTTTTTCCTCAATGATACCAAATGTACACCTGTTCACTCATGTCAAGCAGGAAGGATAAAATATTAATATGTGGACATGACAGCCAAATGTATGCATCCTTGTTGAACATACTTGTACTTGTTGTAGTTGTTCCACTTCCTGGCTTGTCTCTTATGTTCATCTTTTCCAGACTTTTGCAGCATTCCTCCAACAGTTTAACTACCTTGTTCTTCCTTTCTCTTCCTTGCTTTACCGCTGCGTCTCTTTTCTCTTTCACCTCCTGTAATAGACTACTGTCCATCTCATAGTGACCACCATTATTTTCAGCTACAACTCTGTCAGCAACTTCCAGTGGTTCTTTGTAAGGAGAGCTGCTCTTCATGTTAAGGATGCCATGCTTGTTCTGACATTTTTCCATCAGCCACTGCAGGGGTTTACCACCTTGCTCAATACACCGCTCGACAGAGACTTCACCCTGTCCTTCCCCTGCGATAAACAACAGAACTGTGTGATTCCACACCTCCGTGCCTAAGAGATCCACATGGTCCTGCACCGCCCTCCTGTTTAACTCTGTAAATGGCGTGTCTACGGGTACGACTAAGAACAGCACATGGGGTCCTGGAGCGCACCGAGACACGCTGAGCATGATCTCCTCTTTGATGAATTCGGGGGTGTCGCTAAGGCACTGCTCCTGACCCCAACCAGGGGAATTTACTACAACGATCTCCCTGCCAGACACACATCCTTCTTTCTTCACTGACTGGACTGTATTTTCTGAGTCAAACTGATCTTTTCTTAAGAGACTGTTGCCTAACAAACACTTCCCTGCATGTTGCTGACCAAGTAAAACAATCCTCAGCTGTTTATTACCTGAAAATGGAAAAACATTATGTGTCAGTAGTCCTTGAACTGCAAATAAAGCTATAAAGCAATAAATGTAATTGTTGTTAATAATTTGTGTAATGTAATGTGTGTGACACAGAATTATCTCTTCTTAAGTTCCATCAGACATATCTTTGCCATTTTACTCAGTCTGACAACATTGCACATGGCATCAATGGTATATTTTAATAAAAATTACAGGAGGTTTAGTATTGCAGATTATGACACTACATTAAACACAACTTTCTACAATTAGCTGCAACTAGTTTAGAGACATAATTAGACACGTTGACAGATAAAATTGAACCCACGTGGAAGTGCCTTTGTGTCTGTCCTGGGCTTGGCATCTGCTCCTGTTGAAAGCAGGACATCACTTTTAGTGTGTAAAGTCAATATTGGCATAACACAGAAATCTTTACAATTCGCTAACTAACGAGACCAGATGAGAGACTGACAGGTAAAATGAACTCACCTGGTCCATGTTTAGATTGTGCATTATCTGTGTGTGTCCCCGGCTGGGCATCACGTACTGCTGTTATCAGGAATCCCCTTTGCTCTTGATGCTTTTTCCTCATCTGTTCTGCTTTGTTTTTCTCTGCGTCTGCTCTCTCTTTCACTGCTTTTAGTACCTCTTCATCCATTTTGTAATGGCGACGCCCATTCCCTGATATGGTCTCTATTTTCTTAAACAGCTCAGTCACCTGAGTACCACTACCCTCGTCAGTGTTGCTAAAAACATGACACCTTTTCCCGCATTTGTCTACGACCCACCGAAGAGGCTTCCCCTCGCTCTCAATATACTGCTCGATGCTCCTGGTTCCAAGCCATTCTCCGTGGGTAAACAGCACTATCGTGTAGCTCCACACCGCGTTACCTAGAAGCTCCACGTGCTCCTGGACAGCTCTTCTGCTAGTTTCGGTAAACTTCATGCCCGTGCGCATGACCAAGAGAACGGCGTGTGGACCCAGAGAGACACTGAGTGTGATCTCCTCTCTTGCCAGCACCGAGGTGTCTTTTAGTAGCTGCTTCTCTCCCCAGCCTGGAGCTCTCATGACGGTTACATTTCTGCCATCTACTTTTCCCTCTTCCTTACAACGCTGCACTGTTTTCTTAGACTGAAAAAGCTGACGCCCTAAGATGGTGTTTCCTACTGAGCTCTTCCCTGCATTCCTAAAACCCAGCATTACTACCCGGATGTCTGAAAACAGGAGGAAAGATCCCACAAGAGAAAGATGGGGAGAGGGAGAGAGAGAGATAGAGAGAGAAAACAAAGGTGAAAACAAACTTTAACATGGGCATGATAAACACAGACTACTGCCTGTATATTGTGATATATCATGAGACATGGTTGCTCAAAAACCTAATGACAAGTAATGCTACCAAACAGGTGTCTGACAAAATAATTAGTAGTTGGGTAAATAAGCTCATATTTGAAGACTTTTGGTACATGATTAGTTACTGATGTGATTCATCAGAATGTGTACTGAGGTAAAAAGGTGATATTGATATTGATTTCTGGGTAGACAAACAATAATTTACCATGCTGTCATGATGCTTGTGTAATTACATTGTTTCTGTACTCACCAGCCATTTTTAGGGAAGTCACCAGTGCTCTCAGTAGGCAGAGCAGGGCAAGGTTGAAGTCATCTTACTCCTCTTTACAGAGATGAAGCTGTAAAACATCATTAGAATTTGTATAATACACACTGTACTATAAGGCTGTCCTAACTGTTTACAGATAGACTATTTACAGTTGCTCCACTATACAAGATATGAACACAGTCCCAAGTATGTCAATCTACTAATTAATATTTCCTGGAATGGTAAATTATCACTGATTAATTTCCCCCAAATATTGCACCACTTTTGTCAGATGCATCACCTTCAAACCAAAGCTGTATACTCAACTGCTTTGTCAACTTCTACACTGTACTTCATATGACATGTTTAAACTATCCACCACCCCTCTTGCCTGCAGTGCACTCCTGGCAGTCTCTTAAATCTCTCTCTGGAAATTTGTCTTAGCAAAACAGAGGTGCAGACTTTCTCACATGCACTGATTTTTCTTGAATGTCGGTTTTAGTCCCTCACTACCATCACCACCCCAGGAAGCAAGCATACATTGGGCCAACGTCAGGAGTTGTGTTGGGCCAACGTTGGGAGCCACCGTTGACCCGTCATTTTGTCCGGTGGGCCAACCAAAGTTTTGACATAGGCCTAGTCAGTCCCCGAAGACAGATTATACATGAGTTTAGAACAAACTGTATCTAGACAAAGTGTGTAATCATTAACTGTTCTTATGGCAACAACATATGGTGTAATAAAGATACAACTCTGAACCAAACTTTAGACTTGGATTTGATAAGCAATGACCTGAATGACCAGGGTTGTTACCCTAATTTCATTAAGAGAAAGACTATAAAGAATTTGGGGAAAGTCAGATTCAAGGCAAACATATTTGTGGACAGACTTTATGCTAAATAGTCATTAGGCCCTATGTCGTGTTCCTGCACTGATACCAGTGTTCTGGAAATTTACCAGAAAGCAGTACTAAGTAGTTTTCGTCTTCGGTCACCCTACAGTGGAAGCGGACGGTTATAGTTCTTATACAGGCTACAGACTATGGTTATAGCCCATGGAGAGCAGCAAAGTTAATTCAGAAGTGCCTTTTGAACCTGTTACAAGTTGATGAACCAATAAAATGATTTTGAAAACATTATTTTAAAGTAAAAAAAAGTACTTAGTGTTGCTTTAATATCCCCCCACAATTTTACTAGCCTACACAAAGGCTAACAGCTCACCTCCTTTCCCCATAGAGCACTTACATCACATCATATTGAAGGGATCCTATTTGTTTAAGATGAAGCATTAGCTATACAGCAACAGTAAACAAATCTGACCAGATGATTCCAGTATACATGCAAATTTCCCACAACTGCAGGACTATTATTACAAAGTCATTTTAAAGTAAAGTCACCTCATAGTCTTCTTATGCAAAATACATTTATGGAACAAACAAAAAGATTTCATTTATGGAAAAAAACAAAAAGATTTCTCTAAATAGAAATAGCTGCATATCGATGCTTATTAACGCAATGAAATAGCCTTACAAACTATGCATCCAAATTTCATCTGCACATTCAGCCAGTAGTCTTAAACCTACCTGTGGTCGACCTTAGTCTGGCCATTTTCACATTCTTAACACATGATATGGACAAAACCAACACAATAACAGCACGTTAGCCCTTCAATATTTAAACATGATCTCAAATAGTTAAAGCTGTTTTTTTAAATAATGTTTCAGTTACCTGCCATTCCGCAGAACACATCAGAATAGAACCAAAACTAAGAAGCACACCTTTGATCGAAGTGTTTTAGGGTTAATCATTAACAGGCTACGCCTATCACACTTTCTTTGCCGCGGACGCTGCTCTCTCCAGATTTTAAAGAGAAACTGCTCTAGTTCCGGTCTCTTAAAAATATGCTAGATTATCCCATATTCATTTGAATACACAAATTTCACACTCAATGGCCTTTTTGTTACTGCTCCTACCCCTAGTATTTATTTTCATCTTCCATTAGTAGTCTTTCATCTTCTAAAGTCATCGTTATGGAGGGCAGCACCATGCCCTCACGATTTCTCACTGACTCATCCGTCAATCACTCTGGTAAAGTTGTGTGCAGTTGTGAAATATATTTACATTGTGTTGTGAATTTAATTATTCAACAATACATTGCTCATAGTTTTTTGGTGCTGGATAAATGTTTTTTGTTTTATCAGGTTTTCAATCATTTACATGCTGATGCTGACTAGTAGTCATGTGCTACACGCATTCTGATGGAGCATTTTTACAATGCTTATCTCAGTACTCTCCCTGTGTGAGTCTTCATAGGTTCTTTGGCTGCCAGATAGATTTCATGATACTGTGGCCAAGTGTGAATGTTCACAAACCTGTTTGAATGAATGTTTTTTTTTTTTTTTTAGATCAATTATATTTCTCTGGCATTCCTTGGCTCTTAAGATACTCTAAAGACTCTTTCTAAACTCTTAAGATATTAAGCAAGTCCTTTAACTTCACAGATTTATAATTGATTATGGTGTAGTAGTCAAAGCATGTACTTGTGTTTTTATGGGCAGTGTTCCTGTCCACCTATGAGTGAGAGTACAAGAAACTCTCACCTTCACACAAGTGATGTTCGTATGTAAGCACTACATTCAGACATACAGATGTGTTTTAGAAACGTCTGCAAATGCGTTTAATATCCAGAGTTCATATCTGACAACGCATCTTGTCATATGTAGACAAATCAAAAGCAAGGAGGCAGATTGTAGTATGAAATACCATTTCACCACTTATTTCATATTTTGGTCTACGAGTTTATTTGAGTGTGAATCATTGTACAGCTGACCATACATTCAGAGCATGGAGGAGTAGAATAGGCTGCAGAGGAGTATAGAGAGCAGTAGGGAAGCACGATGTAGATAGATATCCACAGGGCGGACTGGCTGTGGGCTAGTCTGCCGGCCGGGGCACAGAGGGGTCCGGTGAAGGACTTTGTGCAGTGGAATCTTAGTAAAGTGGTTGTCAAGGTAACTAAAGCGTAAACAGAGTGCTCTTACTTTTAAAAACAAACACATGCAGCAAAGGGGAACTGTGCACACCTCAGTACATAAAATGTTAACATCTCAAAGAGAGATGTCATATAGTCATAGATGCTTACTCTCTCTTCCCGTCACACACACGCACGCACACGCACGCGCACACGCACACACACACACACACACACACACACACACACTTACTCTGAAGCAAAAAAAGTTTGCCATCAGACCAACAACACACACAGAGGCATATGAAAAGGAAGACACACATCATTCAAACACACTAAAATGGCGTGACACTAACCAAGGCAAATATAAGGTTTGCCAAGGACATACACAAGCATATGCATGTGCACACAAAATGACACATACAGAAACCTCTGAGTCAAAACAAAACACAACGTTTGCTAAAAGTTGACCTACACAGACATATGTGAACATACAAAAGTACACGCGCACACACACACACACACACACACACACACACACACACACACACACACACACACACACACACACACACACACACACAATGTGCTGAGAAGACTGGGTTGTGTGCATACTTCCATAAACAAAACTACAGGCTGACCCATCCCACTTTCAGTTCTATTTCTGAAAATACATGACATGCTGTCATGTAGCATCTAGCAAGGGCTACAGAGAGGGGGGGGGCAGAGAGAGCTTTGGGACGGGCAACACTCAGCAAAGGGGCAAGAGAAACAGCGGAGGATGGCGAGCAGGATAGAAGAGAAAGCAGGGGAATAGGAAAGAAAAGACAATATGCCAGATTAGAGAACATGGCATATGACAGAAGGGAGAATAGGGCATAGGACAGAGGGCGGAATAGAGCTTAGACAGAGGGGATAGGGGGTAGGACAGAGCGGAGAATAAGGCGTAGGACAGAGGGGAGAATAGGGGGTATGACAGAGGGGGAATAGGGGGTATGACAGAGGGAAGAATAGGGGCTAGGACAGAGGGAAGAATATGGGGGAAGGACAGAGGGGAGAATATGGGGGAAGGACAGAGGGGAAAATAGGGGAATAGCACAAAGAGAGAATAGGACAGAATGGGTAATAGGGTGCAGATTAGAGGGAAGAGTAGGGCGTAAGTCAGAAGGGAGAATACGGAATAAGCCAGTAAGGAGAATAGAAGACAAGAAAAAAGGGAGAATAGGAGGGTAGGACAGAGGGAAAAGGGGGTAGGACAGAGGACAGACTGTAAAATATGACTCCCATAGATCACCAAAGGAGCCATATTGCAATGATTGTGAAATAAAGTGGAAAAGTTAAAATAAACACGGGGCTAAAACGGTCATCTCTGAAGACCAGTTGGACGGGGCGCTGGAAAGCAGAGGTGCGTCAGTCTGGTGCTGATCACAAAGGCACTTGGAGCCGAGAGAGAGACTCTCAACCCATTCCTACTACTCAATATTTGGTTTAAGGAACATATCTTCATGTTTGGTGCGTGTTTTGTGTCTGTCGGTCTGTGTGTGTGTGTGTCTATATGTCTGTCTGTGAGTTTTTGTGTGTAAACATTTTCCACAAAACCATCCATCCATCCATCCACATACACACACAATAAAGACAGACAGTGCCTTAAAAGTAACTTGAGTAAAATAAAAACAGTAACAACAATTTAAAAAATAATAACGCGTAGTGGTTCAAACCAGCACTGGAAGCCGTGTGTGGGAAAGGGGGTAAATGTCCCGTTAAAAAAAACAAAAGCATTGCATAGCTGCACAGCTGTCCGACTGTATTGTCTGTGAGGGTCTTGAGCTGAGGAGCCCAGAGCCAAAGCCAGGGAGCTGCCATCGCCGAGTCGGCCATCTTGGGAGCTTCAGCCGCTCTGTCATCCAACGTCTGGGTCAGACTCTCAAGGTCAGTCAGTGCAGAGCACCGTACAACCTGACAGTCTTGAGGAAGCATGTGTTTTGTGTACATGTGTGTGTTTGTGTGTGTCTGTGTGTGTGTGTGTGTTTGTGTGTGTCCCTCCATCACTGCTTATGGCTGTTTCCTGCTTAAGGAGAACGCTGGACCATAGACTGAGAGACACCTAGAAAAAGAATCACTAAATTCAAGTTCCACTCCTACTACAGTGAAGTGAAGTCCTTCCCAAATGCTCAGCAACAAAGCAGCAAATGTTTTGAAGTGTAGTGCTGTTTCCACAGGTGTCCACAGGGGGGGGCGAGGAGCTTTAGTGCCAGTAATAGTTATAATATGTCTGCTTCATTCCTTCTTAATGTCAGGACACTGTCTTTACAAGAGTAGAGCAGAATAGAATTCTGTTACTGCATCGTACTGCGGTTACGCTTTTTGTATGTTTTTTTTTGCTTCTGGGAGTTCATATAATTACACACCACAGGCACACCCTCACAAATGAATGAATGTGTGTGTCCTGTTGAGCGAAAAAAAAAAAAAAAAAAAAACCCCTCCAAGCAAGTTCTTCTCCCTGTCCTTGTTTGTGCGCAGACCATGCGAGACGGAGGTGAGAGGTGAGAGGTGAGAGGTCACAGGGGGGTCACTTGAGGTTGAAGGCCAGCAGGGGTCGCTCCTCCCGCTTCTGCCACGGGCTCTTCTTGTTCTCGTCCTCGCCGCTGTCGTCGGGGGCGGCCAGTTCGTCGGGGGCGCTGGCGCTGGGTGGCAGCTGCAGGTGCGTCCGGGACCGAGTCCCAAAGTCCTCGTCCTCCTCCTCATCTTCGTCTTCCTCGTCCTCCTCCATGGGTTCGGGCAGAGGCGGGGGCGAGTGGAGGGGTGGGGGCAAGGGGGAGGGAGGGGACGGGGACGTGGAGGAGGTCCCTGATTCCCCCTCCTCCAGGAGTCTCCTCGCTCTCCGGTCCTCCTCCTCGACGTCGTCTTCCTCCTTCCCCCTTGCGCGGTGGTCCAGCTGCGGGCTGTGGATGGGGGTGCCTCCTTGGCTGGAGTTGCCGTTGGAATCTTCCAGAAACACCAGCTGCGTGTAGGTGACGCTGGGCGGTGGTGGCGGAGGTGGGGTGGGCGGCGTGGGGGGGGATTGCGGTGGCGTTTCCCGAGCCGGTGGCGTCTCCTCCGCCCCTCCCCCTCCGGCCTGCGGCCCCCCGCGCCGCCACCCAACACCACCCCCCCTCACCTCGCCCATGTCCACGCCCGAGTCCAGGCTGGCGTCGTTGGCGCGTGCGGAGGGCCCCGTGGGCGCCCGGCCGGCCCCCTGCAGGTCGATGTAGGAGTGGCGGATGTGCGCGTTGGAGCGGCCGTCCAGCGAGACGAACCAGGCGCGCGGGTGCGGCAGCGGCTTGCCCCCCCGCAGCTCCAGCAGGGCCTTCTCGGCCAGCAGCTGGTCCTCCCCGTTCATCTGCACCACGCCCAGCCCCCCCGCCTGGCCCAGACGCTGGCTCCACTCCCCCTCTCCTCCCCCACCACCACCACCGCCGCCGCCGCCTCCCCCTCCTACACCTCCAGCTCCCCCTCCTCGGTCTGTGTCTCCATCCTTCCCCACCCTGCCACTTCCGCTCCCCTTCCCACCTCTCCCATCCCCTAACCCGTCTCCGCCGGAGCCCCCTCCCCTCGACGCCGACGCCCCCTGCCCCAGGGGCTGATGGGAGGCGGCCAGCTCGGCCTGGATGCTCTCCAGCTCGCTGCGCTCGTCCGACTGCAGCAGCAGGGCCTGGCCCGACAGCGGGTGCGTGCCCGGCAGACGCATGTAGTGGGCGGGGATGACCAGCGTGGGCCGCGGCCTGATGTAGCCCCCTCCCCCAACTCCGACTCCTGCTCCCAGGCGCTGGGCCTGGCTGACGGCCAGCTCGGAGCTGCAGCAGAGCAGGGCCCCGGGCCGCGGGAGCGACAGCGACAGGGACAGGGGCCCCCTCTCCAGCTGGTCCACCGAGCGCGACAGCAGGTCACCCCCACGCCGCTCCAGACCCACCTACAGCAGAGTAGAGTAGAGCAGAATAGAATAGAATGGAACAGAATAGAACAGAATGGAACAGAATAGAACAGAATGAAACAGAGTAGAATTTATTGCCCATTTGCACAGATATATTTAAGTGTGTTAGCACACTCGAATTCGTGTGTGTGTTTGTCTGAATCACCATAAAATATGAAATAATGTAAAATGTACAATAACACCTTAAAAAAACCACCTTAAACAATGCGATATACAATACGACAATAATAAAGATTCAATAAGAAACTACAATAGTAAAACATAGTATATACAGTACAGGCCAAAAGTTTGGACACACCTTCTCATTTAATGCGTTTTCTTTATGTACTTTCTTTCATGTACTTAACAAAGTTAAGACTTAACACTTTTTTGTTAAGTACATAATTCCATATGTGTTCATTCAGTTTTGATGCCTTCAGTGAGAATCCACAATGTAGTCATGAAAATAAAATAAACGCATTAAATGAGAAGGTGTGTCCAAACGTTTGGCCTGTACTGTATGTGTACCGTACATATATGACATAATACAGGGTGGGTCAGAAAAAAGTGGAGCACTTTTTAAAGGACTCTCTGATCTCCTCCATCATGTAGTCTACCACCATCAAACCATGCAAATTAAAGCTTATTTCATTCTCTTTCCAGTTCCATCATGGTTTATGACAATGAAAGGAAGTTCAACACCTGTTTTAAACTTTAAACCTGTTTTTTTTCCCCCTCCATCCTTTTTTACAATGACAGCATCTTCATCGTTAGGCAAAGAGGAGCTAACTGAGGCTGAGGTTGAGTAATCTTCTTGGCACGTGAGCCACATGCAACCCATTCAACATGAAAGGTCAAGGTTGCCTCCCAAGATGCAGATGAAGAATGCTGGTGCCCTCAGTTTGCCAGATGTTCCAATTTTTTGTTTTGTCATGCTCTGCTCCACTTTGTGGGAGAAAATGAACCACTTTTGCCTTTTTTTATTCATCTTCAGTGATGTGGTGACTTGGTAAACTAGGGAAAAATGAAGGTATGAGTCCAAAAGCAATTTTTTGGTGGGTGGTTTTTTTTTTTGAATGGCCATGGTGGTCCTACCCTTGCTTGCATGCTCATAAACCATGATATGCCTGCAAAGAGAACTGAATGAGCTTCAATTTGCATGGTAGGCTTCAACTGTGGTAGCCTCACGGACTCAGGAGATATAATCATTTTAAAAGTGGTCCAGTTTTTCCTCGTTTACCCTGTATATGTACAAAACAACTCTATAAATTGATATATATGTATATAAATGGATATATATTGTTAAGCATTCATGTGTTTGTGTGTATATATATGGATATATATTCTCAAGTATTAATTATATATCCATTTATATATATATATATATATATATATATAAATGGATATATATTCTTGAGTATTGATTTTATATATGTACATAAATGTTATATATATCCTGGAGTATTGATTACATATATGTATATATGGATATATATTTATATGGACATATATGGATATATATTTTTAAGTATCGATTATATTTATATGAATATGAATAAAATAAATAATACTGCAATATTGCAAGTGAAAGTATTGCGTGAGCGTAGATGAGCGCACCTCTAGGCAGGGGGAGGCTGGGCCGGGGCCGGGGCTGCGGAGGGGGGAGTCTCTGGAGGGCGAGAGGCGGCTCTGCTCGTGGGAGCTGCTGGTCCTGTCCTCCCCGGAGGAGCGCAGCAGGGGGTGGGGGGAGGAGGAGCAGGAGACGGAGGTGTGGAGCGGCTGCAGCGAGGAGGACAGCACGGAGGTGCAGCTGCGGCGGTAGCCGGACTCCGAGGGCTCCCCTGACCGGCCCGTGCGCAGCTCCAGGGTCTCGGCCGAGCGGCGGAAGCGCGAGGAGTCCCCCCCGGCGCGGGAGTTTCGCCCCCCACCGCCACCACTGCGAGGCAGGTCGTCACGGGAGGCGGTCAGCTCGTCGGCCGAGGAGGAGGAGGCCACGTAGGGCACGGCCTTCAGCATGGGCGTGCGCAGGTCCGGCTCGGGGCCCGGCGACGTCAGGTCCAGCGCCTCCAGCTGCGTCTCGCTGATCAGGTTGACGTGCGACATGGAGGTGGACTGGTCCCGCTTGGAGGCCTCCAGCGCCGACGACAGCACCAGCTTCCTGTGCGAGGGCCGCGAGCGGGCACACTTTCTTCTGGGGGGGAGGGGGGGGGGGGCGGGGGGGCACACACACACACACAATATTAAATACAGATGCTTGTCAACAGCTTACATCACATCGTTAATGCTATCAATGCTAGAGTCAACACAACACATAATATTAG